>CM060339.1:25552675-25555175 GCA_030674155.1 Stramonita haemastoma
CTGACAAAGATATAATGTTCATAAAAATAACAACTAAGACAGCTACCGATAAACTAGCGCCACAACAACTGCGGGGTAAACTTGATCGCTTTACATAATTATTATGTCATTGTAATGTAGGTCTTCGTATTATATCATTATGTTGGGCTCCTCTCCTGTCTGTCTGTCTGTCTGTCTGTCTGTCTGTCTGTCTGTCTGTCTGTCTGTCTGTCTGTCTCTCTCTCTCTCTCTCTCTCTCTTCTCTCTCTCTCTCTCTCTCTCTCTCTCTCTCTCTCTCTCTCTCTCTCTCTCTCTCTCTCTCTGTGTGTGTGTGTGTGTGTGTGTGTGTGTGTGTGTGTGTGTGTGTGTGTGTGTGTGTGTGTGTGTGTGTGTGTGAGTATAAGAGTGTGTGTGTATGTGTGCGCGCGTGCGCGCGCGTGCGTGCGTGCGTGTGTGTGTGTGTGTGTGTGTGTGTGTGTGTGTGTGTGTGTGTGTGTGTGTGCGTGCGTGCGTGTGTGTGTGTGTGTAAGTGTTATCTTCAACAATAGTAACATGCTGAAGGGAAGCAAACTATCAAAACAAGTTGTATGATGAGTTATTTCTGCCAAAAGTCTCACATCTACATGAATTACCTACGCAAACTCGCACCTCTCCCTGACAAAGATATAATGTTCATAAAAATAAAACTAAGACAGCTACCGATAAACTAGCGCCACAACAACTGCGGGGTAAACTTGATCGCTTTACATAATTATTATGTCATTGTAATGTAGGTCTTCGTATTATATTATTATGTTGGGCTCCTCTCTTCTCTCTCTCTCTCTCTCTCTCTCTCTCTCTCTCTCTCTCTCTCTCTCTCTCTCTCTCTCTCTCTCTCTCTCTCTCTCTCTCTCTTCTTTCTCTTAGAAAATGTTTCTTGCGTTTGGATGATGTCATTGATTTTTTTCTTCACTCACACAATGTATAATTATGTGCAGTTTATTGTTAATGCTATGCCTTTTTAAAAAAATAATATATTAGTTTGTTGTTGTTGTTTTTTGTTTTGCTTTCACTTTTTTTTTGCTTGGCCCAGAGGGCTGGTTGTAAAAAAAGCATGTTTGCTTATGCCATTACCCTCTTTAAATAAAATTCGTTCAGTTCAATTCAATTCTCTGTGTGTGTGTGTGTGTGTGCGCGCGCGCGCGTGTGTGTGTGTGTATGTGTGTGTACATGCGTGCGTATGTGTGTGTGTGCAAGTGTATGTAAATGTAAGTGTAAGTGTGTATGTGTGTGTGCAAGTGTGTGAGTGTGTATGTGTGTATGTATGTGTGTGTGTGTGTGTGTGTGCGCGTGTGGAGGGGGGGATGTATGTGCGCAGGTGAGTGTATACATATGTGTGTGTATGTGTGTGCGTGCGTAAGTGGGTACGTGGGTGTGGGTGTGTACGCGCATTTGTGCAAGTGTTGTGTTTATGGCTGAACACATGTTTTGATTTTATTTTTGAACAACAGAACTGTGTCCGAAAAGTCAACAATCAACATGGTAAAAAAAGGTAAAGGTGTCCCATAACCTCGGCGGTCGTTGGGAAGTGAGGCATCAGAGACCTCAGCTTCTCTAGGAGCCAGCATATTGAGGGCGGTGCCCATCTCCTCTCCCTCGCTACTTTACCTTCCCTGACCCTAAAGAGGGCAGGTACCCATTTACAGCTGGGTAAACTGGGGGGACTGTACTGTAGCCAAGGCGCGCAAACGGTCACCCATCCAACTGGTAACCACACTCGACGCTGCTTAACTTGACTTGGGGGGAAAAAGCGAGTGCTCTGACCACTGTGCTATCCCCCTCAACAAGAGTCAAACAAAATCCAAGACAGAACAGCACTAGTATCATAACTACAACAAAATATCCTATGAGACTGAGCAATAATAAACCCATAGAAAAATCCAACACTATATTATTGACATCATCCAGAACTTGTGGAAGAGAAGTGTCAGGAACTGCAAGTCAATACAGCTTTACCAGCTCAGATATAGAATCACTATCATTATGGGCGTTTGAATAGTTTGAAATATATATATATATAATATTCTCCACATAAACATTTTAACATTCTTGCTGGTTTTGGTGATTAATCAATTTCATCTATTGCTGAAAAACAACGCCTTAAGTTGTTTTTCTTTGACAATATTAAAAAAAAATTCTTTTCTACATCGTGAATAATGGAATAAGCATGTGGGATTTTTTTTTACAACCAATCCCCGTGTGTGCACAGTTTTGTAAATTTTGTAATCTGTTCCCACCGGCACACAATGGCCTAGCCTTCCGAAAAACGGAACAGGTTTTAAACGTGTGCGCAAGATGTTCTGCGTGCGTTCGCACACGGGGCCTCGGTTTATAGTCTCATCCGAAGGACTTTTAGGGGAAGTGAAGTCGGCACTGATGTTAACTCCAGGGGAAAATATTCCCTTGAACGGGAATCGAACCCAGGTCGTCAGATTGCGACAGCAATGTTCTAACAACCACTAGGCTATCCCGTCTCCCCCCC
>CM060339.1:25560175-25570175 GCA_030674155.1 Stramonita haemastoma
CCCCCCCCTTCCCACGCAAACACACACACATACACACGCACGCACGCAAGCACGCGCCACGCCACCCCCCACCCCCACCTCCCTAACACACACACACACACACACACACACACACACACACACACACACACACACACACACACACACACATACACACACACACACACAAACACACACACACAACATACACGCACGTATGCACGCACACACGCACGCACGCAAGTCCTTCGGATGAGACTGTAAACCGAGGCCCCGTGTACGAACGCACGCAGAACATCTTCCGCACACGTTAAATCCTGTTCCGCTTTTCGTAAGAGTATGCCATCGTGTGCCGGTGGGAACAGATGACAAGATTTATAAAACTGCATACACACGGGCATTAGATGTAAAAAAAAAAAAAATAAAAAAAAAATTAAAAAGCACATGAGTGCTTATTCCATTATCCTCGAAATAAAAGAATAAGATAAAAGAATAAATAAAAGAATAAATAAACAAATAAATAAATAAATCATTAAAAACGCACACACACTTTCCCATATGTGGGTCTTTGACCTCAAGAGGATCTATGGTGAATGCTGTAGCCGAGAGGTTAAAACCGTTTTACTTCCATCCCGTGTGTCCATTACGTCATGGGTTTGAATCTCAGCTGCAGTGTGATCTGGTGAATTAACTAGAAGGTGGGATTGTTTTGGTTTGGGTTTTTTTTTTGTTTGTTTGTTGGTTGGGTTTTTTTGGGTGTTTTTTTTTTTTTTTTTTTTTTTTGGGGGGGGGATAATCACTCAGTTCAACTTCAAATGCAGATCTGCCAGTGCCTTAATTTCCATTGTGTATAAGATCTAATATATATATATATATATATATATATATATATATATATTATATATGCGTGCTGTCAAAGATCTTCAAATACATGTCAACGTTCGGTTACTTAAGGGAAAACACAGACATTTCCAGCATACTGTCCTGTGCTTGTGAAACAAGGAGCTGCTCTGAAGTGGGAATGTGTCGGCTGAGGCCAGCAGACATGGCAGAGCTTCTGCAGAATTACAAGCAAAGGAGAAAACCAGGCTAGGCACTATGCATACCACCTGGTGAGGGAACTTGGAGAAAAGAAGAAGAAGAACGAGGAGGAGGAGGAGGAGGAGGAGGAGGAGAAGAAGAAGAAGAAGAAGAAGAGGAGGAGGAGGAGGAGGAGGAGGAGGAGGAGGAGGAGGAGGAGGAGGAGGAGGAGGAGGAGGAGGAGGAGGAGAAGGAGAAGGAGGAGGAAGACTTCCGAACAAGAAGAAGAAGAAGAAGAAGAAGAAGAAGAAGAAGAAGAAGAAGAAGAAGAAGAAGAAGAAGAAGAACAACAACAACAACAACAACAACAACAACAACAACAACAACAACAACAACAACAACAACAACAAGGAAAAGAAACAAAGAAGGAAACGAAAAGAAGACGACGACGAAGCAAAAGAAGAAGAAGAAAGAGGAGGAGAAGGAAAAGAAGAAGAAGAACAAAAAGAAGAACAACAAGAAGAAGACAAATACAAAGAAGAAGACAAGGCAGAAGAAGACCTGTATATAGCTTTCACACTCCTCCCCCTTTACCCTACCCCCCCTCCCCCAATAACCCCCCCCCCCCGTCCAATGTGATCAACCTACTGCATTTTCAGCCAATGTCATCGTCCTTTTTTTTTTTTTTTTTAACTGAAAGCATGCAACTAAGGCAACTAAGCGTGACAAAAATAGCAAGGACGTGAAAATAAGCTATCACTTAATGCTCTCCCCCTGCTGCGGTGCTATCAATAATAAACTGGCGGTTTTTTGTCATCAGCTTTTGGGGGGGGGGAAAAAAGTTGAATGAAAGAAAAAAAAAAAGACATATTGAGCTTCTGCTTTGAAGTCAGACAAAAATAATTATGTTGGCTAAGGCCAGCGGGTAGACAGACCTCCTACAGAGAATTTTACAAGCACCAGAGAAGATCAGGCATTATGCTTACCTTTTTTTATTTTTTTTATTTTATTTTTTATTCTTTTATATCAAGGATAATGGGATAAACACTCACGGGCTTTTTTTTTAATCCAGTCCCCGTGTGTATGCAGTTGAGTAAATATTGTCATCTGTTCCCACCGTACCGGCACACAATGGCCTACTCTTACGAAAAGCGGAACAGGATTTAACGTGCGCGCAAGATGTTCTGCGTGCGTTCACACACGGGGCCTCGGTTTACAGTCTCATCCGAAAGACTTTTGGGGAGAGTGGAGTCAGCACTGATGTTAACTCCAGGGAAAAATCCCCTCCAACGGGAATCGAACTCGGGTCGTCAAATTGCCAGCGCAATGTTCTGACCACTAGGCTATCCCGTCCCCCTACCATACCATACCATACCACCCAGTAAGGTTTCAAGATTCATGATTTATTTCAAGAATAACACCCTCCCACCCACCCATCTTCTTCCCTGGGGGGGTACAGTCATGAATTTTGACAATATCACAGCTTGAAGATGTGGGCATGTGAACATATTCGTAACATAAACCAGCCATTCATTGCACAATGATGTATCATGCAATCATCTATAAATCAAGCAGAAACCCGCACAATTCCTCATCCTTGAAGGAGCCCCAATAGCGCTAAGGTGCAACAACAACGTATAATGCCTTGATAAACTAATGAGAGTATGTTATAAAATAAAAAAAAATTAAAATTTCAAAAGAGAAATTCTGAATATTATGTAAAACGAAAAAGCATTCAGAATACAGGTAAAGAGCATAAATACATGGACAACCAATGGCACATTCATTCTCTCTGTCTCTCTGTCTCTCTCTGTCTCTCTCTGTCTCTCTCTGTCTCTCTGTCTGTCTGTCTCTCTCTCTCTCTCTCTCTCTCTCTCTCTCTCTCTCTCTCTCTCTCTCTCTCTCTCTCTCTTCTCTCTCTCTCCCCTCTCTCTCTCTCTCTATCTATCTATCTATCTATCTATCTATCTATCTATCTATCTATCTATCTATAGACTATCTATCTATCTCTCTGCATCCCTCCCTCCCTCTCTGTGCATCCCTCCCTCCCTCCCTCTTACCCTCCCTCTTACCCACTCTCTCTCTCTCTCTCTCTCTCTCTCTCTCTCTCTCTCTCTCTCTCTCTCTCTCTCTCTGGAAGTGCAGCCATAGACTAGGCAGACGTTCAGGACCCTCAAGTACACTGTCACCACCTGTACTTTCTTACCTTCATCTTCGTTAAGGAAATAAGGTCACATATGTTTACACCTCTCTCTCTCTCTCTCTCTCTCTCTCTCTCTCTCTCTCTCTCTCTCTCTCTCTCTCTCTCTCTCTCTCTCTCTCCCTCTCCCTCTCTCTGCATCCATCCATCCATCCATGCCAGCTACCTTCCACACCTCGTGTCCTAAAGGGGGTTTTCTGTCCTAAAGTGGACAGTCTCCACAGAGATCTATTTAAATACAAACTCCTTCCTGGGTCTGGAAACTGCCTTAAGTGGAAACTTCTTCTTCTTCTCTCTTTTCCTTTATAGCAGGTAGAGGGATGCTGCGAATGCAGAGATTAATTAAGTGTATTACAAAATTAGCAATAACAAACAATTCAAACTCTGACAATTCCTCTCTGTGTGTGTCTGTTTGTTTGTGATCGTGTCAATCGGGTTAAACAAAAAGTTTGTTCGGTTTAGTTTTCTTTTTCCTTCGGGGACATTTATGGAGTACTCGTTTTTATGTTTACAGTCTGGAAGGATCGGAAAACAAACACCTATGTGCGAAGTCAAGTTGCACTGATGGCTGGTCCTCAGGAACCCCTACTAGTCACTGTCAAGAAAAGAAAGCTGGCATGGTTCGGCCATGTCACACGCCACAACACCCTCCCCAAGACAGTCCTACAAGGAACGCTAGAAGGTGGCAGACGCCGAGGCAGACAAACCAAAAGCTGGATGGATAACATCAAGGAGTGGACCCACCTGGACAGTCCAACACTCATTCGGAAGGCGGAGGACAGGGCTGGATGGCGACGGCTGGCTGCAGAATCGTCTCTCGTGTCTCCTCCACGACCGTTCCGGTTATGAGAAAGAAGAAGTTTTTGGGTCATATTTTTAAATGTAATGATAGAAAACGATGCACTCAGCATGCAATTTAAACATACTAATTTCCAGTTACCCTTGGACCAGGTTCACGCAGTTGAAAGCGTTACTTAATAATTAAACCATCCAGTTAGGGACAAGAAACCCTGTTAACGACACAGCACTGGAGTCGGTGAATGCCAGAGATAATGTAATGCCATTGACTGCAGTATAGTACAGTACCACAGTCAAGATCTCGGGCAGAGAGTGGGAGGAAAGGGGGAAGGGGGTACTTCCTACCATCCCTGCTCCTCCTCCTCCTCCTGCCCCTCTCGTTCCCCTTCACCCTCCCTCCCACCCCCCTCATTTCTCTTTTTTGACTTCCCCCCTCCCCCCCCCCCCCCCACTCATCTCAGCCCCTTCTCCCCCTCCGCCCTCCTCCCTCCCTCCCCCCCCCCACCACCACCATCATCACGGTGCCACCACTTTACCCCGTACCATCATCCTCCTTCTTCCTTCTCTGCTGTCTGCACTGACTCTCTCTTATATTCTGAACTAAGTTAGCAGTATTGGTCTTGTTAACTACCACAGTAGTAGTAGTAGTAGTAGTAGTAGTAGTAGTAGTAGTAGTAGTAGTAGTAGTAGTAGTAGTAGTAGTAGTAGTATAATCTGGGCAACTCAGCGCAACAAATTTGCCTATGAAGAAGATAGGGTGATAAGACGGAAAAGTCTCTCTTCTGGGCCTATTCCACTCTTTTTTTTTAACCCTTCTCTCTCTCTCTCTCTCTCTCTCTCTCTCTCTCTCTCTCTCTCCTCTCTCTCTCTCTCTCTCTCTCTCTCTTTTTTTTTTTTTAACCCCCCTATTATCACCCTTTTAACTAATCTGTCACACTCAACAAACAGGACAATATCCACTTGTGATTGTGATTGTGGTTGGGGGGGGGGGGGAGGAGGGGGGGGGGGGGAGAGGAGGTGGAGAGGATGTGGGGGGAGTGGGAGAGGGAGGGGGAGGGAGGGAACTATTGACCCAAGGGTGAGCAACCTCAAGGATGCCCCGTGACTCCAGGGGAAGCTACCGGAAGAGTTCTCTTGACCTTTGGGGGAAACTTCCCAGAGGGTACTTTGACCCCTGGCTGGGTGACCTCTTCAAAAAGGGTTACTTTGACCCCTGGCTGGGTGACCTAACCCCCAAAAAGCGATCCTCTGAGGGCCGAGGTGAACTAGCAAACGAGAAAGAAGAAGCCTTGACCTTGTGTAAAGTATTGTGTAATTCAGATTTTATAAGTTTAATCAGTTGGGTTGTGGGTTGTTTTTTTTTCTTCTTCTTTTGGAAGGCAATCAACATTTCTAATTGCTTACTTTTTTTTTTTTAATTTCCACTTTATGCCACAGCAGATTCCTCTGCGTCAAATTCGGGCTGCTCTGTCTCTCTCTCCCCGGGGAGAGCGCGTCGCCACAAGTGCAGCGCCTACACATTATTTTGTTGTTGTTTTTTTCCTGTAAGCAACTGTATTTCTGTTCCTGGGTGTTTTTTTCCATAGAATTTTGCCACGGACCACCCCCTTGTTGCCGTGGGTTCTTTTACGTGCGCTGAATAATGATGTGTAACACACGGAACCTCGGTTTATCGTCTCATCTGAAAGACTAGCATCCAGACCACCACTCATGGTTTAATGGATGGGGGGGGGGGGGGGGGGGGAGGGGGGGAGTGGTTTCAGACCCAAACAGGATTCGAATCACCGCGCACTCAGACCCGGAGTTTTTGCTTTCTAGGCAGGAACGTTACCTCTAGACCACCGATCCACATCGGATATATATTTTCAGTTGTTCTTGTTGTTATTCAATTGTTGTGCGGGGTTTGTTTTGTTTTGTTGTTGGGTTTTTTTGGGGTTTTTTTTACTTCCTCGGCTAGAACTCCAAGGTTCATCAATGGTGAGACATTGCATAGGCGACCGTTTTTGCCCATACCACCATGAAGGTAGCCGCATTCCGACTTTGGGAATATATTGGTTCATAATGATAATGCATGGATTTATAGTCACGTCACGTCACGTCACGTCACATCGTTTTTAAGTTTTCGTTGGTTTTAAACATCTGAATATGTATAGTGGTTTCCACGTCTCATGTACAATGTAGGCAAAGGTTGATGCTGGGGTGGACTTTTGCTTATATCATTATTTTGCTCCGCGCAGGAACAGTTAATGTTTCACAATAGAATCTCTACTGATCTCTGTTTGTGTGTTTGTCTGTGTCTGTCTGTCTGTCTGTCTTTCTGTCTCTCTGTCTCTCTGTCTCTATCTCTCTCTCTCTCCCCCTCTCTCCCTCCCTCCCTCCCTCTCTCCCCTCCCTCCCTCTCTCCCTCCTCAAAGATTTAGATGGACGACACCTTCAAGGTCATGACTCACTCAGATTATTTGCTTCACTGACTCTTTAACTATAAGTTGGACTCGTCGGATGCGAGACAAAACAGTTACCACACACCTCAGATTATACAACATACAATTCCACAGTGTATGTAGGTATTCGGAGGAGAAGGGTCTTAAAAAAAGAACTCGAAAACAAAAATTGTATAACTTATAGTTCAGTGTCACACAGAGAGAGAGAAAAAGAGAAAAGAGAGGAGAGAGAGAGAGAGAGAGAGAGAGAGAGAGAGAGAGAGAGAGAGAGAGAGAGAGAGAGAGAGAGAGAGAGAGAGAGAGAGAGAGAGAGAGAGAGAGTCAACAGAAAACTCTACCAAATCAATAATACTTCCTCCCCCTCCCCCTTCCCTCACTCCTATGCCCCTTCCCCTCCTCCCTCCTTTCTTTCCCCTGCCCCCAACCCAGGAGAAAAAAATTGAATAACATTTCTATGACTTCATAGCAGGACTTCTGAATGAGAGGGAGAAAGAATGAAAGGAGAGAAAGGTAGGCCTATACAGATGGAGAAAAGTCCCCTCAAACTTTCCAAA
Source organism: Stramonita haemastoma (assembly GCA_030674155.1). Lineage (NCBI taxonomy): Eukaryota > Metazoa > Mollusca > Gastropoda > Neogastropoda > Muricidae > Stramonita > Stramonita haemastoma. Next base: position 25,567,168 of record CM060339.1, read on the forward strand.
GCAATCAACCCTGTAAATACCCACTCTGGCAAGGTCCAGCCTTCTCCACTACAATTCTATCTCTGTCATCTCCACAACACTTTGCCACAGGCACCCAGCAATAATAAAGGATTTAGGTCTGCCTATTATACTACCCTTTATCCTGACTTTTCACAAAGCTAAAAATCCCAACCATCAACAGAGCCTCTTACGCGCGCGTGCCTGAAGCACGCACACGCACGCACGTACGTATGGAGGCACGCGCGCACGTACACACATACACACACACACACGCACACACACAACACACGCACACACACAACACACACACACACACACACACACACACACACACACACACACACACACACACACACACACAAACACAACACAATACAATACAATTCCACCCTTCAGACCTCATCATATCTCTTATTTGAAAGGGTTTTTTTTACCTCACAAAATTTCTGACCACTTAAAAGGTTTTGACCTCATGATAATCATTAATGCATCTTGATTTGAAACGGTTTGACCTAATCATTTGTTCTATATTCCAAAAGTTTTAGACATCATATAATATATATTTGAAAGGGTGTGACCTCATGCGATCTCTTATTTGAAAGCGTCTGACACCATAAGATCTCTGATTTGAAAGGGTTTGACTTCATAGGATTTCTTATTTGAAAAGGTTTGATTTGGAAAAAAAAATATCCCAAAGGTTTTGGACATCAGGGGACAGGATAGCTCAGTGGTCAGAGCGCTCGCTTTCCCCCGGCCAAAGTTCTGCAGTGTGGTCGCCAATTGGATGGGTGATCGTTTGTGCGCCTTGGCTACACAGTACATTTCCCCCAGTTCACCCAGCTGTAAATGGGTACCTGCCCTCTTTAGGGTCATGGAAGGTAAAAGCAGCGAGGGAGAGGAGATGGGCGCCGCCCTCAACATGCTGGCCCCTAGAGAAGTTGAGGTCTCTGACGCCTCGCTCCCCTACGACCACACAGGCCATGAGACACCTTTACCTTTGGACACCATAGTAATAACTCTGATTTGAAAGGTTTTGACCTCAAGCAATGTCAGAACTACAGAACCATCAGTCTCATAAGCCATCCTAGCAAGATCATGCTGCAGGTAGTCCTCAACAGACTGAAAAACCAAGCAGAAAAACTCCTGGCAGAAGAACAAGCGGGCTTTAGACCAAAACGCAGCACAATGGAACAAATTTTCAATCTGAGAATTCTGATAGAGAAGCATCTCCAACACCAAAAAGACTTGTACCACAATTTTATAGACTTCAAAAAGGCCTTTGACAGGGTATGGCATGACGGCCTCTGGCAAGTACTCAGGCACTTCAACATTGACAACTGCCTAATTGAAGTCATCAAGGCTCTGTACGAGAATGCAAGAAGTGCAGTTTTCATGAACAACCACGTGGGCGAGTTCTTCAAGACCACGGTTGGAGTCCGCCAGGGCTGCCTTCTCTCACCTGTACTCTTCAACCTCTTCCTCGAAAACATCATGACAGAGACACTGCAAAACCACCACACTTCCATCTCCATTGGTGGAAGACCCCTTTGCAACCTCAGATTTGCAGATGACATTGACCTCATGGGCAGCAGCAAACAAGAACTGCAAATCCTCACAGACAGTCTAACAGACCGAGCGAGCGCATACGGCATGGAGGTCAGTACAGAGAAATCGAAGATCATGGTCAACAGCGCGAGTAATGACAGCACGGAAATAAAGATGAATGGAGAAATATTGGAAGAGGTGAGCCAATTCAAATACTTAGGCTCCATCCTAACAAAAGATGGCACATCAAACAATGAGGTGAAAGCTCGCATTGCAACAGCAACATCTGCTCTAGTCAGACTCCAGAGGATCATCAGAAGCAACAACATCAGCTTCTGCACCAAATACCACCTCTACAAATCCCTCGTAATATCTATCCTCCTATATGGCTGTGAATCATGGACTCTGACAGCAGAGTTAGAGAGAAGAATCCAAGCATTCGAGAACAAGTGCCACAGAAGACTCCTCAAAATATCATACAAAGAACACAAGACCAATAACTATGTGAAAGAGGAAATCAAAAAGCGTGTGGGCCCCCAAGAGCCTTTGCTCTCCACCATAAAGAGGAGAAAGCTGATGTGGTTTGGTCACACCACAAGACACAACACCCTAGCAAAAACCATCCTGCAAGGAACAGTCGAGGGGAAAAGAAGAAGAGGCCGCCAAAAGAAATCATGGGTTGACAACATCAAAGACTGGACTGCCCAACCCCTGCAACACCTCCTACTAGCCACACAGGATCGTGAAGCATGGAAAAAGATCTCCGTTGCGTCTTCTCTCATGTCCCCCCTACGTCCTTTGGGACATGGGACTGAGTGAGTGAGTGAGTGACCTCATATTAAGATCTCTCACTCAAAAGCTGTCGACCTCACAAGACCTCTTCATTGAAATGAATGGCCTTACATAAAAGAGCAAATCTGAACAACAAGCGATAGTAAGATTATCAATAAGACATATAATATAACCAAGAAAGACCACACACAAAGAAAAGGGAGGAGAGGAGGGAGAGAGGAGGGGTAGGGGTGGTGGTGGTGGCTGAACAGGAAATTGGGCAGTTAACATGGCGAAGGTCAAGGACCCTATAAAGTTCCTTTGAAAGTCTTTTCCCCCCCTCAATAAAAAAAAACTTGTTATCTTCTTCTAGAGATGTAAGGGCCACAGAAAAGTACCTGGACAAGTTTACAGTGTGGTGGTCACTTCCTCTAACCTCTCCTCATTGCTCAGCCAGAAACACCTGCCTCTGTTCCCAAACAAAGGGGTGGCCATGATTTATCTCTCCAGTCCAGGTATCATTACGCGCGCCTCTTCACTTCCAGAGAGGAGAGATAACAATTTTTCTGAATAAGGGGCAGGGGAGGGGAGGGGGGGGGCCTTCACAAGAAAAAAGTGGACAGCAAACAAGAGGTCTTTTTGAAGATTAAGTTGCACTTGGGGGAAAAAACCCTGTGTATTAAGCAGAGAGA
>CM060339.1:25580175-25582675 GCA_030674155.1 Stramonita haemastoma
CTCTCTCTCTCTCTCTCTCTCTCTCTCTCTCTCTCTCTCTCTCTCTCTTTTCTTCGTTTGGTCTGAGTGGGGGGATTATCGTAGGATTAACGCCAGAGTTGTTTACTACACTTCCAGCCAGACTCACGCGTCGAGACTGGCACCGATCTTTCGGCACCTCATTATCAATTAATCTCACCGAAACCTGTGACCTTTCTGTATGAGGGGATCCGTTACAGCTGGTAAAAGATTCCGACGGTACCCATGTCAATAGTACCTGTAAAGATTCTGTCGGTACCCATGTCAATGTTACCTGTGGTGATTTCGTGGGTACCCAGGTCAACAGTAGCTGTTAGATTCTGTCGGTACCCATGTCAATAGTACCTGTTAGATTCTGACGGTACCCATGTCAATAGTAGCTGTTAGATTCTGACGGTACCCATGTCAATAGTAGCTGTTAGATTCTGACGGTACCCATGTCAATAGCACCTGTTAGATTCTGTCGGTACCCATGTCAATAGCACCTGTTAGATTCTGTCGGTATCCATGTCAATAGTAGCTGTTAGATTCTGTCGGTACCCATGTAAATAGTAGCTGTTAGATTCTGACGGTACCCATGTCAATAGTAGCTGTTAGATTCTGTCGGTACCCATGTCAATAGCACCTGTTAGATTCTGTCGGTACCCATGTCAATGTTACCTGTTAGATTCTGACGGTACCCATGTCAATAGTAGCTGTTAGATTCTGACGGTACCCATGTCAATAGTAGCTGTTAGATTCCGTCGGTACCCATGTCAATAGTAGCTGTTTGATTCTGTCGGTACCCATGTAAATAGCACCTGTTAGATTCTGTCGGTACCCATGTCAATAGCACCTGTTAGATTCTGTCGGTACCCATGTCAATAGCACCTGTTAGATTCTGTCGGTACCCATGTCAATGTTACCTGTTAGATTCTGACGGTACCCATGTCAATAGTAGCTGTTAGATTCTGACGGTACCCATGTCAATGTTACCTGTGGTGATTTCGTGGGTACCCATGTCAATAGTAGCTGTTAGATTCTGTCGGTACCCATGTCAATAGTAGCTGTTAGATTCTGTCGGTACCCATGTCAATAGCACCTGTTAGATTCTGTCGGTACCCATGTCAATAGCACCTGTTAGATTCTGTCGGTACCCATGTCAATTGTAGCTGTTAGATTCTGACGGTACCCATGTCAATAGTAGCTGTTAGATTCTGACGGTACCCATGTCAATTGTAGCTGTTAGATTCTGTCGGTACCCATGTCCATAGTAGCTGTTAGATTCTGACGGTTCCCATGTCAATAGTACCTGTTAGATTCCGTCAGTACCCAAGTCAATAGCACCTATGGTGATTCCGTCGGTACCCATGTCAATAGCACCTGCTAGATTCTGTCGGTACCCATGTCAATAGCACCTGCTAGATTCTGTCGGTACCCATGTCAATAGCACCTGTGGTGATTCTGTACTGTCAGTACCCATGTCAGTAGTACCTGTGGTGATTCTGTCGGTACCCATGTCAGTGTTACCTGTGGTGATTCGTGGGTACCCATGTCAGTGTTACTCGCAGCTCTGGATCAATGTTACGCGAAGAGTTTCCAGTGGTCTGCCCATGTCAATGTTACGGGATAGCCTAGTGGTCAGAACATTGCGCTCGCAATTTGACGACCTGGGTTCGATTCCCGTTGAAGATTTGAGTTAACATCAGTGCTGACTCCACTCTCCCCAAAAGTCCTTCGAGGCCCCGTGTGCGAACGCACGCAGAACATCTTGCGCACACGCTAAACCCTGTTCCGCTTTTCGTAAGAGTAGGCCATCGTGTGCCGGTGGGAACAGATGACATTTGCACAACTGCAATACACACGGGGACTGGATGTAAAAAAAAAGAAAGAAAAAAAAGGACATGAGTGCTTATCCCATTATCCTCCATATAAAAGAATAAATAAATAAAATAAAATAAAACAAAAACAAAAGACTCATCCCACCTGGGGATCACTGTGAGATAGTAGGTACACTGAATGAGAAGTTTGCGTGTATGACTATAACCCAACCGACTGTAAAAAGAAATAACCCCACGTATTATTATATGCCATTCTATTTCTTTCATGGCCTCCCTCTCTTTCATGCCATTTCTTTCATTTCAGGTCATTCAACCCATTATTGGCACAGAGTATTTTGGCTTGCATATATTTTTTTTTTGGTGGTGAGGTTGTTGGTGTTTTTTTTTTAATCAATATTATGCAATTCATGGGGGGAGGGGGAGGGTGGTTGGGCGAAGGCGCCTAGGGGGGGGGGGGGTTGTTGGTTTTCCCGATTTTTTTTTATCCAGGTACGCCAGATGGAAGAAGCGCGCGGGCATGGGCTTGCACATGATACATGCACTCAATTCCATGTGCACGCGCGCGCGCACAAACAACACACATAACGACACAAGAGAGACGAGAGAGAGAGAGAGAGAGAGAGAGAGAGAGAGAGAGAAGAGAAGAGAGAGAGAGAGAGAGA
>CM060339.1:25590175-25592675 GCA_030674155.1 Stramonita haemastoma
TTACGTGTAAGATCTCTGTTACGAGTAAGATCACTGTTATGTGTAAGATCTTTGTTAGAGCAAGATAACGCAAAACGGTCTGAAGATAAAACATGATCATCAATCCTCCACAAAATGACTTACTACTGAAAATTATAATGATGTCCTCTTCAGTTATGAACTGCATTATCCAAGTCTGCAGAAGTCACACAATACAGTGTATGTCTGCCATTTTTCAGAATGCAGAAGTCACACAATACAGTGTATGTCTGCCATTTTTCAGAATGCAGAAGTCACACAATACAGTGTATGTCTGCCATTTTTCAGAATGCAGAAGTCACACAATACAGTGTATGTCTGCCATTTTTCAGAATGCAGAAGTCACACATACAGTGTATGTCTGCCATTTTTCAGAATGCAGAAGTCACACAATACAGTGTATGTCTGCCATTTTCTCAATGCAGAAGTCACACAAAGACAGTGTATGTCTTTCTCAATGCAGAAGTCACACAATACAGTGTATGTCTACCATTTTCTGAATGCAGAAGTCACACAATACAGTGTATGTATACCATTTTTCAGAATGCAGAAAGTCACACAATACAGTGTATGTCTGCATTTTCTCAATGCAGAATTCTAGAAGTCACACGATACAGTGTATGTCTGCCATTTTCTGAATGCAGAAGTCACACAATACAGTGTATGTCTGCCATTTTCTCAATGCAGAAGTCACACAATACAGTGTATGTCTGCCATTTTTCAGAATGCAGAAAGTCACACAATACAGTGTATGTCTGCCATTTTTCAGAATGCAGAAAGTCACACAATACAGTGTATGTCTGCCATTTTTAGAATGCAGAAATCACACAATACAGTGTATGTCTGCCATTTTCTGTTTGCAAAAGTCACACAATACAGTGTATGTATACCATTTTCTGTTGCAAAAGTCACACAATACAGTGTATGTATACCATTTTCTGTTATGCAAAAGTCACACAATACAGTGTATGTCTACCATTTTCTGAATGCAGAATTCTAGAAGTCACACAATACAGTGTATGTCTGTCCATTTTCTCAATGCAGAAGTCACACAATACAGTGTATGTCTGCCATTTTCTCAATGCAGAAGTCACACAATACAGTGTATGTCTCCATTTTCTCAATGCAGAAGTTACACAATACAGTGTATGTCTACCATTTTCTGAATGCAGAATTCTAGAAGTCACACAATACAGTTTGTATTTTTTGATCAGGTCACCATTTTCCATCAATGCAGAAGTCACACAATACAGTGTATGTCTGCCATTTTTCAGAATGCAGAAAGTCACACAATACAGTGTACGTCTGCCATTTTTCAGAATGCAGAAAGTCACACAATACAGTGTATGTCTGCCATTTTCAGAATGCAGAAAGTCACACAATACAGTGTATGTCTACCATTTTCTCAATGCAGAAGTCACACAATACAGTGTAGTCTGCCATTTTCGAATGCAGAAGTCACACAATACAGTGTATGTCTACCATTTTCTCATGCAGAAGTCACACAATACAATGTATGTAGAGGAGCCAGATGTCGAAGACCTCAGCTTCTCTAGGGGCCAGCATATTGAGGCGGCGCCCATCTCCTCTCCCTCGCTGCTTTACCTTCCTGACCCTAAAACTAAACAAAATTTTGGGAAAGGCAGAATAGAGAGAGAGGAATGGAGGGAACTGGTTGTCAAGTCTCCAGGGGTGCCCCCACAGACGCCAGATAGATAGATAGATAGATAGATAGATAGATAGATAGATAGATAGATAGATAGATAGATAGATAGATAGATAGGTAGGTAGGTAGGTAGGTAGGTAGGTAGGTAGGTAGGTAGGTAGGTAACAAGAGCAGACAGACAGAAGACAGCCAGACAGACAGTAATAGATAGATAGATAGATAGATAGATAGATAGATAGATAGATAGATAGATAGATAGATAGATAGATAGATAGATAGATAGATAGATAGAGATAGATAGATAGATATAGATGATAGATAGAGTGATAGATAGATAGAGTGATAGATAGTAGAGTGTAGATAGATAGATAGATAGATAGATGATAGAGATGAGATGATAGATAGATGATTGATAGGTGATAGAAAGTAGATGAGATAGATAAGATGAAGGATGATATAATAGATGTAATAGATATAGATAGATAATAGATAAGATAGATAGAGACCGAAGGTGGGCGGGTACCCATTTACAGCTGGGTGGACTGGGGGACTGAACTGAAGCCAAGGCGTGCAAGCGGTCACCCATCCACTTGGTAACCACTCTTAATACTGCTTAACCTTAGCTTGGGGAAAGCGAGTGCTCTGACCACTGACATAATTATAATATATATGTATGGGGACTTAATAACGTCCTCTGGGTCACCCCACGTGGGTTATTTGCTGTTGATATGCTGATGATAATAATGACCACTGATCTATCCCTCTCACTTTTTATAAAGGGGCCTAACTGTTCATATTTAATACTCTCTCTCTCTC
>CM060339.1:25600175-25607675 GCA_030674155.1 Stramonita haemastoma
GCATTCTGACTTCGGGGATAGTGTCTGTCTAAAAACACATCTGTATACATGCAGGTTGGGTTTTTTTGTTTGGGTTGGGTTTTTTGTGTGCGCACGCGCACTCTCTCTCTCTCACACACACACATACACACATACACACACACGTACGCATACACATACACACACACACACACACACACACACACACACACACACACACACACACACACACACACCACAAGGAAGGAAGGAGGAAGCAAGATGGCGGAAATAGTTAGGAACTAAACATAACGCCTGCTAAGTTATTTTACAAATCCTCTGAAAAATGACCAGGTCTACCCGTTCCAAGAGCACGGGCAGTCGCATTTCAACTTTGCCAAAAAAAGTGACCATAGTCTGCAAAGAAAAGGAATGCAGTCCGGTCAGTTCAACAACAACGACCGGTGGATCGACCAGCCGGCAAGACAGCAACATGGAGGTCAACGCTTCTGGTGCTTCTGGTGTTGCAGCCACCGGCCCTTCTTCATCTCCATCACCGCCTGAAGCTGTGAGTGTTGTGATGGAACTTAAAAAAGTTGTTGCTGAACTTTGTGATCGCATTATGAAACTGGAAAAAACTGTGCATGATCAAAGTCAGACAATTGTTGATCTCGGAAATAGATCTAGGATGTCTACTAGTACTAATATGAAGAATGTTGAGACACAGACAGACAGTGTTAGTAGTCCTGATCGTACTTTTGCTGAGGTTACAAAATCTAAAACAGCTAGTCAGGCAAGAAGTCTTATGTCTGCTTCAGCAAATGTTGATGTGTCAAGATCAGACACTAGCTCGGTTGTTAATACCAAAAAAGAAAGGAAAGGCAAGAAAACAGAACCACTTAAGACCAGTGACAAGAAAAATACACATGACGTAAAACAAAAGTCAACCCCCAAAAAGACTGCAGATCTAGACTGGACAAGCCATAGAGATCTACCAAATGTAGTTATTCTGCATGATTCTGTCATGAACAAGGTTTATGACAAAAGACTGGGCAGATCCTATGGTTTTGATGCTAGATCTCATCGCACCTTCAAAACAGAAAACATTAGTCAAATCCTGGATAAAGCCCTTTCTGATGCTGACAGGCCATTGGACGCAGTGGTATTTCACTGTGGAATCAATGATTTGAAGAAGACAGAGGCAGCAGATGCTAGTCAACATTTCACAAAAACCATCAAGAACATTGCCACAAAACATCCCACAATAAAGATCGTGGTGAGCAAAGTTGCACCAGTGAAAGATTGTGAACTAAACATCAAAAGAGACGTTTTAATGCACTGACGTCTTCAGATCTGTTTGGTATTGACAATATCTCTTTCATCAGCCACTCTAACCTGGACTCCAGCTACAGATCTTTGCGAGATGGGCTTCATCCTACACAGAGAGAGCCAGCGTTTTGGCGAGGAACCTCGGGAGGCACGTGAGGGGACTGTTTTGGAAAACACCCAAGAAGACAACCAGACGTCCCCCACTACATCTACCCCAGTTCTACCCGATGCCACAACCTCCTCCTTTGGCTGGTGACCATATGAGATCCTGGCAAAACAGATACAGTGTTTTGAGTGACTGGTTTTAAACCAATGCCACATGTGTTTTGTAATAACTTAGCAACTTGGCTATGACAGTTAGTCTACAAGTTATCTTAATATCGCCATTTATCATTAGATCTATTTAAATCTATAATTCAAGATTTAAATAGAGTTTTGGTATCACGTTCATTGATATCACAAAGCATCTTTTTTCTATAAGAGAAGTATCGTCATCTTTTTAATCATTATCATTTTTATTGTTATTGGGTTGTCGTTGTTTCTTATAATTGTTGGGTCTTTTTTTTCCCTAGTTGACGTTTTTTAGTTTGTTTGTGTGTTCTTTATCTAGAAATATTGTTCTAGCTGCTGTGGGAACAGCAGATTCCATTGAGTGTTAGTTATGTGCAGAACACAACTTGTAAAACTAATGCAATGGAACTGTAGATCTATCAACACAAATTACTCATATCTCTTGCAACATCTTGTTTCCGAGAACTATAAAATACTTATTTTTCAGTCCCTGAATGTAAACGCTAACAATCTACCTAAGCTGCCTACATTTTTCTACCCCCCCATTCATGGAAAGGCTAGCACTGATGGTAAAATAAAAACAGCTATTTATGTTCATGAAACCATGGCATATAGTCTATGTCCCTCTCCTGTTCCAGACAATGTGCATCATATTCATTCATGCGCAGCTCGTGTAAAACTAAATGATGAACAGATCGTTAATATTGTTTCTGTTTACCTGCCAAAAGGTCCACAGGAAGATAATACAGACTGGGTGAGATCTCTACAAATATCAAAAGAAAAATGGATAATAGCTGGTGATTTTAACGCTCACTCTCCTTTCTGGGAAAAAGATAATGTTTCTATTGTTACCAGTAAGAGACTTTTAGAGAATATCGTTGATTCTTCTTTATACCTCCTTAATGATGGAAGCATTACCAGGATTCCAGATGTTGCAAGTCAAAGAGCCACTGCCATAGACCTCTCCCTCATTTCTCCTATTTTAGCCCCACACTGCTCATGGGAAACTTACAGTGACTGTCTAGGAAGTGACCATTTGCCAATCATCATAACATTATATGGAAAATCAGCACATAATGAAAAAGTCAAAGATATGATTTCAAAATATAGGTACAATAAAGCTAATTGGGACCTGTTTCAATCTTTCCTTAAAGTATATGATACTAGCTGTATAGAAAGTGATGACATAGAGGAGTTTTATGATAGATTTACAAAAACGGTTTTAAAAGCAGCAGATTTTTCCATTCCCAGATGTTCATCTGTAAAATCTGATAAACGTGCAGGGAACATATGGTGGAATGAAACGTGTGAAAATGCTGTTAATAAGAAAAAAATAGCATTCAAAACGTATTTACGAAATAAATCACCGGTTAATCATAGCTTGCTAAAACTAGCAAATAAAACATGTGGCAAAATTATTGAACAAGCAAAACGTGAATTCTGGTCAAAATTTTGTACACAGGAAATTTTTACTCATAAGGATATGCAAAAAGTTTGGAAAAAATTTAGTGAAATGAAACACGGTATAAATCAGCCATCTTGTCCAATTGTAATTAAAGATAAAGAGTTCCCCTCAAATTCTGACAAGGCTGAAGCTTTCATTGATATGTTTGCTAATACAATGAGTAATACATGTCTTTCACATTCAGAAGTTACCTTTAGAAATGAAGAAACAAAAAAAGATGTTTATAACGATCCTTTTCCAGATAATACTTTATTTATAAATACTCCAATAACTTTACAAGAAGTTACAGATGTTATTCAATCTCTTAGTAATAAGAAAACATCAGTAGGAGCAGATGCTATTTCAAATCAAATGTTGAAACATTTACCAGACAATTGGGTTCTTTTACTACACAAATTATTTCAGCAGTGCTGGGTAGAAGGTAAGCTACCTTTGATTTGGAAGCAGTCTATCATTATTCCTCTACTAAAACAAGGAAAATTAAAAAGTGATACAAACAGTTATAGACCCATTGCGCTTACATCCACACACAGGAAAACTTATGGAAAAAGTCGTGTTAAATAGGCTAGTGTATTATTGTGATAAAAATAAAATTGTCCCAGTAAATCAAGCAGGATTTCGAAAAGGGAGATCAACTATAGACCATTTAGTTAAATTGACTACCCAAATAAAACATCAATTTGCACGAAGACAGAACATTCTTGTCACTTTCTTTGATATAAATAAAGCTTACGACCAAGTTTGGCATGCTAGATTGTTATATAAATTAAAACGTATTGGATTATCAGGTTCTATCTATTCCTATTTCCGAAATTTTCTCACAGGAAGAAGCATTCAGGCAAAGGTTGGTAATAATTATTCTACACTTAGGTTTCCACAAATGGGTATACCACAGGGTTCAGTGGTTGCGCCCTATTTATTCAATATTCTACTTTATGACCTCCCTGAGTCTATATCTGATAATGTTGTTCTTGTTCAATATGCTGATGACCTTTGTATGTGGAAAAGGGTAGCTATGAAAAAGGTAACACCTAAAAGACATTTGAATTATGTTAGAAAGTTATATCAACTTGAGCTGGATAAAATTTATAAGTATATGGTAGAAAATGGGTTAAGTCTTTCCACAGAAAAGACACAAGTTGTGCTTTTTAATAATGGTGCTGATCCTCCTAAACTTCCTGTTTTCAAGATTGGTGAAAAAGCTCTGGACTATAAGCCTATGGTAAAATTTCTAGGTATCATACTTACTTCAAAATTAACATGGCATTGTCATATCGAATATGCTTTGAACAAAGCCAGAAAAAGTCTAAATATACTAAAGGCAATCAGTAAGCAAATATGGGCACAGGATTCGGTTGTACTAAAACATTTATCATTATCACTGGTTCGTTCTAAACTAACATATGGCCAAGAATTATTCTTCAGTGCCCCCAGATATCTTTTGAACAAACTTCAAAGCCTAGATTGTAAAGCTTTTCGGATCGCTTTAGGAGTTCCATTTCATGCATCTTCTCTAGGAACTTACAGAGAAATAGGAGTATTACCCTTAGATGATTATCGTAATTTAGCCGTTTCAAAGTATATCCTAAGAAGTTCAACAGTTGAAAACAATATTACATCGGAAATTTCAATTAGATCTGACTTAGACTTTCCAAACAGAGCTAAAAATATATCTTCTCTTGCTTCAATTGGCACATATACTTCCAATCTTCTTAAAGAGGCAACCATTAATCCTAAAGATTGGCAAAAATCCACCGCTATTTTAACACCTGTTCCAAAATGGGAACTTCAGAAAGCACACTTTGATATCAACCATCTCTCATTAAAAAAAGAAGAAAATGCGATTATTCTTTGCTCTTACACAAATGCACACTTAGAAGATACATACCCTTCTCATCTTAAGATATACACTGATGGGTCCCTTCTTGAAAATAAGGAAGCGGGGGCAGCATTTATCATTCCAGCTCTGAAAGTTGAAAAGTCCTATCATACTTGGCAAAAATCATTCCATCTTTACTGCTGAACTTACGCTATTTTGATGGCTTTGTACTTTCTGCTTGATTTTCCAAATACTGTTTTGCAGATTTTGTTTTGCGTTGATTCTAAATCTGCATTACAGTGTCTTAATAACTCTACATCGATGGTTAGGCAGAATCTCATTACTGAAATTAATTTTTTGATACATTTTCTCATTCAGAGGGGTTCGAATATCACTTTCTGCTGGGTTCCATCTCACTGTGGTCTTTATTTCAATGAAAAGGTTGACAAAGCAGCCAAAAAGGCAGCAAAACATTCTAGCTGTTCAAATGTTTTAGACATTCCTCTTTCTCTTCATGAGGGTTATGCTTTGCTTCAAAATGTTTGCTGGAAACATGTAAAAAAGAAACATGAAGAGGCTGGCTATTCCCAGCATACTTGTTCAGTTCTTGATATTGAGAACATCCTTTGTATTCAGAACGGCTTTCAAAAATCCAGTACTAGAAATATTGTTTCTCTAATCCACAGATTGAAATTAAATGCATTTCGAGCAAAATTTGCCAAAAATGTAAAATGTATATGCGGTGAAAAACTTTCCAATGTTCATGTTTTGTATCATTGTCAAGGTTTAAAAAAGTTCCTACCACCATTTCAAGATAAGTCACTGCAAGAAGTGTTAATCAATCCAAAGTTACTGTGTGAGATAGCATTGTCTCTGATGCGATCCCCAGTATTCTCTTTTTTATAAAGTACTACTGTGAAGATTGTGAAATTATAACACCCTACTGTGGCAATGTACTTTTTTGCTTTATTCATGGCAGCCTTTACATGTAGTTTGCAATTGTTCATCTTACAGTTTCAGATTTTAAAGTTCTCTATTGTTCGATTGTTTTTGTTATTATTTGCATTTCTTATGCCATCTTTTGCAACATTCTTGTTATATAGTTTTGTAGTCAGTCTTCTTATGTACATAATTACCAACGCACTTTTGTAAAAACCCTTATCTCTTTATTGTGCCCCCCCCCCCCCCCCCCCCCCCCCCAACCTCATCCCTCGTCTAATATCACTTTAAGTGTACAGACGTAAAATCAAAGACACACACACACCACACCACACCATACCACACCACACACACACCACACAACCCCCCCCCCCCCCACACACACCCACACACACACACAACTACATACTCCTTCCACTTCATAGATATGACTCCATCAATACACCATCAATGAATGAAAACAGTCTGCGTAGCAATCAGCAGAGAAAGAGAAACACAGTTTTTCCTAGTCATTAACATTAACTTTTCAGCATATGTCATTAGATACTGCCTCCAGTCGCACAGGTGTTTTTCCCTGTATGTTGGAGAGTGAAAGCGATGTATCTTTTCGTTTGTTCAAAGAAACTGGAGCCTTGAGATACGTAGTCATGATGATAGCTGTCCCCCTTCACACACAGGAAACAACAACAACAACAACAACAAAGAAAAGTAACGCAAATGTATTGCCATAACCTCACAAACTGGAAAATGAATGAAAATTATTATCATTCTGAAACGCTTCTGTATTATATTAGGTAAAATGTAAAGGTGTCCCATAACCTACGTGGTCACAGGGGAGCGAGGCGTCAGAGGCCTCAGCTTCTCTAGGGGCCGGCATATTGAGGGCGGCGCCCATCTCCTCTTCCTCACTGCTTTACGATCCCTGACCCTAAAGAGGGTAGGTACCCATTTTACAGCTGGGTGAACTGGGGGACTGTACTGTAGCCAAGGCACGCAAACGGTCACCCCATCTAATTGGCAACCACGCTCGACGTTGCTTAACTTGACAGGGGAAAGCGAGCGTTCTGACCACATAACATAATTCCACTCAAACAAGCAGGCTTTCATGAAAAAAAAAATATATCGATGAGACATAGACAATATTTGGTTAAACTTTCAACAAACAAGTTACCAAGGTAAAACGTCCATTGAAAATGAAAATGAAATGGAAGAAGAAAGTGAAGAGTTGGCTGCTGATCCACAACCATCAACCTCAAGTGGAACAGGTCGAAGTTTTGGAAAGACCGAGGAGGAGGAGGGGGGGGGGGGGGGTGTCTTTGTTAAGTGCGTTACCGGTTTCTGTTTTTTTATATGTAGCCTACTGATTGAAATAATTATTATAGATAAAATGTCACTTTTGAGTTCGGTTTTATGTTGTTGTAAGATAAATAACACGCACTCTGACACATACATTCACAATTTTAACACAAGCAAACCAGTAGTGTTTTTTTGTTTTGATGTTTTTTATTCCGTCACCCACTTTTCACGTCAGTAAGCTCGAAATTGCTTGGGCACAGGTTGCTGATCACCCCCCCCCCCCCCCTACACACACACACATACACACACATACACACACACACATCTTTTACTTAGTATGAATAGGGTTAAGTGCTACTTTGCACAACGAACACCTTTTTTTGGACATTAACAAGGCCTATGA
>CM060339.1:25613984-25616484 GCA_030674155.1 Stramonita haemastoma
GTGTGTGTGTGTGGTGTGTGTGTGTGTGTGTGTGTGTCCATGACAGCCTCTACCTCCATTCATTCTTTTCCTTTCTAAATCCCTTCATCTGCCTACCTGTCTGTCTGTCTGTCTGTCTGTTTGTCTGTCTGTCCCTGTCTTTGTCAGTCACTTGGTCTGTCCGTCTGTCTGTCTCTGTCTCTCTGTCTCTGTCTCTATCTGTCTGTCTGTCTGTCTATCTGTCTGTTGTCTGTTGTCTGTCTGTCTGTCTGTCTGTCTGTCTGTCTGTCTGTCTGTCTGTCTGTCTGTCTGTCTTCTCTCTCTCTCTTCTCTCTCTCTCTCTCTCTCTCTCTCTCTCTCTCTCTCTCTCTCTCTCTCTCTCTCTCTCTCTCTCTCTCTCTCTCTCTCTCTCTCTCTCTCATCTTGCGCACACGTTAAATCCTGTTCCGCTTTTCGTAAGAGTAGGCCATCGTGTGCCGGTGGGAACAGATGACATTTTCAAAACTGCATACACACGGGGACTGGATGTAAAAAAGCACAAGAGTGCTTATCCCATTATCCTCGATATAAAAGAATAAATCAAATCAAATCCCCCCCCCCCCCCCCCCCGTGTGTGCATTTGTGTGTTGCCTTCTGGTCTGTGTAATGCACGAACGTTTTCTTCATGATTAGTTTTATATAGGTGTGTGTGTGTGTGATGTAGACACACATCAAGCATGGCAACTTTTGTCACGTAGTATATACACAATGACAAGACAACAGCAATCTTGTTGAAGTCCTGACCAAAGTTATAATTATGCACACACTAATTTTGTTACAGCACTTCAAAAGGGAAAGGTATCTTATAACCTATGCGGGGGTCGTAGGGAAGCGAGGTGTCAAAGAGACCTCAGCTTCTCTAGGGGCCAGCATAATTATTGAGGGCGGCGCCATCCATCTCCTCTCCCTTTGCTGCTTTACCTTCCCTGACCCTAGAGAGGACAGGTACCCATTGACAGCTGGGTGAACTGGAGGAACTGTACTGAAGCCAAGGCAGCGCAATTGGTCAGTCATCCACTGGGATACAGAGATAGACAGATAGACAAACAGACTGACAGATAGACAATCACACAGACATACAGACAGACACAAACCTTGCACACAACCTGAGCAAGCCGTAATCTTTTTTCAGGCAGTAAACTTGTGAACGGAAGGGTCAACTTACGAAAGTGAGGTCAACTGAATAATCGGATACACTACAATGGTCAGGTGTTGTTTTTTTCGCCATTTTTAACCACCTTGACCTAGACCATGAGACCTCATGACCATACTGATTCTTTTTTAGTCTGCCCACGTGAATGACTGGGTCACATGATCGGTGGGTAGTCTTGTGACCCCCCCCCCCTGCCCCCTCCCCCCTCCCCCTACCCCGTCCCCCTTTCCCACCCCAGTAGAGGTCATGGGGTGAACTTGTTTGATAACGCTGGGATGGGTTTTTTTCCTTCATAATATTACTTTTGGGTGGCATGGGTTCTCTTTAAGTCACTAATGGGATTTTTCCGGGTTTTTTGTTTTTTTGTTGTTTTGTTTTTTGCAAGAGTTCCCAGGTTTTCCAATGGTGAGATGTTTAGCGTATGCGACGGTATTATTTTCCCCTCTACATTAAGGTAGCTGCATTCTGATTTCGGGGATGCTGTCTTAAACATGACACCTGTATGCGTGCAGATTTTTGTTGTTGTTTTGCCATCTGTTCCTACCGGCACACAATGGCCTACTCTTCCTCAAAGGCGGAACGGGTTTTTAACGTGTACGTAAAATGTTCTGCGTGCGTTTGCACACGGGGCTTCGGTTTGTAGTCTCATCCCAGGGACTTTGACATTCAGTTCGGATGTTTTTCGTCAGACTGGGAAGAAAGGGTGAGGTTGGGAATGGGACCCAGAACCTCACGGTTTACTTGTTGGCAGGTGGATATCTTAGTCATCCTGCCACCATTCTTCTTCAACGTTGGTTTAAAAATGTTTATTGTATTTTATTGCATTGCATTGCATTGTATTGTATTGTATTGCATTGTATTGCATTGTATTGCATTGTATTGCATTGTATCGTATTGTATCGTATCGTATTGTATTGTATTGTATATGGTATGGTATGGTTGGTATGGTATTGTATTGGTATTGTATTGTATTGTATTGTATTGTATTGTATTGTATTGCATTGCATTGCATTCTATTCTATTCTATTCTATTCTATTCTATTCTATTGTATTCTATTGTATTGTATTGTACTGTAAACCACTTAAGTGGCGGCAGATTTCACTACGAGAAATTCGGGCTGCTGTCCCCGGGGAGAGTGCGTCGCCACAAGAGCAGCGCCACTCTTTTTTTTTTTGGTTCTTTTCCTGTCTGCAACTGTATTTGTTTCCCTATCAGAGTGGCTTTTTTTTTCTATAGAATTTTACCAAGAACAACTCCCTCGCTGACGTGTGGGTTCTTTTACGTGCACTAAAAGGGGTGTTGCACACGGGACTTTAGTTTACCGTCTC
>CM060339.1:25621484-25646484 GCA_030674155.1 Stramonita haemastoma
GTGTGTGTGTGTGTTGGGGGGGGGGGGGGGAGTGTGTGTGTGTATGTGTGTGTGTGCGTGTGTGTGTGTGTGTGTGTGTGTGTGTGTGTGTGTGTGTGTGTGTGTGTGTGTGTGTGTGTGCGTTCGTGTGTGTGTGTGTGTGTGTGTGTGTGTGTGTGTGTGTGTGTGTGTGTGTGTGTGTGTGTGTGTGTGTGTGTGGTGTGTGTGTGTGTTGTGTTCGTGTGCGCGCATGAGTGTGTGTATGTATGTGTTCGTGCGTGCGTGCGGGCGTGTGCGTTAGCCCAGCACCTGTTAAAATCAATGGAATTTCTAGCAGGTAATAATGGAATCTTCCCAAAAGCTGCGTCACGTTCCTGAACTCTGAGAGAGAGGAAAACATCCAAACAAACTTACCAACAATCACAACCATTAAAAAACCCAAACCACCAACAACAAAAAAACACCGAAAAAATCTCATGGCGTTTCAGACCTTTAAACTTTGGTTGTATTTTTCCTACAGACAAAAAACACCAGGGACGAAGTTCACAGTGCCGACATATTAATAGAATAGCAAAGCAACGCGGAAAGTTTTGAAAGTGAAAGAGAATAATTATTACGTTCATTCTTCTTTAATTAATTAAAGCAGTCAGGTGTAAACGTCAGGAGCAATAATATAGTTTGGGGGTTGTTGGCATTTGGAACCTCCGTTTATAGTCTTCTTCGGTCGAGGAAATTTTTCTCCTGGAGTTAACATCAGTGCCGACTCCACTCTCCCCAAAAGTACTTCGGATGAGACTTTAAGCCGAGGCCCCGTGTGCGAACGCACGCAGAACATCTTGCGCACACGTGAAATCCTGTTCCGCTTTTCGTAAGAGTAGGCCATCGTGTGCCGGTGGGAACAGACGACAATATTTACAAAAACTGCATAGGCCTACACACGGGGACCGGATGAAAAAAAGCACACGATTGCTTATTCTGTTATCCTCGATGTAAAAGAATAGATTTTTAAAAAAATATGAGAAAAAAATATTCTCCAAAGAACGACTTTACGGGAGAGTGGGGTTAGGGAGGGGGGGGTGGGGGGGGCGAGGGGTGCAAACGGGTGCATTGGTATTGGCTCGAACCCCGGGCCTTCAGATCACAGCTCAAGGCTTTAACCACTGGGCTATCCCCGCACCTCCCCATAGGAAAATTGCTAATGACCTCTGAACATCTAACCTGATTTCATAGACACTGTACATAATGTTCAGTAAAAGTCATAAAAAAATCCTACGTGCTTGTAGATTCAAGGCAAACGGGAAAAAAAGGTCGTGCTATTTATAGTATCCAATCAGAGGTGGTAATGTACATAAGTAGGCTAGTAGAGGTCGCGATAATTATAGCGTTCAATTCATGGGAAGTAATCAAACTAAGTAGATTAGAGGTTTGGGATTATATTCCATTTCCAAAAATAAAAAGCAACCAACCGTGAAGCTAGTGGAATTTTCCACGGACAAAAACATTTCACACGCAGTCTGTAGGTGTGACTGTTTTCTGTCAGTAAGTGCTATTATTGTGTATTTCACTATTTGCTTCGTGCATGAAATTTTCCAAATGTTGTATGCAAAGGCAATTCCAGAGTCAACGTTTATTTCTGGATGGTAGATTGATTGAGCAACATATCTGCACTTCTGTTTGCGTTTATCAAGCCATTTATTCTATCAAAAAACAACCCCCCCCAAAAAAAAAAAAAAAAAAAAAAAAGACTACAACAAAACAAACAGTCGAAAGTTTAAGTTTGTTTTTCAATTGAAAAAATATATAAATAACAAAATAAAACGGAAGTATGTCAATGTAATGCAACATACCCACACACACACACACACACACCTCTCTCTCTCTCTCTCTCTCTCTCTCTCTCTCTCTCTCTCTCTCTCTCTCTCTCTCTCTTGTATCTTTTGGTTTTGTTTGTTTGTTTAGGGTTTTTTGTTGTTTGTTTGGTTGGTTGTTTTTTTTGCGTGTTTTTGTGTGTTTTGTTTTGTTTGTTTGTTTGTTGTTGTTGTTTTTTTGGGGGGTAGATAGATAGCTTGATGAAAAAAAGCAACTTTATTGCTTACTTAATGTACCATCTGGAAGTAAAATTTTGATTTGATTTGATTTGATCTCTCTCTCTCTCTCTCTCTCTCTCTCTCTCTCTCTTGTTTTCAACGACAAAAACAACAAATCATTATCATAAGATATTATAATGTGGTCTTCCGTTTATTGTGTAAAGTATAGCAAATATGTTTGAAAAGCTCCATACTCCCAAAAGGTAAAGGAATTAAATCTTGAAATCGTGCGCGCGCGCGCTGTGTTGTGTGTGTGTGTGTGTTGTGTGTGTTCGGGGTGGGTGGGATGGGACAGTCTAGTGGTCAGAACATTGCGCTTGCAATTTGACGACCCGGGTTCGACTCCCGTTCGAGGAGATTTTTCTCCTGGAGTTAACATCGGTGCTGACTCCACTCTTCCCAAAAGTCCTTCGGATGAGACAATAAACCGAGGCCTCGTGTGCGAACGCACGCAGAATATCTTGCTCACACGTTAAATCCTGTTCCGCTTTTCGTAAGAGTAGGCCATCATGTGCCGGTGGGAACACATGGCATTTATAAAATTTCATACACACGGGGACTGGATGTAAAAATTCACAAGAGTGCTTATTCCATTATCCTCGATATATATATATTTTATATATATTTTATAAACATAAAACGCTCAGTATAAAATTTTGATTTTTGTCTGCTAATACGAGGTGTACAAGACGTATGTATGCATACTACCGCTCATTTTCGTCTCACTTTTCTCAAAATATTCGTAACAATGATTTATTGACTGTGCTGGTATTATGTACTATCGTCAGCATTACTACTGAAAATTTGAGAGAACATCAAAATGGGGATCAAAATATTCACAATACCCTTTTCTTCTTTTTCGTATCCTTCAACACACTTCGAACAACTGAACGACGCTTTTTAATTATCTCCCCCTGACAAAGAACACTGTCGGCTTCTTTGGGACCACTGAAATTCATAAAGGCTCGCTCTATCATGGGAGGTAACTTTTACGCATGCGCATTGCTTTAAAATTCTCTCCCATGATATAAGAACGTTGATGCCTTCTTTGGGGTTACTAAAAATCATAAAGACTCGCTTCCTCAGGGGGGTTAATTTGAGAAACTGGCGCGGCAACTATTCACGATCGTATTTTGTTGTCTGTATGTAGTCTTGCCCTAAGGACTCTGTTTAAATCGCAGGAATTACCAGCGAAATTCTGCAGACCTAAACAACTGTATACTTAAATACAGATTTTATTTTTATTTTATGTCATACCACTTTATGTCACGTCAGATTTCTCTGCGTGAAATTCGGGCTGCTCTCCCTGGGAAGAGCGTGTCGCAACAAGTGCAGCGCCTACCCGTATATATATATATATATATATATATAATATATATATATATATATATATATATATATCCCTGAGCCGCCCTGGGGACTCCAACTCCTCGATTTTCCTCAGGGATTGTGTCTAAACACGACACCTGTGTGCATGCTGTGTTTTTTTTTTTATAAAATGATTTTCTCATCCGCTCCTACCGGCATACAATGGCCTGCTCTTTCGAAAGGCGGAACGGGGTTTTAACGTGTGCGCAAGATGTTCGCCGTTCGTTCGCACCCGGGGCTTCGGTTTATAGTCTCATCCGAATGACTTTGACATTCAGTTCGATTTTTTTTCTCCGTCAAACTGGGAAGAAAGGGCGAGGCTGGGAATCGAACCCAGAACCTCACGGTTTACTTGTTGGCAGGCGAACGTCTTAACCATCCAGCCACCTTCCTTAAGAAAAATCAAACTTTGAAAAGAAATCACGTTATTGATAAAAGTGTTTTCGCCGACAGGAAGACTTCCTTCAGTTTACAATTGGTACGAGTATTACTTTGAATCATGTGGTCCTTTAGGAATAATTTTCACTTCCTGAACCCACCTATCACCGCCCCTTATTTTTTGTTATCTCAGTGGCGTTTTCTTTATTTCCTTAGGAGTTGTATTGGTTTTGCATTTTCCTGTGTTTATGAGTTCTTGTTTTGTTGTTGTTGTTTTTTAATTGTTGTTTTTCGTTTGTTTTCTTTTTGTTTCTTTGTTTGGGTTTGTTTTGTTTTGCTTTTTACGATGTTGCCGATGCACAGAAGACCATGATTATGATGACAAGTATGTATCTTAAAAAATAGGGACTATATTTTCACACACACACACACACACACACACACACACACACTCTTCTCTCTCTCTCTCTCTCTCTCTCTCTCTCTCTCTCTCTCTCTCTCTCTCTCTCTCTCTCTCTCTCTCTCTCTCTCTCTCTCCTCTCTCTCTCTCTGGGACGGGATAGCCTTAGTGGTCAGAACATTGCGCTTGCAATTTGACGACCAGAGTTCGATTCCCGTTGGAGAGGATTTTTTCCTCTGTAGTTAACATCAGTGTAATGCCATACGTAAGAATCTCACCATTGGAAAACCTTGGAGCTTTACCCAAGGAAAGTGGGGAAAAAAACAACAACAGTTAAATTCAACTCTGAAAAATAAGGTTTGGCTTTCCCTTGATATTTTTGTAAAGTAATATTTATAGCTAAAGACGTTTCCTTGGGTCTGGTCTATGTTGAATATTAACACGCAGACCTGACATATCTCCGATTGACCATAGAACGCTCTGTACCAAGTACAACAGGGTAATTTGAGTTCTTGAAGGAGTTTTACATCGCAGTTATTGATGAAACCATTGACGCTGGGGGCAACAGCAAAGTGAGAGGCAGTATGATCAGTGGCTTTATCCCAGTTCTTGATTAAACCATTGATGCTGGGGCAACAGCAAAGTGAGAGGCTGTATGATCAGTGGCTTTGTCACAGTTCTTGATTAAACCATTGATGCTGGGGGCAACAGCAAAGTGAGAGGCAGTATGATCAGTGGCTTTGTCACAGTTCTTGATTAAACCATTGATGCTGGGGGCAACAGCAAAGTGAGAGGCTGTATGATCAGTGGCTTTCTTTCCTACTCATGGAATTCCACTTTACAGCTTAGTCTTTTAGTGATCGACTAGGACTCTCTGACTTTGGAGGCTTGACTTGCACAGTCCTTATGTGCTGCAGCCCTGGGGGCTAATTGGCCTTTGGAGAACATCTCCAACGCTGACTGTCCATATGCCCTCTTGGCTGAGAGAGTGGGGATGTGGTGTCCACAATAATAAAATTTTTGCCCAGTTTCCGAAATAGCAGCTGCCTCCTCTGCTGTTTTGGAGGTCATCGTCGAACACGATGGATGAACATGTGTTTACAGACCTAACAAATATTTAAATATTCAGATATGTGTGTGTGTGTGTGTGTGTGTGTGTGTGTGTGTGTGTGTGTGTGTGTGTGTGTGTGTGTGTGTGTGTGTGTGTGTGTGTGTGTGTGTGTGTGTGTGTGTTTGGGGGGGGGGGGGGATAGTCTGGTGGTTACAGAGTTGTGCATTGCGCTTGAGATTTGGAAACCGAGATTTTATTACCAAAGGCCCCGTGTGCGAAGGCACGCAGAACATCTTGCGCACACGTTAAATCCTGTTCCGCTTTTCGTATGAGTTGGCCACTGTGTGCCGGTGGGAACAGATGACAAGATTGACAAAACTACATACACACGGGGACTGGATGTAAAAAAAAATCACATGCTTGCTTATTCCATTATCCTCGATGTAAAAGAATAAATAAATAAATAAATACATAAATAAATAAATAAATAAATAAAATAAATAAAAACAACCCAAACTCGGGCCATCAACGAGGCACTCCATGCACTCCACTCCGACCCCCCGAAACTCCTTCAGATGAGACTATAGACCCTGTGTGTGAACGCACAGAGGACATCCTGTGCGCACATTAGACCCTGTTCTACTTTTTAATTCTTTTATTTCGAGGATAATGGAATAAGCACCCATGTACTTTTCTTTTACATCCTGTCCTCGTCTTTGTGCAGGTTTGTAAATTTTGTCATCCGTTCCCATCAGCACACTATGGTCTACTCTTATGAAAAGCAGAGCTGTAGAGTGGGCCTTTTGTGGCCGTTCCTTGCTTCTCATGTACAGTGCGAAACAATACAATACAATACAATACAAAATGACACAATACGAAACAACACAATACATAAGCACACATGCACTCCTGTGCGAGTGCCACCCCCCCCCCCCTCACACACACACACACACACACACACACACACACACACACACACACACACACACACACACACACACACACACACACAACACACACACACACACACACACACACACATCTTTTTGTTATTTCTGCCTTAGGCAAACAAAATCTTGTTTATTATTCAGCATTAAGCTTGTCAATGCATATTTCTTTAAAGCTTTCCCACATAACATAACCCTCTCTTAATGTCTTTTTTTTTTTAGTGCAGGAAGACAGAACAGAGGGGAGAGAGGAGGGGAGGGAGAGAGAGAGAGAGAGAGAGAGAGAGAGAGAGAGAGAGAGAGAGAGAGAGAGAGAGAGAGGAGAGAGAGAGAGAGAGAGAGACAGAGACAGAGACAGAGACAGAGACAGAGACAGACAGACAGACAGACAGACAGACAAGACAGACAGACAGACAGACAGAGACAGACAGACAGACAGACAGACAGACAGACAGACAGACAGACAGACAGACAGGCAGACAGACAGACAGACGAGACAGACAGACAGACAGACAGACAGACAGACAGACAGACAGCAGGCAGACAGACAGACAGACAGACAGACAGACAGACAGAAATGTAAAGATGAATTCATCACAAAGGAAGAGTGCTATATACTTTTGAAAACCTCAAATAAAAAGAAAGGACTAAAACCCTAAGAAGAAAGGACAGGAATAATAAAGAAAAACGAGAAAAATCAAAAGAAAGAAAGATTAAATTTAAAAAAAGAAAAGAAAAAGAAGAAGAATGGAAGAAAGAAATGCATTCACTGCAAGAAGAAAGAAAAAAAACTCATAGGCGATTTTCTTCAACAAAAAAAATGTTTATAACATAAAATACTGCTTAATTCAGCTTTTAACTAACAGTCGTGTGTGTGTGTGTGTGTGTGTGTGTGTGTGTGTGTGTGTGTGTGTGTGTGTGTGTGTGTTGTGTGTGTGTGTGTGTGTGTGTGTGTGTGTGTGTGTACTCAAATTCTCCTATTCTTAAGGGACTGTAGAATGAGAAAGGGAAAGAGGGAGTGAAAGGGGGGGAGAGGGGGGAACACAACCTTCTGAAAATAATCAGATTAACTTGAAACCTACAGAAAATATATCTCTCCATCCATTTATAACTATTTGCGTGGAAACAGCAGGTTGTCTTCCCTCTGTAACTCTTCCAGTTGTTGTTCCACGTCATCAGGAACGCATCTGCAATCAAAATGACGTCATCTTTAAGGTGCTGTCAACGGTTGTGAATTTTTTTTTGGGGGGGAGAGGGGGGGAGAGGGGAGGGTTGTGTTGGTGATGTATACGATTCAGTAGTAGTAGGCACTCATCAGTCTCTGAAGACTATGGAGTTGCATTCCAATCTTAAGAGCGCAAAGCCTGGGTAAGTAAGTATGGAGGGCAAGCTGTTACCCATGCAGCAGACCCCACCGACCGATACGAATGGTTCCAGTACAGTCGCAGGAGCCACCAGAACGTTGCCATATACAGCCCCGAACCGTCCTGGGGACTCCAACTCCCCGATTTTTTCTCAGGGATGGTGTCTAAACACGACACATGTGTGTATGCTGGGTTTTTTTTTATAATCTCGTAATCCACTCCTACCGGCACACGATGGCCTGCTCTTCTAAAAGACAGAACGGGGTTTTAACGTGTGCACAAGATGTTCTGCGTGCGTTCGCACACGGGGCCTCGGTTTATAGACTCATTCGAATGACTTTAAGATTCAGTTCGATTTTTTTTTTCGTCAAACTAGGAAGAAAGGGCGAGGCTTTGAATCGAACCCAGAACCTCACGGTTTAATTGTTGGCAGGCGAATGTCTTAACCATCCTGCCACTTTCTTTCTCGATTTATACCCCCCCCCCCCCCCCCCCCCCCCCCCCAAAAAAAAAAAAAAAAAAAAAAAAAAAAAGAGAGAGAGAGAGAGAGAGAAAAAAGAAACAAGTGTGTGTGGTAGTAGATGAGAAGTGGGAGAGGGTGGGGTTGTGCTCGCAGTGTGTGTGTGTGTGTGTGTGTGTGTGTGTGTGTGTGTGTGTGTGTGTGTGTGTGTGTGTGTGAGTGTGTGTGTGTGTGTGTGTGTGTGTGTGTGTGTGTGTGTGTGTGTGTGTGTGTGTGTGTGAGAGAGAGAGAGAGAGAGAGAGAGAGAGAGAGAGTGTGTGTGTGTGTGTGTGTGTGTGTGTGTGTGTGTGTGTGTGTGTGTGTGTGTTTAGAGGGTGGGGGTGGTTGTGGAATGCTTACAATCACAATTATTGTGAAATAGGTAAATAATGTCATGTACATAGCAGCATGAATGGAGCATGGACAACGTAGACAACGCACATGGAAGCGTCTTTTTAAACCGAACACAACCGTTACGATTGTTAATACAAGTTCTTCCATAATTTTATTCTCTCTCTCTCTCTGTCTCTCTCTCTGTCTCTCTCTCTCTCTCTCTCTCTCTCTCTCTCTCTCTCTCTCTCTCTCTCTCTCTCTCTCTCTCCAGACTACCCACTTCGGCTCCAGACTGGGTCTGTCTGAATCATCCACCACCAGATGGGAGTGACCAAGGGCCTTAAACCCTTCCTCCGTGGTGGGGAAAGTGAAGAATGGTCTCCCTTTGACCGTGACGTCATTCTCGGCGTTTCCGTCACAGTTTCCGCACAGGCCTTGCAGATGATGACGGAATTCCTCTGGAGTGATGACGCGCGCTTGGAAGAAGCCGTCATATTGGATGACGACACCGCAGCTTGACGTCACCGTGACGTAGCCATCGTCGCTGAGGGTGACGTTAGCGACGTGGGTGTTGAAAGGGATGTCTACCTCTCCTCCGTTAACCTGTCGTGGAAATTGTTTTGTGTTGTGTTGTGTTGTAGTGTGTTGTGTTGTATTGTATTGTATTGTATTGTATTGTATTGTATTGTATTGTATTGTATTGTATTGTATTGTATTGTATTGCATTGTGTTGTATTGTGTTGTATTGTGTTGTGTTGTATTGTATTGTATTGTATTGTATTGTATTGTATTGCATTGTGTTGTATTGTGTTGTATTGTGTTGTGTTGTATTGTATTGTATTGTATTGTATTGTATTGTATTGTATTGTGTTGTATTGTGTTGTGTTGTATTGTATTGTATTGTATTGTATTGTATTGTATTGTGTTGTATTGTATTGTACTGTGTTGTGTTGTGTTGTGTTGTGTTGTGTTGTATAGGGTTGGGTTTGGTTCTCTTGGATTGTAATGTATTGTTTTGTTGAGTTGTATTGTGTTGTATTGTATTATGGTGTGATGTGGTGTGTTGTGTTGTGCTATAGATGTAGTGTGTTGTGTTGTATATCACTTTAAGTCACAGAAGACTTCTGTGCGTGAAATTCGGGCTGCTACAAAGAAGAATTGCGAAGAAGAAGAATTGCGAAGAAGAAGAATTGCGAAGAAGAAGAAGAAGAAGAAGAAGAAGAAGAAGAAGAAGAAGAAAGAAGAAGAAGAAGAAGAGAAGAAGGAAGAAGAAGAAGAATTGCGAAGAAGAAGAAGAGAATTGAGAATGCGAGAAGAAGAAGAAGGAAGAAGGAAGAAGAAGAAGAAGAAGAAGAAGAAAAGAAGAAGAAAGAAGAAGAGAAGAAGAAGAAGAGAAGAATTGCGAAGAAGAAGAATTGCGAAGAAGAAGAATTGCGAAGAAGAAAAAATTGCAAAGAAGAAGGAGAAGGAGGAGGAGGAGGAAAAGGAGAGAGAGAAGAGAGAGAGGAGAGGAGAGAGAGAGAGAGAGAGAGGAGAGAGAGGAGAGAAGAGAGAGAGAGAGAGAGAGAGAGAGAGAGAGAGAGAGATCCACATAGGTAATAAATCTTGTCTCTCACAAAAACTCGTTTGCCGCGCAGCACACGGATTGTCTCCCCTGGAAGGACCACATCCACCAATCGGGTGAAAGCGCGGTTTGGATGGTTACTCAAGGGGCGTAATTCGTTCTTCACCTCGACCTTGAAATGACAATGACCTCCAGGTGCCCTTGACCCCGCCATGAGGTATTTACAATCTTCGTAAAGTTCCACATGCGCCCCGTCAAAAGTTGTGTAGTGGGGGTCTCCTCTTGCTACACAGGTACAGGGACCTGGGAGAACACACACACACACACACACACACACACATGTACGCACGCACGCACGCGCGCGCGCGCACACACACACGCACAGTGTCACACACACACAGTGTGACACACACACACATACAGACACACACACAAGTGTCACACACACACAGAGTGTCACACACACACACACAGAGTGTCACATACACAGAGTGTCACATACACACACACACACACACACACACACACACCACACACACACACACACACACACACACACACACACACACACACACACACACACGCACACACACACACCACACACATACACACAGTGTCCACACACACACACACACACACACACACACACACACACACACACACACACACCACACACACGCACACACACACACGCGCACACACACACACACGCACACACACACAGTGTCACACACACATACACACACACAGAGTCACACACACACAGAGTCACACACACACACACACACACAACACACACACACACACACACACACACACACACACAGAGTCACACATGCACACACACAAACACACACACACACACACAGTGTCACACACACAGTCACACATGCACACACATGCACACACACACACACACACACACACACACACACACACACACACACACACACCACACACAGAATCACACACATACAGAGTCGCACACACACACACACACACACACACACAGTCACACACACACACACACTTACACACACTTACACACACACACACACACACAACACACACACACACACACACACACACACACACACACACACACACACACACACGACACACACACACACACACACACACACACACACACACACACACACACACACACACACACACACACACACACATACACACACACACACACACACACACACACACAACACACACACACACACACACACACACACACACACACATACACACACACACACGACATTGCTATGTTGTAAAGCTTAAACAAAGAAATAAAACTGGGTGAACGATGTCTAAATGATAAAAGAAATACGTCAAACACTCATAGATAAAAAATAATAATAAACCACACATGAAATGAATAAAATTTTAATAACGAACAAATAAACCAGTCATTTACCTCATCAAACTCCTGTTGTGGGGATACAGAGGCACTGTCAATATAAACAACATCCCCCACCTTCTAGAAAAATTATGTGCTCGGAATTTTCCCCTTTTCTATCCCTCTCTGTGTTTCTGCCTTTTTCTTTTTCTTCCTGTTACCTCTTTCTTGTCTCTTTTTCTGCTTTCTCGGTCCATTCTCCTGCCTTCACCCCCCCCCCCCCCCCCCCCCCCCCCCGCCCTAGAAAGACAGTTCTTTCCCACGCTGAAGTCGGATGCGCTGGGCCTGACTTGTCAGGCGCTTAACGGCAGTGCATGCAACGCATTTTCTCTCATTATAACAGACAACAATTAGTTTCTGTCTGAGCGTTCAACCAAAAATTGAAAGAAAAGCTAATCAACATCCTTGCATGACTCGGATCACCACAGTGCTAAATCTGTATTTTAACTTTTGTGTTTTATTTTAACTTTGTCTCAGAATTCTGACACTAACTTTCAATATCTTTTTTAAAAAAAATTCTTTGTTTATTCTTTTCTTTTAAAAAATGTTCATAAACATTACAATAGGCCATGTATTGAATATTCATTTTATTTGTTATTTCTCCACGATGCTAGTCTTGTTCCTTGCTTACTTAATGGATCGGTGGTCTAGAGGTAACACACCTGCCTAGAAAGCCAAAAGTCCCGGTGGGAAGTGTGCGGTGGTTTGAACCCTGTTTGGGCCCAAAACTCCCCCACCCCACCCCCCCCCATCCATTAGACCCTGAGTGGTTGTCTAGGTGCTAGTCTTTCGGATAAGACGATAAACTGAGGTCCGGTGTGTTACACACAATTATTTAGCACACGTAAAAGAACCAACGGCAACAAGAGAATTGTCCTTGGCAAAACTAGAAAAAAAAAGTCATTCTCATAGCAAAACAAATATAAATGCGGACAGGAAAAGAAAACAAAATAATGGGTGGCGCTGCTCTTGTGGCGACGCACTCTCCCTGGGGGAGAGCAACCGGCATAGCACGTAGAGAAATCTGACCTGACTTAGAGTTGAGTAAAATGTAAATGTATTCATCTGTTCACTTTTAACCAAAAACATTATTATCAATTCATTTATTTCTCTGATCTCAAAATGCTGTGCTGTCATAGTCTTGCAGAAGTTTTTTTGTTTTTTTGGTTTGTTTTGTTTTTCAATGGCTGCTTTATGTGTCACTTTTTTTTCTTATTTGTTCTCTTCTCTCTCTCTCTCTCTCTCTCTCTCTCTCTCTCTCTCTCTCTCTCTCTCTCTCTCTCTCTCTCTCTCTCTTTATATTAATAATCTCTCTCTCTCTCTCTCTCTCTCTCTCTCTCTCTCTCTCTCTCTCTCTCCTCTCTCTCTCTCTCTGTCTTACCACTAGGTGTAGGAGTGGAGGGCAATGGTGACGTCACCACAGTAGTACTCTCTGTCGTGGATGTGTCCTGAGTAGTCAGAAAGTCAAAGTTGACAGGAGAGGTCATTTCCGGCGTAACCTCCGGAACTGGCCCTCGTTTCACTTCAGGTATGAAGTTTTCTTTGGGATGGGCCAGTAGATCTTTGATGTATTGACCTATTTTACTGGGCACTTTGCCATTTGGCTTGGGAATGGGATCTACGTTTGTTTCCTTATATTGACCTATTTCAATGGGCACTTTGGGATTTGGCTTTGGAATGGGATCTATGTTTGTTTCCTTATATTGACCTATTTCAATGGGCACTTTGGGATTTGGCTTGGGAATGGGATCTATGTTGTTGTGAGATGGTGAACCTCTGGTGTAGGAGATTCCTTGGATGCTTTGTCTTTTGGCGAGTGCTTCGCCCTTTTGGGTTTCTTCTTGATTTTGTCCATGAATTTGTATATTTCCTTCAATTTTGGAGACTTGGACTTTCTCCTGGGAGATTTTCTGGATTTTTTCTTGTCTTTTGGAGTTTTCCTGGTCCGCTTGGTCTTACGCTTCTTGATCTTATCTTTTAATGTCTTGCTTTTCTTGTGAGAAAATTTGTTTGCCATGTTGGTGAGTTTATGGCCAAAGGATAACTTTGGAGATTTCAAACTGTGTGGACGTTTTATCTTATAGCTTAAGGTTTTACGGGATTTGGGGTGTTTTAGCTTTGAGGATCGAGGACTCTGTGTAGAGACTTTGGACTTCCTGCTTTTAGGCTTAATTCGCTGAAGTATTTTTGCTTTATGGCTTGTGGCTAGCCAGTCAGTGAGTTTCTCTGTTTTTATTGACTTGACTTTGAGAGACTTTAACTTGGAGGATTTAACTTTCAGTGTTTTTGAAGATTTTTTTCGTGACTTTTTGGACAGTGGTTTTACAGATTTTCCTTTGGATTTGTTATTCTTCCGCTTTAGGCTCTTGAGGGATTTTGTTCGAATCTTCTTTGATATCTTTTTGTCTACTTTTAATGATACTTTTTTGGATGATTTTGTGATCCTCTGCTTCATCGGTCTTGTTTTGATGGATTTGTTTGATCGGCCCTTTGATTTGGGTGACTTACGTTTCACACGTTTACTCTTTTTGACAGATTTTGACATTGATTTTCTCGATTTTGACTTCTTCACCAGGTGTGTAATGTGTTGTTCAGATTTCAAAATTGTTCCTAATTTGGTGAGGGATTTCATTGATTTTACATGAAAGCGGTTTTTAGATTTTGCCACTGATTTTTTAGTTTTTGAGTGTTTCCCTGCCTTGGTGGAAGGTTTTCTGGATTTAACATGGAAATGTTTCTTAGATGTTTTAAATGATTTCTTAGTTTTCAGGCTTCTTCCTAGTTTGGGAAATGGCTTGATCGATTTCAATTTACCATGAAATTCTTTTTTGAATGTTGTAATTGTTTCCTTGGTTTTTAAATTCCTCACAGATTTAGCAGAAGATTTTCTGGATCTTCTGTGAAAGTGCTTTTTGGATTTGGATTTTTTAGTTCTGGGGCTTTTCATTGATTTAGCAAAAGATTTCTTAGATTTGCTGTGATGGTGTTTTTTGGAGTGTGCAGTGGGTTTTTTGGCTTTTAACATTTTACTTGATTTGGCAGAAAGTTTCATTGATTTAACATGGAAGTGGTGTTTATACTTGGCTACAGTTTCCCTAATCTTTACACTTTTTCTCGATTTTGATACAGATTTCTTGGACTTACCAGGGGAGCGTTTTAAAGACTTGGGCCCTGGTTTCTTGCCTTTCAAACTTTTTCTTGATTTTGATGAAGACTTCTTGGATTTAGCGCCAAGACGTTTCACAGATTTTGCAGTCAGCTTTTTAACTTTCAAACTTTTTCTTGATTTTGATACAGATTTCTTGGACTTAGCGCGGAGATGTTTTAAAGACTTGGGTCCTGGTTTCTTGCCTTTCAAACTTTTTCTTGATTTTGATACAGATTTCTTGGATTTAGCGCCGGTATGTTTTTTCGCTTTCAAACTTTTTCTTGATTTTGATAAGGACTTCTTGGACTTAACGCGGAGATGTTTTAAAGACTTGGGTCCTGGTTTCTTGGCTTTCAAACTTTTTCTTGATTTTGATACAGATTTCTTTGATTTAGCCTGGAGATGTTTTAGAGATGAAGCCAGAGGCTTTGTAGGGACTATCCTTTGTTTCGGATTTGCTTTGGTATTCTGCACAATGGTTGAAGTTTGCTTCACAGCCTTCACATACTTCTCTATCTTCTTTGGCTCTGGTGGTTTAGCATCTAATGGCTTCGCCTTGAAATTCGAAGGTTTCAGTTTTGAATTGAATTTGGGTGGTGACAGCTTGAATTTGGATTTGGTCTTCGATTTGGATTTGGGTTTGTGCACAGGTTTTGGTTTTGGCTTGAGGGATTTAGGTTTAGGAGTTTTGGGACTCTTCTTAGATTTAGACTTTGATTTACGTTTGGATTTGGGCTTAGGTTTGGATTTGGACTTAGATTTGGGTTTAGGTTTGGATTTAGACTTAGATTTGGGTTTAGGTTTGGGGTTCATCTTGCGCATTGCTTTGCGTTTGGGTTTAGATTTGGACCCAGCTTTGGATTTCTTGGATTTTTCTGAAACAGAGTGAACAATGTACCCTGAATGAAAATTGTTTGCTGCAACCATCTGTCTCCCTCCACATCCCCCCACCACTACATTATCACGGTTATCACTAGCATCATCGCAACACAGCACAATGCAACACAGCACAATGCAACACAACACAATGCAACACAACACAGCACATACAACACAACACATACAACACAATGCAGTACAACACAGCACATACAACACAACACAATACAATACAACACAGCACAATGCAACACATCACATACAACACAACACAATACAACACGTCACAGCACATACAACACAACACAATACAATACAACACAACACAGCACATACAACACAACACAGCACATACAACACAACACAATACAATGAAAGACAAAACATCATAATACAATACAATACAACACTATACAAACACGAACACTATTTTTTTTTTTTTTGCAAAAAAACGAGAAATTAATGTTGGTTACAAGCATACCACACAACTCCAGAATGGTCATAACATGGTATTCAATGAAATATACCTTACGGTTGATTTGCTATATTTTATTTTGGCAGTGTAAAGAACCGACTACATCAAAGATTTTTCAAAGTCATACAAACCACTTCAATTCAGTCCAATGAAATATAACTCGACAAAAGACACAACACAACAGAACACAATACAATACAATACAACACAACACAACACAACACAATGCAATGCAATGCAATACAATACAATACAATGCAATACAATACCATAAACACAGTACAATACTACTGATTATAAGATTATACTTAATGGGTGATACACTATACTTCATGAAAAGAATTAAGATTGATCAAAGAATAAAACAGTTCCTATCAAAGCCATACAGAGTGCAGTACAGTACAGTATAGTCAAGTACACTACACTACACTACACTACACTACACTACACTACACTACACTACACTACACTACACTACACTACACTACACTACACTACACTAGTTAGCCTAGTGGTTAGAACATTGCGGTCGCAATCTTACAACCCGGGTTCGATTACCCTTCAAGGGGGGTTTTCCCCTGGAGTTAAAGAATTTTTTGGGGGGTGGGGGGGGGGGGGGGGTCTGCAGTTGGCACTGATGTTAACTCCAGGGGAAATAATTATCCTCTTGAATGGGATTGGAACCCGGGTCAGTAGATCACAAGCCCAACGCTCTAACCAATCAAGCTATCCCACACACCGCACCACATCCATTTTCTCTGGTATAAAAGAATAAAATAAATGAAAAAAAAAGAAAAAACATCCACACCACACCACATCCACAACACACCACACCACATCCACACCACACCACACACCACACCACACCACACCACATCACCCCACACCACACCACACCACCCCACACCACACCACACCTACACCACACCACACCACACCACACCACAACCACACCACACCACACCACATCCACACCACATCCACACCACACCACGACGCAAAACGACAAAACATTCAAACGCTCATCAACAGTCTAAAACACACACTGACTAACACCTTACTTCTGGAAGCAGACCTTGGCAGTCGGTGCTTGGGCAGGTGCTTGGGCAGTTTGCCCTGTTGGTCAGCACTGGCCATATCATTAGCACGGTCCATGGTTCCCATGGCACCCCCTTCTAATTCTTTAGCACCCTCTCTAATTTCTTTAGCATTCCCTCTCAATTCTTTAGCACCCCCTCTCAATTCTTTAGCACCCCCTCTCAATTCTTTAGCACCCCCTCTCAATTCTTTAGCATTCCCTCTCATTTCTTTAGCATTCCCACCAAATTCTTTTGCACCCCCTCTCAATTCTTTAGCATTCCCTCTCAATTCTTTAGCATTCCCTCTCAATTCTTTAGCATTCCCTCTCAATTCTTTAGCATTCCCTCTCAATTCTTTAGCACCCTTTCTCAATTCTTTAGCACCCCCTCCAAATCCACTAGGATTCTTTCCAAATTCAGTAGGATTCTTTCCAAGTCCACTAGAACTCTTTCCAAATCCAGTAGGACTCTTTCCAAATCCAGTAGGACTCTTCTCAAATCCAGTAGGACTCTTCTCAAATCCAGTAGGACTCTTCTCAAATCCAGTAGGACTCTTCTCAAATCCAGTAGGACTCTTCTCAAATGCAATAGGACTCTTTCCATATCCGGAAGATTCCTCCTCCCCGTCTCCTTTCTTCGCCGCCATAGCCCTTCGTTTCTCGTTGAGGTCAATACCGTTTGTGTCCGATTTGTCCGGGTGGTCATCTTGAGGGCGTCCTGTCCATAAATCATAATGACTTCAAATCTTGATTGGGGGGGGGGGGGGGAGCAAACAGCTTCAGTGGTTAAAACTCTTTACATGTGGCCACAGGTCAGACCGTTTGTCCTTTAAGGAGGTAAGCAAAGTGCCCCTCACACACATCAATAATCACAGAGCTAGAGAGGCTTTAGAAAAGTTAAGTGAAGAACTTGGTTCACCAGATGTTTGGAGAGGAAATAATTAGTGAGAAGACAGTATACGTAGCCAGGACCAACACCACTAAAAGTAGACTAGATTTCTTTTTGCTGTCAGAACTCTCTGTACTGATATGACGACAATACGGATATCCTGTTTGGATATTGTACTGACCACTCAATGGTAAATTAACTTACAGTTTGACACAAAAAGGAAGATTTAACTCCTCCTTGCTTAGAGATGAAAACTTTGAAGAAGAAATCCCTCAGAAATCCCAAATGTAATCAAGAAATATGTTACATCGACAAATAAAGCGAATTTCTTGCAGAAGCTATTGTGTATAATGAAAACAATACCATAGGAAATGATGCCGTTAATTAAAAAAAAAAAACATTTTAGCAGAAAAAGGAATATATCTGATAAATCATCTTCTAAGGAAAATGGTGAATCTTTTAAATATGGAAAGTTTTCAACAACAAAAAATCAAAAAACTACTGGTAATTGTATTGACTTTGTAACTTTCAATGGACTAATCTCATCAATCAAACAATTTGCGAAAAAAAACAGGAGTCAGAATATGTATTATGTCGGGGGACGGGATTAGTCAGTGGTCAGAGTGCGCGCTTTTCCCCCAGCCAAGTTAAACAGCATCAGCGTGGTTGCCAGTTGGATGGGTGACCGTTTGCGCGCCTTGGCTTCAGTACAGTCCCCCAGTTCACCCTAGCTGTAATGGGTACCTGCCCTCCTTTAGGGTCAGGGAAGTAAAGCAGCGAGGGAGAGGAGATGGGCGCCGCACTCAATATGCTGGCCCTAGAGAAGCTGAGGTTTCTGACGCCTCGCTCCCCTACGACCACATAGGTTATGGGACACACCTTTACCTTAAATTATTGTACAGGCACAGCAAAAGCACTACGGATAATCGATAGTGTGCACAGGGGTTGAAAAATGCATTACGAGTATTTGATGTCAAACAATATCAGAACCAAAATGTTGTCCAAAAAGGACAGAAATGTGACAAAGAAATTAACTAGAAGAGAGTATTTGGAAAATTGCACAAAATTAAAGAATCAGACTACAATAATTGTTACAGATATCAAATCATTCTCAGAATTCTTGTTGCTGATGCCGGTCTATGGGCAATTGGTGTAACAAACACAAGTGTACAATACTGCAAATGACTCAGTCGAACGTTTCTTTTGGGATTACAAACACGTAAGAACTATGTGGATAGAATTAGAAAAAAAAAGGATTATAGTGACCAATTTGAATACGTATCGAATGTGAATGTTTCACGTAAGATTGTTCTTTTTGGAGAGGATGATTATATGAAAAAAGATGCTATTTTCGATTTTATTAGGCTACCTCACATGCAAAAATGTGTTTATTTATTTATTTATTTTTATTTATTTATTCTTTTATATCGAGGATAACAGAAAAAGCACTCATGTGCTTTTTTTTCATCCGTCCCCGTGTGTATGCAGTTTTTGTAAATATTGTCATCTGTTCCCACCGGCACACGATGGCCTACTCTTACGAAAAG
The DNA here is from genome assembly GCA_030674155.1 of Stramonita haemastoma. Lineage (NCBI taxonomy): Eukaryota > Metazoa > Mollusca > Gastropoda > Neogastropoda > Muricidae > Stramonita > Stramonita haemastoma. The sequence continues at coordinate 25,640,885 of CM060339.1, forward strand.
CGGAACAGGATTTAACGTGTGGCAAGATGTTCTGCGTGCGTTTGCACACGGGGCCTCGGTTTAAAGTCTCATCCGAAGGACTTTTGGGAGAGTGGAGTCGGCACTGATGTTAACTCCGGGAGAAAAATTTCCTCGACCGGACTCGAACCCTGTCGTCAAATTGCCAGCGCAATGTTCTGAACACTATCTACACACGTAGAATTAAAAATCATTGACCAGGACTTGACGTGTTTTTTTTTTTCTCAAACAATTGAATAAAAAGTTTTAAATTGAACAAAACAACGCAATGATTGCAAACAATCTGAGTGAATTTACTTTTGAATGGAGTCATTAATCAATCACGCTGGTCTGTACAGAGTAGATATAATGTAGCTGGCCATGTGTTATTGCTGAATGGCAACCATGTGATATCAGAAAAAAATTAAAAACCAATTCAATTCAATTCAATTCAAATTTTGAATCTTTTTCAGATATACATATCAGATGGACTTGTGGGTGTACTGTTTTGCCTTTCCAAGGCCGTGTTGTCACATTATCAGTGACACACCGGCGAAATGGCTCCCTTTTAAAGTGCTTTATCTCTTAGGATGAAACAAGTGTAATGGCTTCAATTTGCATATAACAGAGGCCATTAATGACATTGGCATTTTCATGTTAGCCCATGTTACTGTCAAATCTATACGCAAATTCTGTGTACAATAAGATGCTTTTGTGTATCTCAGTACATTGTGTTCGAACATAAAAAATGTTTTTCTTGATAATCATTACAGAATTTATAATAAAGCTTTCGACTAATATCAGGATGGTTTGTGCGAGGACTGAGAGAGAGAGAGTCATGCAGGGACAAAAGGTGGACTAGGTGGGAGAGAAATAGCCGAGGAAGGAACGAAGGAAGCTGGATCGAACGAACTAGTTACGAGAAGTAACACTAGACTACAGGCGGACACGAATGGTAAGCTTGTAATGATGAGTTGGAGAGAGAGAGAGAGAGAGGAGAGAGAAGAGAGAGAGAGAGAGAGAGAGAGAGAGAGAGAGGAGGAGAGGAGGAGGAGAGAAAGAGAGAGAGAGAGAGAGAAGAGGGGGGGACAGACAGACAGACAGACAGACAGACAGACAGGACAGACAGACAGGCGGTGTACCTGCAGCAGTTTCTCCATTAAAGCATCTTGTTCTCCGATGTCCGAGTCTTCTTTGGCCTTGCTGTTTCACCACACACACACACACACACACACACACACACACACACACACACACACACACACATGGCGCTGCGATGCGCTACACACACACACACAACATGCGGCGCACACACACACACACACACACACAATCACTTAATGTGGAAGGAAGGACGTTCGAGTGCACACACACACACATACACACACACAAACACACACACACAAACACACACAAACACACAAAACACACACACACACACACACATAACTTACACACACACCCACCACACACACACACACACACAAACACACACATACACACACAAACACACACACACAGAGATATGAGTGCTTGTTACACACACACGCGCACGCACGCGTGCAAACACACACGCACGCAAATATACAAGTATATGTTGGATTATTCCATGCATCATCAGAAAATATAGATTTGACTTTTACCTTTAAACAAACAAACAAACATACATACATACACTCAAACACACACACACATACACACACACACTCAAAACACCACACACACACACACCAACACACACACACACACCACACACACACACACACACACACCACACACACACACAGATAGATAGATAGATAGATAGATAGATAGATAGATAGATAGATAGATAGATAGATAGATAGATAGATAGATAGATAGATAGATAGATAGAATGAATGAATGAATGAATGAATGAATGAATGAATGAATGAATGAATGAATGAGTAATCTTTATTTTTCAAGGGTAACAGAGAAAGGATTTTTCATCTGGCCCTTGCCCTGATTATGGTTGTTGTTTTTTTAAAGACCCAACCAAAACAAGAGAGAGAGAGAGAGAGAGAGAGAGAGAGAGAGAGAGAGAGAGAGAGAGAGAGAGAGAGAGAGAGAGAGAGAGAGAGAGAGGAGAGAGAGAATTGACAATTGACAATTGACAAACTGATTTAAATGTGTAAGCTTTACAGCCCATTCACATAAGAAAGGAAATCAAATAAAACAATCAAAATCGAACCATAAACAATTCACATCAATTCATCACGATTGGAAACCATATCTCGGAAATGTTCGATAGTTGTATCATCATCGTCACACCCACACGGAAACAGTACTGAACACTGTCATTGTGATCACTCCCGATCTATTATTATCTGTGTGGCAGAGATGTGTGCTGTGCCATGGATTTGTCAACATTATTTTCGCTCTCCACTGTTTTGCCGAAATGTCCATCTTTTTTCTTCACTCTTGAACTGTCACTGACTCTGCCCATGTTCCGACCTAACTGTTCCAAACGTTCCTGGAATTTCTTGAAATATTCATCTGACGGAAGGGCGGCTTGGGATCGTTCGGTAGATGAAGTTACGCTGTCTTCTTTTTCAGTGCTCCAGTCCTCTGTCCCATCTGCCTCTGTGTTGTCATACGTCAGTGTTACACACGATGTGGCAGGTTTGTCATCGCATTCCTCAGAACCACTGTCATCCCTTTCACGACCATCCATCCCTGTGTTGTAACACTCCACAGTCTGTCCATCCAGCACAGTCTGTCCATCCAGCGTCAATTCACTGTAGGGCACTGTCACAGACTGGGGGTTGACGTCAGCCAGTGTTGTCAGGAATGGGTGGGTAGAACACACTGCACATGCAGTCTGGCCTTCATAACAAGGACTGTCAACAGGCTTGGCCAACATGTCGGGGCTAGTGTCATTTTCTTGTTTATAAATTATACTGGGAGGCGTAGGGAGAAACAGGCCAGATGGCGATGAAACATTTACCTGCTGTCTTTGTACTGGAGAGGTATTGTAAGACTCTGTTTTTCGTTTGTCCCTGGCCACATGTGCTGCACTTTTCTTCCTGTACACAACACTGTTATTTTGAACAGGCTGACTGTGTATTACTGGGGGCTGACATGTTGTTGTTGACAGGCGCGGAACTACCACCTTTGTCTCTACCTATGGACAATTTTAAATGATGACAGGCACATATCTTGCAGGAGGGCATTCAGAATATGTTCCAGAGGAGAAGGCAAACCTACCACTGGCATATTGTCCACTGTTTTGTACAAACTCCGTAAGTTAATGAACGCAGCGTTGAAATTCCGTCCTGCTGGTAGCCAAGCAAGGGAGAGAGAGAGAGAGAGAGAGAGAGAGAGAGAGAGAGAGAGAGAGAAGAGAGAGAGAGAGAGAGAGAGAGAGAGAGAGAGAGAGAGAGAGAGAGAGAGAGAGAGAGAAGAGAGAGAGGCAAACACACACACACTTTACACACACACACACACACACACACACACACACACACACACAACACACACACACACACACACACACACACACACACACACACTTACACACACACACACTACACACACACACACAGTTTACACACACACATACACACACACCACCACACACACACACACACACACACACACACACACACACACACACACACAACACAACACAAACACACAACACAACACAACACACACAACACAACACACACACACATACCCAAGGCAGCGCCTTCCACAGTGGTGAAGCAGAGGATCATAGTCATTGCAAAAAGAAGAGGGAGAGGGTAGTAGTCCCTCCCCTTCTCCCTATCCTCCTCCTCCTCCTCCTCCTTCCTTTTTCTTGCCCCCCTCCAGCCTCCATCATGCTTCGTTTTCTGCTAGCACACTGACACCTGTCCGCAGGGCAGGTATAGTGTAGCAAAGAGAGAGAGAGAGAGAGAGAGAGAGAGAGAGAGAGAGAGAGAGAGAGAGAGAGAGAGAGGAGAGAGAGAGAGAGAGAGAGAGAGGAGAGAGAGAGAAGAGAGAGAGAGAGAGAGAGAGAAGAGAGAGAGAGAGAGAGAGAGAGAGAGAGAGAGAGAGAGAGAGAGAGAGAGAGAGAGAGAGAGAGAGAGAGAGAGAGAGAGAGAGAGAGAGGAGAGGAGAGAGAGAGAGAGAGAGAGAGAGAGAGAGAGAGAGAGAGAGAGAGAGAGAGAGAGAGAGAGAGAGAGAGGAGAGAGAAAGAGTTGTTCGCAATGAGACAGGTAGATGTAATTATCTAGAAGTGACAGAGAAAAGAAAACAGTCAAATTCTTTATCTAAACCAAAAAAAAAAAAAACAGCAAAAAAAACTCCAAGAAAAAGACACCAGAAGAAAAGACAACACAAAATAAAAACAAACAAACAAACACAAAAAACAGTCGTTCACAGTGAAATTTGGTAGAAAAAAGTTATCTAGAGCTGAAAGAGAAAAGAAAAAGTGTTTGTCTATAAAACAAAACAAACAAAACAAACAAGCAAAAACAAACAAACAAAAGCAGAGAGAGTAGTTCACAGTGAAAGTAGTAGATTTATCTAGAAGTGAAAGAGAAAAAAAAAAGTCAAATTCTTTATCTTTAAAAAAAGGGGGGCAAAAACAAAGAAACAAACAAAACCAGCGAGAGTCCTTCACAATAAAACTGGTAGACATATCTAGAACTCAAAAAGAGAAGAGAAAACAAATTCTTTATCTTAAAAAAAAAACTAGCAAAAAAACCCTCCCAAACAAACAAACAAAAACAGCGAGAGTAGTTCACATTGAAACTGCTAGAAGTGGGCGGTACTCAGTTAAATATTCTTCCCCTACACCAAAGACTAAAATATAACAAAGGCATCATGTGTTTAAGACGATAAACTGACGGGATGTGTGCAATAACTCTTTCAGTGCACGTAAGAGAACCCATAGCAACAAGAGGGTTGTCCTTGGCAAAATTCTGTAGAAAAAAAAGCCACTCTGATAGGAAACCAAACGCATGTGCAGACAGGAGAAGAAAACCAAAATGAGTGGCTGTTGCTCATTTGACAACATGCTCTCCCCGGGAAGAGCAGCCCGAACTTCACGCAGATAAATCTGCCGCAACTTAAAGTGGTATACAATACAATACAATACAATACAATACAATACAATACAATACAATACAATACAATACAATACAATACAATACAATACTATGGAGCGAAATATTGTTATTTTCCCCAATGTAGACACGCATGGAGATCATCGCTCTCCCCAACTGAGGGTAAGCAATGTTGAGCCTGGTTGCTTAGTAGGAAATGGGTGACCTGTTCATAGGCCTTGGTTGGCTACAGTACAGTCCCCCAGTTCACCCAGGTGTAAATGGGTGCCTGCCCTCTTTAAAGTCAGGGAAGGTAAAGCAGCCAGAGAGACGAGATGGGCGCCGCCACTCAATATGCTTGGCCCCTAGAGAAGCTGAGGTTTCTGACGCCTCACTCCCTTACGACCACACAGGTTATGGGACACCTTTACCTTTTACTTACCAGCATGCAATGGCTTCCCATTCTTTGAAAGGTAAAATGGGAGGGTTTTTTTTAAACATGTGTGCAAGATGATCTACTTTCGTGTCAACACATGGGTACCTCGATTT
>CM060339.1:25651484-25653984 GCA_030674155.1 Stramonita haemastoma
TAGCGCTGCTGATGAAACCTGAGGCAATGCGAGCACTACTATCCTGGGAACCAGTGTCACCACGGATCCTCACTGCCCGGTTCAACTCAAAGGGCAGGAAAGTTACCATCCTCCAATGCTATGCTCCAACAAATGCCGCTGATTTAGAAGAAAAAGAAAACTTCTACGAGCAAGTCCAAGCCATAATGGACAAAACACCAAAGAGGGACATGAAGATCCTAATGGGAGACCTGAATGCAAAAGTTGGGTCAGATAACACCAACAGAGAACTGATCATGGGCAAACATGGCACGGGAGACCAGAACGAAAATGGTGAACTCTTAGCAGAGTTCTGCACCTTCAATGACCTGGTCATTGGAGGCACCATCTTTCCCCACAAGAAAGTCCACAAGACCACATGGACTTCCCCAGATGGCAGGACTGGAAACCAGATCGACCACATCACCATCGGGCGAAAGTGGAGAAGGAGCCTGCACGATGTCAGGGTGAAGCGCGGAGCAGACGCAGCGTCAGACCACCATCTTGTAATAGCCATCCTCAAGACAAAGCTCAAAGCCTTCACCGACAAGGCAGGAAGACCATCGCACAAATTCAACGTGCAAAGCCTTAAAGACAGAGCGAAAACAGAAGAATTCAAGCTGGAACTAAGAAACAAATTCAGCATGCTTGCCCAGATGCCAGAGGAAACGATCAAAGAGCAGTGGCACAGTCTACATGAGACCTGGAAAACAACATGCCAAGCAGTCTTGGGAAAAAATACAAGAAAACGCAAGGAATGGCTGACAACAGAAACATGGGCACTGATCACCGAGAGAAAACAGCTGAAAGACCAGATCAACAGAACACAAGATCAGGAAGAGAAGCAGACATTACAAGCACGATACTGGGACAAAAACCGTGCAGTAAAAAGAAGTGCAAGAAAGGACAAGAGAAATTTCATCGAGGAGCTGACTCAGGAAGCAGAGACTGCAGCAGGCCAAAGAAACATGAAGAGACTCTATGAGATCACGAGGACTCTCTCAGGAAAAAACAGTAAACCTAATTGCCCCATCAAAGACAAGAACGGCAATACCATTCCAGGTGAAGAAGACCAGAGAGCAAGATGGGCAGAGCACTTCAAAGAAACACTCAACAGACCAGCACCATCTGTCCCACCAGATATCCCACCACCTACTGAAATCCTTGGCATCAACACCGGCCCCCCCACCAAAAATGAGATCACCAAAGCCATAAAGTCTTTAAAGTCAGGCAAAGCAGCAGGTCCTGACGGTATACCCCCTGAAGCACTGAAGGCAGACATCCAGACTTCAACTGACATGATGTATCCACTCCTACACAAGATCTGGGAGCAAGAAAGTGTGCCAGAAGACTGGAAGAAAGGCTACCTCGTGAAGCTTCCAAAGAAAGGGGACCTGTCATCCTGTAACAACTGGAGAGGAATCATGCTGCTGTCTATACCAGGGAAAGTACTGACAAGAATAATCTTAGAAAGACTGAAGACGGCACTAGACAAGACACTCAGGGATGAACAGGCAGGCTTCCGACAAAACAGATCATGCACAGATCAGATCGCCACAATGCGCATCATCATCGAGCAGTCCCTAGAGTGGCAGACCCCCTTGTATTCAGTCTTCGTCGACTTCCAGAAGGCATTTGACAGCGTCGACAGAGATGTCATCTGGAGACTGATGCACCACTATGGTTTCCCACCAAAGTTCGTCACCATCATCCAACAGCTCTATGAAGATGCCACTTGCCAAGTCATCCATGATGGTAAATTGACGGAACCCTTCTGCGTACAAACCGGCGTTCGTCAGGGCTGTCTGTTGTCACCAACCATCTTCCTGTTGGTGGTTGACTGGATAATGCGACAGGCCACAGCAGGCACGAGAACTGGCATACAGTGGACCATCACAAGGCAGCTGGAAGACCTGGACTTCGCAGACGACATCAGCCTTCTCTCACACAGGCACCAAGATGCACAAGAGAAGCTATGTCATGTTGCGGAGGAAGCCGATAAAATAGGCCTCCAAATCAACATCAGGAAGACGGAGGTCATGAGGGTGAACAACAAAAAACAAGACCCAGTGCGACTACACCAAGAAAACATCAAAGAAGTCGACAAATTCACCTACCTGGGCAGTGTCGTTAGTAAAGATGGGGGAACGGACGAAGACATCAAGTGCCGAATAAATAAAGCACGTCATGCCTTCAACACCCTTCGCCCAATCTGGAGATCAACATCCCTCTCACTCCACAACAAGATCCGGATATTCAACACCAATGTCAAGTCGGTCCTACTGTATGGCTCAGAAACCTGGCGGGTGACAAAGACCAACACCCACAAACTCCAGACATTTACCAACAGATGTCTTAGGAACATCCTTGGTATCAGGTGGCCAGAAGTAGTCTCAAACGAAGAACTATGGGACAGGACCAGACACGCTCCAATTGACACGGAGATCAAGAAAAGGAAATGGGGATGGATTGGCCATACACT
>CM060339.1:25663984-25676484 GCA_030674155.1 Stramonita haemastoma
GAGCACACACCCCCAAGCACACGCCCACCCTTTCAAGCTTTCTAAAAATAATTATATGCATGCTTGTCGTACGCAGTGAAAAGTTTTGTTCTGGTTTCAGTCAGTGAAGCACCTCTGGAATGCTGTACACTGTTTGCATACAACAGATGACTTAGGAGACGTATGACCTACTACTAACATTTACACACCACAGAGAGAGAGAGAGAGAGAGAGAGAAGAGAGAGAGAGAGAGAGAGAGAGAGAGAGAGAGAGAGAGAGAGAGAGAGAGAGAGAGAGAGAGAGAGAGAGAGAGAGAGAGAGAGAGAGAAAGGGGAGAGAGAGAGAGAGAGAGAGAGAGAGAGAGAGAGAGAGAGAGAGGAGAGAGAGAGAGAGAGAGAGAGAGAGAGAGAGAGAGATTTTTAAATTTTTAGATTTAATTTTTTTTTTAATTTTTTAATTTTATTCTTTTATATCGAGGATAACAGAATAAGCAATCATGTGCTTTTTTTCATCCGGTCCCCGTGTGTATGCAGTTTTGTAAATATTGTCATCTGTTCCCACCGGCACACGATGGCCTACTCTTACGAAAAGCGGAACAGGATTTAACGTGTGCGCAAGAGAGAGAGAGAGAGAGAGAGAGAGAGAGAGAGAGAGAGAGAGAGAGAGAGAGAGAGAGAAGAGAGAGAGAGAGAGAGAGAGAGAGAGAGTTTAAAGCTATTCTAGCTTTTTTTCCCCCCTCTAAATTTGATTTTAAATTATTCCATTTTTGCTTACTTCCTGGACAATGGCTGTACGCTTATGTGGTTTTGGTTTTGTTGTTGTTGTTGTTGTTACTGCTGCTGCTGCTGCTGTTTGATTTTATTTTTACAACTACTTGTGCAGGCGGTTTTTGTGAATAATTTATTGTGTTAACCCTCCCCATCGGCACTTTTCAAAAGGCGGAACACAACACAACACAACACAAACACAACACAACACAACACAACACAACCACACACACACACACACACACACACACACACACACACACACACACACACACACACACACACACACACACACACACACACACACACGTGCACTTACAGATAAAGAGTTTCTCTCTAATTCCTACAAGAATTCTAGCTTTTTTCCCCCTCTAATTTTGATTTTAAATCATTCCATTTTTGCTTACTTCCTGGACAATGGATGTACGCTTATGTGGGGTTTTACAATGCTGTCCTACAATGCTGCCACGGAAAGACATTATTCCCTATAATTTATTTGCATTTCATTTTTTTTGTGTGTGTGAATCTTTGATAAATCATTTTCAAAATGATTGAGAAGTTGGTACCTGCACTTGTCTTTCCTCACTACTTTTTCCTCAATAATAATTCCTACAAGACTGAAGTTTTCATTAACATGTTTGCTGATACAATGTTTTTCGTAGATGGATCGGTGGTCTAGAGGTAACGCGCCTGCCTAGAATGCGAGCAGTGGTTCAAATCCCGTTTGGGCCCAAAACATTTTCCTCATCCATCAGACCACGAGTGGGGGGGTCTAGGTGCTAGTCTTTCGGATGAGACGATAAACCGAGGTCCGGTGTGCTACACATCGTTATGTAGCACACGTAAAAGAACCCATAGCAACAAAGGGGTTGTCCCTGGCAAAATTATGTAGAAAAAAAAGCCACTCTTCTTGAGAAACAAATACAGGCGCAGACAGGAAAAAGGAAAAAAAAAATGATGGGGAGGCGCTGCACTTGTGGCGACGCACTCTCACCGGGGAGAGCAGCCCGAATTCACGCAGAGAAAGTTGCTGTGATATAAAGTGGTATAAAATAAAATAAGTAGTAAGAATCTACTTTTAGAAATGAAGAAACACAGACATTTTGTAAAGATCCTTTTCCAGATAACACATTATTCGCAAACACACCAATAAATTTACGAGAAATTAGAGATGTCATTCAGTCTCTTAATAACTAATAAGAAGTAGGAGCAGATATTGTTCCAAATCAAGGTGTTCAAAACATTGACCACAAAACTGGGCTTTTTGTGTTGTTGCTGTTGTTTTTGTTTGTTTGTTTGGTTTGCTGGGTTTCTTTGTGTTTTTTTTTTGGGGGGGGGTGTCTTTTTTTTTTTTTTTTTTTTTTTTTTTTCTTTTTCTTTTTTTTTTACTACTCAACTTATTTCATCAGTACTGCGCAGCTGATTTGGGAGCAGTATAGGCCTATCATTAGTCCTCTACTAAAACAAGAAAAATTGAAAAGTGATTTTTAAAAGTTAGACAAGTGGCTTTTATATCACATACTGGAAAACTTATACAAAATATCATTTTTAAATAGACAAGTGTATCATCGCGATAAAAAATAAAATTGTCCCGGTAAATCGAGCAGGATTTTGGAAAGGAGGATCCACTATAGACCATTCAATTAAACTGACTACCCAAATAAAAGATCATTTTGCACAACGACAACGTGTTCTTGCCGCTTTCTTTGATGTAAACAAAGCTTACGGCCAAGTTTGGCATGCTAGACTGTTATATAGATTAATATATATTGAATTGTCAGGTTCCATCTATTCTTATTTATTTTTAGAACATGTTTATGTTGTTCTTGGGAGAAGAATTCAGGCAAAGGTTGGAAATACTTGTTTCCATACTTAGGTTTCCACAAATGGTTTACCACAGGGTTCAGTGATTGCGCCTTATTTATTAAATGTTTTTACCTTATAATCTCCCTGAATCTGTGTCTGGTAATGTTGTTCTTGTTCAATAGGCTGATGACCTATGTATGTGGAAAATGGTAACAGTGAAAAGGTAACACCTAAAGAACCTAATTTTGAATCATATCTGAAACTTATATCAACTTCTGTTGGATAAAAATGGATATGCATATGACAGCAAACAAATTAAGTCTTTTCCCAGAAAGGACACAGATTGTGCTTTTTGATAATGGTGTTGATCCTCCTAAACTTCCCCTCTTTCAGACTGGTGAAAAAGTTCTGGATTACAAGCCTATGGCAGCATTTTTAGGTATCATACTTAACTTCAAAATTAACACGGCAGTGTTTATCCAATAATTATTCTTTGAACAAATCCTGAAGACGTCTAGATATATTTAAAGCAATCAGTCAGCAAATATGGAAACAAGATTTAGTAGTACTAAAATATTTGTCATCACCACTGATTCGCTCTAAACTAGCATAATGGTCAAGAATTATTCTTTAATGCCACCAGATATCTATTGAACAAAATTCAAAGCTTAGATTTTAAAGTTTTCGGGATTGCTTTGGGAGTTCCGTTTCATGCATCTTCCCTAGAAACATACAGAGAAATAGGAGTATTACCTTTGGATTATTATCGTAACTCAGCTGTTTTAATGTATATCCTGAGAAGTTCAACAGTTGAAAACAACATCGCTTAGGAAATTTCAATTAGATTTGTTATAGCCTTTCCCAACATAGCTAAAAATATATATATCTTCTCTTGCTTCAATTGGCACTTATACTTCCGATCTCCTCAAAGAGTTATATACTAGTCCTAAAGATAGGCAAAAATCCACACCTGTTGTAACACCTTGTCCAAAACGAAAACTTCAGAAAGCATATTTTGGTATCAACTATCTCTCTTTAAAAAAAAAAAAAAAGAGAGAGAGAAGAAAATGGTCTTATTCTTGGGTCTTAGTCCTATATAAATGAACCCCTAGAAGATAATGTCCTAAATATCTTAAGATATACACTGATGGATACCTTCTTGAAAAAAAGGAAGCAGGGGCAGCATTTATCATTCTAGTTTTAAAGGTGGAAAAGTTCTGTCATATCGGCAAAAATCAGTCCATCTTTACCGCTCTTCTTACCAGTTGTTTTGATGGCTTGTACTTTCTGCTCGATTTTCCCAGTATTGTTTAGCAGACTGTTCGTTCTGGACTGATTCTAAATCTGCATCATAGTCTCTTAGTAATTCAACATCTACCGTTGAGCACAATCTTATTGCTAAAACTATTCTTTTGGGGACACCTTATAATTGTGCGGGGTTCCAGTGTTACTTTATGCTTGGTTCCATCTCACTCTGGTATTTATTTTGATGGAAAGGTTAACAAAGTAGCCAAAAAAGGCAGCCAAATAGTCTAGCTGTTTAGCTGTTTTGGATATTCCTATTTCTCTTCATGAATGTTATGCTGTGCTTCAAAATGTTATCTGGAAACATGTAAACAAACAAACAAACAAAAGACACAGGAAGAGGCTGGCTATCCCCAGCATACTTGTTCTATTCTGGTTATCCGGAACACTCTTTGAACTCAGCACTGCTTTCAAAAATCCTGTACTAAAAAAAAAAAAAAAAAGGTTTCTCTAATCCACAGACTGTAATTAGATGCCTTTCGAGCAAAACTTGAACACACACACACACACACACACACACACACACACACACACACACACACACACACACACACACACACACACACACACACACACACACAACACAAAACACACGGTTTATATATGGTGAAAAACACTTTCGAATGTTCGTGTTTTGTATGATCAATGTTAAGGTTTCAAAAAGTTCCTACCAGCATTGCAAGAGAAGTCTCTGCACGAAGTGTTAACCCATTCAAAGTTATCGTGAGACAGCATTGTTTCTGATGCAATCCCCAATATTCTCTCCTTTTTTGTGTGTAAAGTATGACCATGCAATTTTAACACCTTTACTCTCACGTACATTTTTTGCTTTATTCATGGCAGCCTTTACACCTAGTTCATGATTGTTTTCCAGCCTTAGAAAAAGTTTTCAATTGTTCCGCATTTTTGCTATTATCCGCGTTTCTTTGCCATGCTTTTGCAATACATTGTTTATGGATAGGAATAAACCTTTTCATGCACATAAAATAATACCAACACCCGTCTCTGTTTTCTTAGAGCCCTCATCTCATCTCATCTTCTCGTCTTTCCCTTAGCCTACGTAAAAACGAACACACACACACACACACACACCACACACACACACACACACACACACACACACACACACACGGACGCACGCACGCACGCACGCACGCACGCACGCACACACACACACACACACACACACACACACACACACACACACACACTGCCCCCAAAAGTTCTTCGGATGAGACTATAACTTGCGCACACGTTAAAACCCGTTCCACTTTTCGGAAGAGTAGGCCATTGAGTGCCAGTGAGAAGGATGACAAGACTGACAAAACTGCATACACATGGGGACTGGATGTACAAAAGCACAGTAGTGCTTATTTCATTATCCTCGAAATAAAAGAATTACCGTAAAATCCCTAGCATACGCCCCCCCCCCCCCCTGTGCACTGATTTAGGGCAAAATTGGGGGATGGGCGTTTGCTAGGGATAGACCCCTTTGCACAAAGTAATTTTTGTGCTCAACCGTGTAATTGAGTGAATACAAACCCCGAAAGCATGTAAATTAGGTCATGTGAGTAGAAGTGAAGGAAAATAGAAAAAAAGGAATTTTGAGGCAAAGAAGGCCAACGAGTTCCATAACTTTCCGTTGTAGGTCCTTGTTTCGCAATACCATGCCTTCAGATGTTTCATCTTCCAGATAATGCAGCACACCTTGGTCGACATGTTCAGATCTAACTGCTGGTCCTTTTGACAGTTTCCGTTTCTGTTTGTCTTTTCCGTACTGCTGTTCAAGTCTATCTCTGTTTTCACTCCATTCCCTGATCCTCTTCCTATCCACAGAAAATTCACGGGCACACTCCGAAACATTCCCACCTGCTTCGTTATCCAGATACTGGAGGGCTTTAAATTTGAAAGATACAGTGTAAGACTGTCGCGGGAGTGAGGAGAGGGGACAAAGAATAAGAAAAAAGGAAAGAAACACGAAAAGGTAAAGAAGAGGAAAAAGATGACTTTTAGAACAGTCTGCACAAATCCTAGTGAAAGTGAGCATAGTCTCTTTGAAAAAAGCAGGGTGGGCGTTTGCTAGGTAGTTACCCTTGTGCACAACTTTTGGCCCAAAGTGGGGGTGGGCGTTTGCTAGATGGTGGGCTTATGCTAGGGATTTTACGGTAATAAGAGAAAATGATAAATAACACTGCCGTTCGGCGCTTACTTTAAAAAAAAACACCCCAACCCAACAACAACAGCCAAACAAACAACAAACAGGCACCTCCCTCTACCACCACACACACACACAAAAAAAGAAGACAATGACAACACAAAACAAAGCAAGTCAAGTCAAGTCAAGTCAAAATGATTTTTCTTGAGGGTAAAAAATTAAGTTTACACACCTTTTTTTTCATCCTGCCCTCACAAAAACATCATGTAAATTGACTTCTACAACATTCAAAGACAGATATCAACTTTTGTTGAAAAGCAAGAATAGATAAATAAATAAATAAACAAAGCAAGAGCAAGCTCCCAAACCAACAAGAACAAAGAAAAAAATTCCACTTGCCTGTGTGTTAAAATAAGATAAACGAACCCCCCCCCAAAAAAAAAAACAAAACAAAACAAACAAACAAACAAACAAAAACAAACCCAAAATACTAAACAAAACAAAAAAAACAAACCCAAAACAAATATAAACCCAAAACAACAAAAAAAAACCCAACAAAAACACACTCCCCCACCTCAAAACGATCAAAAAACACTCGAATTTGTTAAAACTATTGATTGTTGTTGGTTGTTGTGTGTGTGTGTGTGTGTGTGTGTGTGTGTGTGTGTGTGTGTGTGTGTGTGTGTGTTGTGTAGGTGGAATGCAAGCTGATTTGTTTTTGCAAGGTATAGCGTTCCATAGATTCCATGTATTATTATTAAAACAAAATAACCCAAACAAAAGAACACCCACCCACCCCACACACGCCAAAAACAAAACAAAACAAAAGAAAACCCAACCCAAACCAAAAGAAATAATTTTAAAAAGTACACTGATATGAATAATATATTTTTTAAGCAGCATAGTTTAGAATCAGAAACAATTTTGTATTACGAGTTGGGTTTTTTTTTTCTTCTCCCATCTCTCTTTTGACCAAAACTAGAAGCAGTCTGCATCAGTGGAGCGGACTAACACTATATCAAACAAGGTCATTGTCATTGTGTTCCTTAGCAACTGATGCCTTTGTGATGCACTACCCAAGTTGTGTTTTTTTGTCTTTTTTTTCAATAAGAACAACATTCCTCTGAGTCATAAACTTCATACTTATTTATCCTGCCGCAAACCTCGTCGCCTGAGCCGCACGTTGACAAAGCAAAGTCAACGCTATGACCTCGGCTGCTCTAATCACGACCCCATCGCGACCGGAAAAATAAAGACCATTCACTGGTTGTCGGAAGCCTTGCTTAGTATTTCGGGATATCTGGAGATGACCGTACGCTAGTAGGCCTAATGACTTTGAAGTGACTCATAGGCCTAAGTGATCCCAACCGTAGTCATAGGCTAACATGAGGAAGCAATGATAAATTCGCGCGGCAGACATTGAGATCAGTCGTGTCCCTTCCCCCGAGTCACACGCGTAGGAATTTATCGTGAAGTAGGTCATTGCAGGTATAGGCCTAGTCTAGGGCTAGGATTTGGGTCCTAACGGCCATTTCAAACCAGAGTTTTCATTTGGAAAGAAATTGCGTGGACGAAGGAGGATGGCAGCAAAACAGTTATTCCTCGCTTTGCTGTTTTGCATTGTTCAGAGAAGTAAGTTTCTTTGCGATCTGTTTGGTTTTCTTGTTAAACTTTTGTACAGTATCGAATCAGGTGTGTTAGAAAAGCGGAGGAAAGGTTGCTTGTTGATACAGGCTACCTGGCGGTGGGATATGACACTTGCCGTTTTAAACAAGACTAATATTGATTTAGATTGTGACTTTTCACATTCCAGGCGACAAACTGGACTTTATATGTCATAGAGCTGTAGATCTATATTGTCTTGATTAGTAAAGAGGAGCTAGTCCGTCCAGTTAATTAAAGAATTCTCATAACTCGGGAATGTCCTTTTTTTGTCGCATCAAACCCGGAAGTGACGGTAACAATATACTTTTATACAGAGATCGTTGTACCAACTGATTTCGTAATGAAAGAGAACTTTTAGTGTCTTGAAGTACAGTAATAACAGTACTAATTTAGTTTAGAAATAAACAAGCAAGGGTCCATGGCCTTGTCTGCAGAAGCCTAGATGATTGCAAAGATGACAGTGCCTTTGTCAGTATGTCAGTGGATTGACCAACTCTGGATTTGGACAGGCCTCGCCCAAAACTGGCTAAAGTGGGCCTATCAACTTCCAATCGAAGCACAGGATCATTTAACTGTTAAGCCTAGGCCTATTGTTTATTTGGTTTCATTCCTTCATTTTACTTTTTTTTTTTTTGGGTTAACTTTACCCAGAACTGTCACATAGAAGAGGCAGATGGTTGATCAGTCTTCTCTGGAGTCATTTCTTATGATTTCTAATTTCCTGATTTTGGGACAGTCATTTTGAAATCCATGGCCAAGTCTTAACTCTTATTTTATATCACTAATATCGGGTGAGGGCACTGACACGTCTGATTTCTCTGACAGTCTGGTGCTGAGCAAGTACTGAAGAAGTTTCCAAAGTCTGCATTGGCTCAGAAAGGAATAGGCTTAATGCTGAGTTATGATGTGCAGATTTTCTGCTGAATATATATATATATATATTATATATATATATATATATATATATATATATATATATATATAGTTAAGATTATATCAAATTGTTATTCCAATTTTGTGTCATTTATAATAATGATAATATTATTAATAATAATAATTTAATACATGGAATTTGTATAGCGCTATCTCTTGTAAACAAATCAAAGCGCTTGCATTTGACCTACAGAGCCACAGATCATGCTGCCACCAGCGCCAAAGATCAACGACGAACAACAGATGATCAACTGTTGTTGTCTTGTTGCTGCTGTACACTGTACACTGTTGTCTTGTTGCTGCTGTGCACTGTTGTTGTCTTGTTGCTGCTGTGCACTGTTGTTGTCTTGTTGCTGCTGTACACTGTTGTCTTTATTATTATAGTCTATATGTATTTTAGTGTATGCATACATGTAAACACACACACACACACACATATAGCCTAGGGATGGGATAGACTAGTTGTCAGAACATTGTGCTCGCCATTTGACATCCTGGGTTCGATTCCCGTTCGAGAGGATTTCCCCCCCTGGAGTTAACATCAGTGCTGACTCCACTCTCCCCAAAAGTCCTTCGGATGAGACTATAATATAGTATAAACTGAGGTCCTGTGTGCAAATGCACACAGAACACCTTGCCACACATTAAATCCTGTTCTGCTTTTCGTTAAGAGTAGGCCATTGTGTGCGGTGGGAAAGATAAGTTTACAAAACTGCAACACATGGGGACAGGAATATAAATTTTTTTTAAAGCACATGAGTGCTTATAAATTCCATTGTCCTTGATGTAAAGAATGAATTAAAAAAAGAACACACACATGTGCGCATGCACATACATGTATGTATACACACACACACACACACAACACACACACACACACACACACACACAACACACACCACACCACCACATGCACAGCACGATCAACCCCACACACACACACACACACACACAACACACACACAACACACACACGCACAGTCACAGTCACACACACACACACACACACACACACACACACACACACACACACACACACACACACATGCACAGAGTATAATAATAATAAATAGCTATATTATATATATATATATATATATATATATATATATATATATATATATATATATATATATAATATATATGAGTCATTCTTTGCTCTTGGTCACTATTGCCGTATTGTGGGTGATCTACAACAGATGGATTTTATTTTCATAAGAGTTGTTTCTTTTCAATGCAATGTGAATAAAAACATCCCAATAAGGTTAAAGGAATTACAGTATCAAGGGATATAAATTGTATGTTTGGCCTGTTTTTGAGAAATTGCAATCGAATGGGAAAAAACAGTCCAAAAATAGCACCTGAAAAGGGGACAGGCAGATGCAGTGTTCAACATGAGCAGTTTACAAGTCTTCAGTGCAAATAAACCTTATATTTTCTTTGTAACTAACAAAAAAATACATTGTTTAACTTTATCCTGCACAGAAATATTGCATTCAACTTTTCAACTTGTATATATATGTTTAGACGTCCAAACTAAGCCTGCGTTACAAGTCGTGTAACAGAGCCTGACAAATACTTAGCTTTGCCGTAGTGATCACTTGGCTAAAGATGGTCATACAAATGCTTTAAGTTCATCATAATGAGATGAATAAAGGCATTTATTAACGTAAGAATGCTTAAACACATACTTGATACGATTTTGAAATTTTCGTGTTCAAATGTAACACAGTTATGCTTCAATTTTCAAAATCCCGTTCTTGGCAAATGACACCAGCAACAATCACCAGTGAATGCCTGCTAAATTCACCCACCAGAGTATGGACTCGTGACATTACAAGCAGAAATTCCAGAAAGGAAGTGAGAATGGTGTAAAAGTTTGTATCATGTGTTTTCATAACGTAACGCAGTTACGGGTTGGAGGTCGATTGTCAACTTTCTAGTAAAATCAGCATGTAATCCTACTTAATAGCAATTACTAGCATGAAAAATGCTTCTTAATAACATATAAATTTACTTTATGATGTGAAATGAAGGAAGATTTGTCTACAAGTTTGAAAAAACTTTGATTCGTTGCCTTGTTTATATGTAACGCAGGTTGGGTTTGTTGATTGATCATACTATTTTTTTCATGATGCAGTGGATTTTTTTTTTTGTTATTTGTTACTTGAGAGTAACGTCTGTCTTATGAATATGAAACATGAAATGAGTGAGAAAAACGATCTCAGCAGTGCTGAGCTACTGACAAATTGCTGGTGCTTTGTAGTGTAGCTTGAAACGCAGTGCATCAGATTATTTATTTTAGAATAAAAAACAAAAAAAAAACCTTCTAATTCTAACAGTTGAATTAAAGATTGAAACTTAGATTGGAGGTGCTTGAATGAGTTGAAAGCCTTTGTGAGCAAAATAATGAGACAAGTTAACTGTTTCAATAAAATTATCAATGTTTCCTTGATGTTGTGGCTTTTGTTTCTGTGTTTGTGTCTTGTGTAACACAGTTACATTTTAAGTTTATTTTGATTTATTTACTGCAAAATTGTTCTCAGTACTTTTAGCACTGTGCATTTTACTTAAAAAGCTAGGAAACAAACATATAACATGATAATAGTAAAGATTTTATTTTACAACTCTTTAAAAAAAACTGTTTTGGTTAAGGTGTAACTGTGTTACGGTGTCACAAGAATCTTCATTAGCTGAAATTGCACATAAACCTCCAATATGGTAAATCTTGCTTGTCTCTGCTACTAACATGTAAATTTAATGTATTATTAACAGGTAACCCCATGTATATTGTCATTTCATTAAAAATCAGAGACATTATGGATTAATTGGTGCAGCAGTGTAACACCAGTTACATTTTGACACCCATCACCTTCCATGAGAAATAACAGAAAAAGGGTAATGCCATAAATTGTATTTCTTCTGCAGTTAATTCTCCTTTCCTAGATGTACTTAAACTGTCCACTTTAGAATCCATCCAATGATTTTGAAATTTGAGGTCTTAAGACCTCTTTTAGTGACCAAAAGCAAAGAATGACTCATATATATATATATAGTTTATATAATCATAAGTTTTCCTCATCTTGACTTTAAAATTTTTTTATCTTGTTTCAGGTATTGGTCAACGACCCAACGTCTTAGAGATAAACCCGCAAACTTTGGAGCTGTCTTCTGGCAACTCTTCCACTGGAGGCAAAGTAGTTATCACATGCAAAGACTCCCCGACAAAACCGCCTGCCACATTGTACGTTTCATTAGGCCTATCTCGACAGTTACCTGACCAAGAAAAGCCAGATCTCGATTTCGGTTTTACTTCTGAATGGTCAGACTCCTGCTACTGGACCTGTGGGCATACCCGGTGCGACTGTGAAGGGCAACGCCACTGCAAGAACTTTAGAGCTGACCATTCCAGATGCCACTTGTACAGACTCTGGTAACTACAGTTGTAGATGATTTCTGCGGGTACGACTTAAATCCACAGGCTTCCTTGAGTTATGACTACTTCAAGGTGGAAGGTATGCTTTGGGCACTGTCTCTTTTGATTCAAGATTTCTGTCTTTACCATGATTAAAAGGCTAGTTACAGTGGTTTCACAGTTTAACCAAAATGTGACGCTCCACCACATAAGGAGTCGCATTGCACCGGGGTCAAGTTTTAGTTATTAACATATTGTTAATTTCCAATGTGGATCGGTGGTCTAGGTGGTCACGCGCCTTGCCTAGAAAGCAAAAAAGTCCGGGTCGGAGTGTACGGGGTTCGTACCCCGTTTGGACCCAAAACTTTTTCCCCATCCATTAGACCCTGAGTGGTGGTCTGGGCGCTAGTCTTTCGGATGAGACGATAAACGAGGTCCCGTGTGTTACACATCACTATTTAGCGCACGTAAAAGA
>CM060339.1:25681484-25696484 GCA_030674155.1 Stramonita haemastoma
CCCCCACCTGGGATGGTGACGAGTGCCATATTATACATATATATCCCTACAGTGACCTTCCATGAACCACCTCCAACTCCGAAGACTTTGACTCCAACTCACCAGACTGGCAAAGGCACAGGAGTGTTCCCCAAGGGGTTGCTGGGGTTCTCTTTCTGTATGAATAGCATCCCTACCTCCAGGAAATTCTGAGCAAGAAATTTCCGCTTTTCTTTCTTTCTCTGTGTATTTCTGTTTTTCACCTTGCCTTTCTTCTATCTGTCTTGCTTGTTTCCTGCCTTCCCAGTCCCCACTCTCCTGCCCTTTTTTCAAGCAAGTCTTTCAAAAAGTAATATTGTATTTTCATATATATATATATATGACATTTTCTGGGTTTGCCTTTGTTTGTTTGCTCTGGCAACCAGGTAGTGATGCCCTCTCTCCCTCTGGAAAAAGCCTACGTATGACACTTTTAAATCCAACCTCAAGACACACTTATTTCAAACCTAAGATTTTCTCCTTTCTGTTTCCATCTCTTGTCTGTCCCTGCCTTCAACATCTACCTGCCAAAGTGTGTGTGTGTGTGTGTGTGTGCGTGCGTGCGCGTGTGTGCACTGCATGTTTGTGTACATTCAAATTTGCTAAAACTATAAATAGTTATTGATTGCTTGTGTGTTATATAGGTCGAATGCAAGCGCTTTGATTTGTTTGTTTGTTTGTTTTTTTTGCAAGATATAGCGCAATATAAATTCCATGTATTACTGTAAAATCCCTAGCATACGCCCACCCCCCCTGTGCACTGATTTAGGGCAAAATTGGGGGGTGGGCGTTTGCTAGGGATAGACCCCTTTGCACAAAGTAATTTTTGTGCTCAACCGTGTAATTGAGTGAATACAAACCCCGAAAGCATGTAAGTTAGGTCATGTGAGTAGAAGTGAAGGAAAATAGAAAAAAAAAGGATTTTGAGGCAAAGAAGGCCAACGAATTCCATCGCTTTCCGTTGTAGGTCCTTGTTTCGCAATACCCTGCCTTCAGATCTTTCATCTTCCAGATAATGCAGCACACCTTGGTCGACATGTTCAGATCTAACTGCTGGTCCTTTTGACAGTTTCCGTTTTTGTTTGTCTTTTCCGTACTGCTGTTCAAGTCCATCTCTGTTTTCGATCCTCTTCCTATCCACAGAAAATTCACGGGCACACTCCGAAACAATCCCACCTGCCTCGTTATCCAAATACTGGAGGGCTTCCAATTTGAAAGATACAGTGTAAGACTGTCGCTTGGGCATTTTGCAAAAATGGCACAGAGAGATTCAAGAACCAACTTCCGGCCATCAGGAAGCGTCGTCAAAGTACCGATACGTCACTGACAGACAACAGACATCAGTGGAAAAAGCATGACGTAATCTTAATACACCTTTTTGGGGATGGGTGGGAGTGAGGAGACGGGAAAAGAATAAGAAAAAAGGAAAGAAATAAGAAAAGGTAAAGAAGGGGAAAAAGATTACTTTTAGAACAGTCTGCACAAACCCTAGTGAAAGTGAGCATAGTCTCTTTGAAAAAAGCAGGGTGGGCGTTTGCTAGGTAGTTACCACTGTGCACAACTTTTGGCCCAAATTGGGGGGTGGGCGTTTGCTAGATGGTGGGCTTATGCTAGGGATTTTACAGTATTATTATTATTATTATTATTATTATTATTATTATTATTATTATTATTATGCTTGAGGTAAGACACGGCAGTGGTATTTTCATTAAAAAAACTTTCAAATTTTCGATTTTTTTAAAACTGATTCTGTACCCTTAAAGACTTGTTTTATCGCATGATCTTATTCAATATACTAAAAAATGATAGGAAAACAAGGGAAAATGCTATTAAAAGTGGTATATCATTAGGGACAAGCGCATATTTCGAGCTATGTTGATGTTTTTCAGCAATGTTTGTGTGTTGACAACAAGCATACCGCTTAATGAAAAGGCGCCTTGTTTCATATATATATATATGTATGTATATATATATATATATCAGAAGAAAGGTTGCGATCTCAACTTGCTAACAAAGTATACGTCATTGTACATGGGAATCACCTTATTTAGGTTTCGCATTTTTTTCTGATACAACTGAAAGGCACGGAAATGCCCCAAGTATGATTATAATGAGCCACTGATATTCTGACCAATCAGTGGTGACTTCCGACCAATCAGAACGCTCAGCGGTCACAGAGTTCGTGCGTGATCAACGCATGCTTCCATTGTTATTCATTTTTGCTTTTGATTCAACATGTGTTAGCTCTGTCATATAGTGAACTGACACATCAACTTCCTGTTCATGGATGTATGTTTTGAAACTACTCGACAGGGTTGTACTCTACGCTTCATATCATAATGTATCCTCGCATCAACCAGGCCTGGGAGATACAGACACCTACAGTTTCGGTCAGGTAATTTGAGCAACTCTCTCAAACTTGCATCTGAAAAGCGGATGAAGCTCGACTCTGTGGTCCCAGACTTCCCAGTGAGCCCACAGCACACTTACTCTGGGTAGGAGCTGGCCAGAGTCTAAAAAAAAATAAAAAAAAATCCCTAGGGCTCTTAAGGGATTCAAACTCGTGACCTTCCAGTCCGTAATCCAAGATGCTAACCCCCGTGCCATGGCGGCTGGTATAGATTTTTGTTTTTTGTTGTCTTTTTCGTCCTCAGATCAAGTGGGTGTGGGAGTATGCCTACAACAGAAAGGTATTATTGGCCTTGGTTAACCTACGGAAACGCCAATGACATCGAGGTTGACCCGATGAACAAGGTGAACGACTGTTCCATGCAGCAGGTCAGCAGGCTGACTCGCAGGATGGAGCTGTCGGACACGGATCGGGTGTACAGGTGCTACATAACCCGAAACGGCGTGTCCTACACGCAGTTTGCTCAGACGGTGGAGGTGGGCTCCGTCACTAGAGGTGAAATACTTGTGCAGGCCTGCACTCTATGTGATTATTGAGTGTAGATTCCTTTTTTTTTTTTTTTTCTTTTCTTTTTTCATTTTTTTTTTTTTTAAAGCGTTTGAAGGTGTTGATTTGTGTGTGTGAGTGGTGTTGTGTGTGTGTGTGTGTGTGTGTGTGTGTGGTAATGTGTATGTACATATATATATGTATACACGTGCAAAACATGTATATCCAGCATAACTTGGTCAGAGGTAAAAAAAAAAAAAAAGAGGAAAAGGTTAGTGACCCCCCCCACCCCCCCACAAAAAAAAAAAAACAACCAAAAAAACACACCGAATAAAATGAAGTGAACGTGGAAAAGTGAACACTTGACATTGTGTGCTTGTATGTATTTATATATGTGTGTGTGTGTGCGCGCACGCGCACATACGTGTGTGTGTGTGTGTGTGTACACACTAGCATACATATGATATCCAGTATAGCTGTGTCAAGGGTCCAGGGCCCAAGGCAAGCAAATCAGGCTGTTCAGTCAGCGCTCCCCTGTCCCCTCCCACAGCCTGACTGCACAGCCAGCCACTCCAGCCCCTGCCCTTTTCCTGTATAACATGTCATCTCAGCCTCTCTTCCCTTTTCCTGTATAACATGTCATCTCAGCCTCTCTTTCCTTTTCCTATACAACATGTGTCATCTCAGCCTCTCTTCCCTTTTCCTATACAACATGTGTCATCTCAGCCTCTCTTTCCTTTTCCTATACAACATGTGTCATCTCAGCCTCTCTTCCCTTTTCCTATACAACATGTGTCATCTCAGCCTCTCTTTCCTTTTCCTGTATAACATGTCATCTCAGCCTCTCTTCCCTTTTCCTGTATAACATGTGTCATCACAGCCTCTCTTCCCTTTTCCTGTATAACATGTGTCATCACAGCCTCTCTTTCCTTTTCCTATACAACATGTGTTATCACAGCCTCTCTTTCCTTTTCCTATACAACATGTGTTATCACAGCTCTCTCTTCCCTTTTCCTATACAACATGTGTCATCTCAGCCTCTCTTTCCTTTTCCTATACAACATGTGTCATCTCAGCCTCTCTTCCCTTTTCCTATACAACATGTGTCATCTCAGACTCTCTTCCCTTTTCCTGTATAACATGTCATCTCAGCCTCTCTTTCCTTTTCCTGTATAACATGTGTCATCTCAGCCTCTCTTCCCTTTTCCTGTATAACATGTGTCATCACAATCTCTCTTCCCTTTTCCTATACAACATGTGTCATCTCAGCCTCTCTTTCCTTTTCCTATACAACATGTGTTATCACAACCTCTCTTTCCCTTTTCCTATACAACATGTGTCATCTCAGCCTCTCTTTCCTTTTCCTATACATGTGTCATCACAACCTCTCTTTCCTTTTCCTATACAACATGTGTTATCACAACCTCTCTTTCCTTTTCCTATACAACATGTGTCATCACAACCTCTCTTTCCTTTTCCTATACAACATGTGTCATCACAACCTCTCTTTCCTTTTCCTATACATGTGTCATCACAACCTCACTTTCCTTTTCCTATACAACATGTGTCATCAGAACCTCGCTTTCCTTTTCCTATACAACATGTGTCATTACAACCTCTCTTTCCTTTTCCTATACAACATGTGTCATCACAACCTCTCTTTCCTTTTCCTATACAACATGTGTCATCACAACCTCTCTTTCCTTTTCCTATACAACATGTGTCATCACAACCTCTCTTTCCTTTTCCTATACAACATGTGTCATCACAACCTCGCTTTCCTTTTCCTATACAACATGTGTCATCAGAACCTCGCTTTCCTTTTCCTATACAACATGTGTCATCACAACCTCTCTTTCCTTTTCCTATACAACATGTGTCATCACAACCTCTCTTTCCTTTTCCTATACAACATGTGTCATCACAACCTCTCTTTCCTTTTCCTATACAACATGTGTTATCACAACCTCCCTTCCCTTTTCCTATATAAACATGTGTTATCACAGCCTCCCTTTCCTTTTCCTATATAACATGTGTTATCACAGCCTCCCTTTCCTTTTCCTATATAACATGTGTCATTACAACCTCTCTTTCCTTTTCCTATACAACATGTGTCATCACAACCTCTCTTTCCTTTTCCTATACATGTGTCATCACAACCTCTCTTTCCTTTTCCTATACAACATGTGTTATCACAACCTCTCTTTCCTTTTCCTATACATGTGTCATTACAACCTCTCTTTCCTTTTCCTATACAACATGTGTCATCACAACCTCTCTTTCCTTTTCCTATACATGTGTCATTACAACCTCTCTTTCCTTTTCCTATACAACATGTGTCATCACAACCTCTCTCTCCTTTTCCTATACAACATGTGTCATCACAACCTCTCTTTCCTTTTCCTATACAACATGTGTTATCACAACCTCTCTTTCCTTCTCTGTATTTCTTTCAACATCGTTTTGCCCACACTTATTTCCCATTATTCAATTACGCTTTCTTTGCTGATTAGAAAGATACCAAAAACTTCTTATATATTGGAGAATGTATTGCGCCATAGAACAATAATATGAATGAAGTCTGTGGCTATTTTTAGTCTACTGACCTGGCTAGCTAACGGACCAGCTGGCTACACACGCCTGTAGCCCTGGCTGGAATTCCTGACCATTCCTTTGTTTAGAAATGAGCGTCTGCTAAAGGGTTGGCTCATGGATTTCCCCCCTTGTTTCTTGAGTCTTTTTTTTTTTTTTTAATTAACTGCTGTGTTTATCTCATCATCTGTATTTCCCCCCTTCTTTCTTGAGTGTTTTTTTTTTTTTTTTTTTTTTTTTTAAAACTGCCGTGTTTATCTCATCATCTTCCTGTTTGAGTGTGGGTGTACATACATGTGTGGTTCAGCGTTAGAATTTGGCCTAAATTTTGCTATGAGTTTGTAGATTACTAGATGTCTGATAATCAAAATTTTGATTTACCATAAAAATGTTTTTGTAGGCCTAAAGTATGGCTGCCGGAAAGCACTTGAAGAGATCTTCATTTTGAGAGAGTGAATGAATGCCCTGTGCAGAATTTGGGGTGAAAGATCAAGGAAAGCACTTTGTTGGAAACCAACAAAACTGTACAGAAACGATGCATCAGATTTTATAATTAAAAAAAAAAAATATATATATATATATATCAATCAAAACTGAGACAGATAGTATTTCTTTTTGTGAAAAATGCTGCTTGAGATTATACACTCAAGCAGGCTTCTTCTCCCTCTGAAAGAACACAACTGATATGTGTGCCAAAGAAAAGAGCATGGAGGTGTGGACACACTATGACCCTACAATAACAGAATCAGACTGTTCAGTTTGCTTTGTATGTGAATGAACAACTGACTTTATCCTGTCCTCTACTGCAAACGACATCATCAAAAAAAAAAGGAAACAAATTGATAAAAAAAAAAAAACAGTAAACAAACAAAAAGAAAAGCAATCTAACACCAAACCAAAACTAAGCAAACAAAAAAACCATACAAAAAAATTATTTAAAAAATCTGAAAAGCTAAACAAGGGAAAAGAAAAAAAAAAAAAAAAAAGCTGGGAAAGAAAAGGGCAATGTGTGTTTGACTTGAGAGATTTGAAGGAAGCCACTGACAGTGTCCTAAAAGAAATGAAAAAGAACCAACTGACAGTACTGGAAATATACCAAAATGATCTTTAGTTCACTCTACACATTGCTATATATTGTGTAGCTTTGAACAAAGTTGAAGGGTTTGTAGAACGTGTGTGTACAGTGGATCAGTGATCTGGAGGTAACCCACCTGCCCAAGAAAGTGACAAGTCCGGGCTGGAAGTGTGCAGTGGTTTGATCCCCGTTTAGCCTGAAAACTTTTCCCCCCCCTCTACCATTAGACAGGAGTGGTGATCTGAGTGCTAGTCTTTCGGATGAAACAATCAACTGAGATCCCATGTGTTACACACATAATTATTTAGCGCATGTAAAAGAACTCGTGTGATAAGAGAGTCGCACCTGGCAATATACTGTAGAAAAATAGCCACTGGTGGGCAAACAAATACAGTTGCAGAAGGGGGGGGGGGGGGGGGGGGAGGGTGGCGCTGCTCTTTTGGCGACGCGCTCTCCCCTGGGGGAGGACAGCCCGAATTTCAGGCATAAAAATCTGCCATGACATAAAGAAGAGTAAACACTACACTACAGTTTCACAGTCTTATCCGTAGCGGAGTTATCCGAATGCTGACAGAGCCATTCATGATGGCAGCTGTAATGAAGGAGCAGTCAGCAGTCACAGCTCGCCTGAGGGAACATTGGCTGTTTATCACTGATTCTGGCTCGAGGCTGATGGAAGGCAGTATGAAGATGGATGGATAGTTGACAGCGGAATACGTAGCTTGTGTCTGCAGCAACCAGGGGAGAAATGAAAAAAAAAAACAAATCCAACAAAACTCGGAAAGTGCAAGTAAAGGTAGGCATCACGCATGCCTTTAAAAAATTTTTTTTTAAACTCTTGGTCTAAAGCGCATGGCATACGTTTCTTGTTAAATGTTCACCTTTTTTTTTTTTTTTTTCAAATGCATGTCTTGAGAAAGATGGGAGGGAGCTAGACAGTACAGCTGACGTGTTTGCGGGAGGTTTGCTTGAAAACTGCGTTCAGTTCCAATGGGTTTTGTTTGTTTTTTGTTGTTGTTGTTTTTGGTTTGTTTGGGTTTTTTTTTTTTTTGGGGGGGGGGGGGGTGGAGGTATTTGTTTTTTTTTGTTGTTGTTGTTGTTGTTGTTTTTTTTTACCTTAGCTACAGACCCCTTGAGGTTCAGCAATGGTGAGATTTTGTGTATACCACCATTTTTGCCCACCTTGAAGGTTGCCATATTCAGACTTAGAGGATGATGTCTGAACATGATACCAACGTGCATGCCTTTCCATTTTTCATTCTTTTTTCTTTTTCTTTTGAAAAAAGATTGAATCATCTCTTCTGAAAGGCAGAACAGGGTATTAACATGTGCCCAAGATGTTCTTGCGTGTGTTTTCAAAGAGGGCCTCGGTTTATATATATATATATATATATATATATATAGTCTCAATTCAAAAGAACTTTGGAGAAGTGGAAATTGGTACTTTTATGTTAACCCCAGGGGGGGGGGAAGATGCCCTCCAATGGGGGTGCCTCAGTGGTGGCATGAACCTGGGTCATCATATCACAAGTGCTGTGCTGTATCCACTAGGCTTTTATCATCTCTCTCCCCCCCCCCCCCCCCCAAAAAAAAAAAAAACCCACAAAAAAACAAAAACAAAAAAACCCAACAATTAAAAACCCAACCCTGTTTTGGTTAAAACTGCCAGAGCAGAAGCATATATATATATATATAGAAATCAGGCTGCTATGTGCTTAGTGTCACTGGTATTCTGTAGATGGGATGTATGGCTTTTTTTTGTGGTGAAGAGTGAAGTAAATTCAGGTTGTATATTGTGGAAGTCCTATTTCTCCCGCACAATCTAGCCTGCTATAACTTGCGTTAACAGCACTTGTGATATATATATCTCTAACCCTTTTCTTACCTGGTAGGCATACTAGGGGGCCTGTCAGCATAAATAGCATCTCCACCTTTCTGGAAATTCTGTGTCAGGAGCACCCTCTTTTCTATCCCTCTCTTTTTTCTGCCTTGTTCCTTGTCTTTCTGTCACCTCCTTCTTGTCAGTTTTCTGTCTTCGTGGTCCATTTTCTCAAATTCTCTCCCCACACTGAAGCCCGGTGGCTTGGCCTGACTTGTCAGGTGCTTAACGGCAATGTAACGCAGTTATCACTGTGAGCGTTCGAAGAAAAGAGAAGAAGAACCCCCTTTTTTTTGTCATGGACATTGACCATAGGATGCCCTGATGGGTCAGCCTGTAACTCTAACAGAAGAGTCAGGAACAAGAGTGGGGACACGTGTAATTATCGTAAACATCGTAAACATGTCTTTTGCTGCATTCGCTGAAACTTATCAGAAAAGTTACCTTTTTCTTTTAAAACTCACAAAAAAAGCCATGTTAGTCTGAACTTATGGTGTCGTTAAAAAAAAACAAAACGCCTAGAAAAAAGGCAAAAGGTCGTCATGATATTTATTTTTACCTCAACCCCCTGTCTGCTTTACAAGATGAAGGCTGTTCTTGATCATGGTTCTTCACTTTTTTTGCTCGAGGAGAAGTCCAACATTTGTTGAACGGAAACATTCTTTTAAATCAGAATATCATGACAACACGTAGCAGAGTTGTAAAGACTGGTTGCATTTCAGTCCCATGGGTCCTTGAAGTTGGGGTTTGAATCTCGGCATGTCTTGTGAATCAAAGGTGGGAATTTTTACAACGGCCCATGTCATCTTTAATTGCAGATCTGCCAATGCCTGAATTCTCTTTGTGTATAACACATGCAGAAGATCCAAAACTGCATTTCAAAGATTCCATGATCCATGTCAGCATTTGATGGGTTGCAGAAACATGAACATACCCTGCATACATCCCCAAAGTCAGAATGCAGCTACCTTCATGGTGGGCAAAAATGGTCAGTTACTCAAAATCTCATCATTGGTGAACCTTGGAGATCTCATCAAGGAACAAAAACAAAAACAAAAGAAAAATGAACAACTTCAAATTTTTACAAATGAAAATGATTGTGGCATTAGTTGCCATAGCACAGTGGATAGGGCCTTGGGTTACAGACTGTAAGGTCACAGGTTCAAATCCCACAAGAGTCTAGGGATTTTTCTGACTGTGGCTGGCTCCTGCCCAGAGTGAGTTCACTGTGGGCTTAGTGGGATGACTGGGACCACACAGCTGAGCTTCTTCCACTTTGCAGGTAGGAATTTGAGGGTGTTGCTCAGATTGCCTGACCGACACTGCAAGTGTTTGTAGTCACCACAGGCACAGAAGTGTATGGGGAAACCGAATCTGAGGTCACATGGTACCAGAGCAACTGGGGCTACGGAATCAGAGTAAATGCTTTTAAAAAAAATTGCATGATAATCAGATGGCGCATTGATGCTGCTGTGGAAGTGCATGCGCTTTGAGACTCACTATTTTTTGACAGGGTTGTACTCTACGCTTACTATCATAATTTATCCCGGTGTCAACTGGGCCCGAGAGCACAGGCACCTGCAGTGTTTGTCAGGTAATTTGAGCAACACTGTCAAACTTGCATCTGTAAGGTGAATAAAGCTCGACTGTGTGGTTCCAGTGTTCCTACCGAGCCCACAGCACACTCACTCTGGGTAGGACAGAGACCGAAAAATCCCAGTGACTCTTATGGGACTCGGGGACTGGGTGGGTGGTAATAACATTGCATTTTGTGGTTTCAAATGAATCAGTGCTGTGTGTTGTTTGACATTTTGGAGGGTGTGTGTGCACTGTACCACCAGTGACTGTTGCGTGTTTTGCTTTTGTGTGTTGACATTTGTTTGTGGTGTGTGTGGGTGTGTGTGCACAGTTACCACCAGTGACTGTTGCTGTTATTGTTTGCTCGGACTGTGCGCTCGGACTCCTATGGGGAAAACATGGAAGTAGACTTGTAACGCCATTGTTTGTTCCCTCTGTGTGCAGAACCGGTCACCACCACTCCTGGAAACTCTGGTGACCCGGATTCTGGTGGTAAGTGACCTCATTATTATATAGCAGTGTCCTGATTGATAGTCCTCTGCTTTTCTTTTGTTGAGACTAAGCTGCCTTTATCCGCTTTATGTAACAACATGCACTTGACTCCAGTCACTTGGCTTTATCTACGTGTACCTACTTGCCTTTTAGAATTCACCCTTTCCATTGTTGTTTTGACCTACCCAAATGCTTCCAGTGTCAGTTAAGTTTTTTAATTTATAATTTTTTTATCTGTAGTATTGAAAATGAAGTTATCTTTAGAATGAGCATTTGTGTTTCGTTTACCAAAAAAAAAAAAAAAAAAAATCTGTGACCCTAAGTCACTTTAAGGTGTAAGGTTTGGAATTTTATTTGTAAAATTTCTAAGATTGCAGAAATTTTGATGGAATATGATTGGTGTGTCATACAGTTAATTTATTAATATATGGTGAGTTTTAGACCTGTGCACCGTCTGTATTTATAAATATCATGTGTTTGTGTCACTGTTTTCGTTCCCTCCTCTCCTTTTTTTTTTCTTCTCTTCTCTTTTTCGATTGTTATAAAATGACTGATATTAAAAAAAAAAAAAAAAAAAAAAAAAAAAGAAAGTGGCAGAAGGTTCAGGTAACTTTCATAGAGGTTTTATTTCGTTGTTCTTCCTCCTCGTCTAGAGCTCTTGAGGTTCACTCCTCGATGGTGAGATTTTGCCCTGTGACCATTTGTACCCTCTATCGAGGTAGCCGCCTTCTGACTTCCGGGAGTCTCTTAGTGATGTACAGGGAGGTCATTACATCAAGTGACCTGGACTGGGATGGACTCCGCCATGTTCACCTTTCTTAAGAAGCAGGGTCTGCCTGAAACAGTCAGTGTGCCTGTGCACCAGACAGTCCTAAAGACGTTAAAGTCCTTTGGATGAGACTATGAACCGAGGCCCAGTGTGCGAACGCACGCAGAAATCTTGCGCACACGTTAAATCCTGTTCTGCTTTTCGTAAGAGTAGGCCATCTGTGCCGGTGGGAACAGATGACATTTACAAAACTGCATGCACACGGGGACTGGATGTAAAAAAAAAAGCACATGAGTGCTTATTCATTATCCTCGATAATAAAGAATAAAAATAAATAAGGGGGAGGGGGGGGGGGGGAGAGAAAGATGGAAAGTACATGATATGTTAAACAGCAGGTTTTCATTCTTGATAATGTGCACTTTTGATAATGTGTGTGTGTGTGTTTGTGTGTGTTGTGTTGTTTGTGTGTGCTGTGTTGTGTTTGTGTTGTTGTGTTTTGTGTTGTTGTGTTTTTGTGTGTGTTTGTTGTGTGTGTGTGTGTGTGTTTTATGTTTTGGGTGTTAATTATTTTGTATTTTTATAGAAAAGTCACGTTATGGGAATGCACTTGATTTCAAGGTTAATCAATGGAACTTGTACACATGTTTTTTTTTAATTGCAGGGCAGCAGCGTAAGTTTGTGTTTGATAACTTTAATAGCACGGTTTGTATTGTATATATATATATATGTGTGTACACGTATGTCTTCCCTACTAACCAGAACCATCGTTAACATCACATCTATTTCGGGTAATAAATCACTAGCATGGAGCAGCTGATGAGGCCTGGCGTAGAAAGTTCATTCCAATGTTCATGTGCTGAGAAAATGAAAATGGATTAGTATTTTTCCATTTTTTAATGTGCAATCCCTGGGGATTTTTGTCCGCACTTCTACTGACTATAAAGTGGATAGATTTTGCTTTTTATTTCAAGTGCACGCATGCGTGCGTGCATGCATGCACAATCCTTCCCGCTGTAGTGTAGAGCTTGTTTTAGATTCAGCAATGATGGGTGTGTGTGTGTGTGTGTAAGTATATATTTATGTGCAATGTATTCTTGTGCATGCATACATTCATTTGCATGTGTTCATGTGCACGATGTAACTGGTGTATGATGACCAAATTATTCATGATAAAAGAATTAGTACACTTCAGACTTCAACTTGTTCTAACACTTTTAGTTCGGCAGCCAGAGACAAAAGAAGGCAGAGGCCGAGGAACTCACCAAACCAGCATCACTCCTCACCCCCACTCATCCCCCCGGTGGCAGAGTCAAAAGCCACCTAGTATTACTGCACCATGGTCAACGTTTGCAACGCAAGAGTAGCTTAAAGTCTGTCTCGGTCCCAGTCAAACAGCACTTTTTTGGCACCAAGGTTAAGTCGTTCCTTACACAGTAGCCTACCAGACTTTTACGCCCAAAGGCACGCAGCGCTTTTAGGCAACAGCATGTTTAGGCACGCAGTGTGGAATTCCTGACTAGGACTGCCTGATTTCCAGGAGATGTGATATAACACAGATTTCTACGATATGTGGCCTTCTACAAATTAGCCTGTCTGTAGGTCTCGAGGTCTATGTTTCTGATTATTTTGTTGCTGGTTTGATACTGGTGGTCAGTGCACAAAGTACAGATCTCTTTATGTACTTCTGTTTTTGAGATAACTAACATTACTTTTCAACACAAAAGATTTAAGGCAGAAATTATTCAATAAAACCAAAAGCACACTTGACATTTTATGTGTGTGTGTGTGTGTGTGTGTGTGTCATGCATCATGCACACGCACACGCACACGCACACACACACACGCACGCGCACACACACACACACACACACACACACACACACACACACACACACACACACACACACACACACACACACACACACACACACACACACACACACACACAGAGAGAGAGAGAGAGAGAGAGAGAGAGAGAGAGAGAGAGAGAGGAGAGAGAGAGAAGAGAAACAAAACTCAGAACTCAGAAATTTAATGTACATCGGCCTTGGGCCACAATACATATGGTTGGTGTGGAAAAGTTGTTCCGCTTTTTGAAAGAGTAGGCCATTGTGTGTTGGTGGGAACAGATGACAATATTTACAAAACTGCATACACACGGGGACTGGATGTAAAAAAGCACACGAGTGCTTATTCCATTATCCCCGATATAAAAGAATGAATAAATAAAATAAAACACACCACACCACACACACACACACACACACACTTACACACACACATTAATTTGTACGCACAAGCTATGGTGATATCTTTTCCTCATTTTTTTTTTTGGTGGCTGTGGGAAAACGTCACGAAAAGAGGGTGCCCCACACTGTCTGTCAGCTGTTGTGTTGTGCCAGGAGAGTCTTGAGCTGTTGTTGTTGTTCCTCATTCCCCACACCCCCCCTTACCAGCCAGTTGACAGTGGCCTGTGTCTCCTCTCCTCCCTGCTCCCTCCTCTAGCAATGCCATTCCTGTCCACAGTGGTCAGTTTCCCCCCCACTTTCAACTCCTCTCAGATGCTCATTATCCCATCCCAGCTCAGCCTAGATGGGGGCCAGCTGGTGCTAATTATAGCAGGAATGACCACACTTGGACTGGGTAAAAGGAAAGGGCGCACTAATAAATATAGCACTACTGGCTGAGTGATGTTGGATTTATGTGTGCTGTGTTGCCCCCCCCCCCCCCATCTTCTGATCCAAGAACTGCAGTGGTGTTTCAACAGATGTTGTTTTGGGAATCATGGGAACACTGGAGAATGCCTGTCTGTAAAACGACACGTAGGTTTCTGAATACGTGTCATTAGCTCTTTGATTCCATCATCGCTGATGGCTCGTTTGATGTGTGATGCGCTGATTGATGTCTGAATACAGTGTTAATAAAGCTGGGTAAATTTGCCACTGATAATTCTGGCCCTTTGCTGAATCTATTGGTGACTTCATCTGTTTTGTCTATGACGCTCTGATAGATGTTTCTGTACACCTGCCCCTTCAAGTACTTGTTGCATGATTTCCAACCAGCGCTCTAGAATGGCACACCTGTGGAACGATCTTATCTTTCTGCATGGATCTTATTTTTCTTGTAATCTCTCTTTATTTAAACAACTGACCTGACTGATGTTCCCTTCATTACACTCAGGGCCAAGTTGGATCATTCAACAGGATGGGGACGTCACAGAAGACAAGGCAGCCAAAAAATTGTAAAAAGTGTTATGGATTAAGGCCTGATATAATTTTTAGTGCATGTTATGCTAGTTGATAAAGCGAATTTTTCATAGAATCTGAACATAAATTCAGTAATTGTTTCCTTCTGTTTTAAAGGTGAGGTCAGATGTGGCATCTGCTGCTTGGTAACCATTGTAACGCAATTCTACATACTACATGTGGGAGGGGGGGTTAACCCAACAACCCCCCCTCCCCCCCTGTCTGACTTGAAGAGGATGGGCTTTGCCAGGTTCAATATCATGTCAAGAAAGCAATACAGTGGCATGACAGAGAGAAAAAGAAAGAAAAAAAATCGAGGTCATTGTGTGTCAGTTGCCATTCCAGTTCGTCATGTCACCCCTGATGTGGAATGTCACAACACTCAAGACACTGAAACAGGATAAAAAATAAAAAACAAAACAAGAAAAGAACATAGGAAGGACAGATGATAGTTAC
>CM060339.1:25698984-25723984 GCA_030674155.1 Stramonita haemastoma
ACATCCCACTCTTTCCGTAGTGTAATGTGAAAACAAACACCACTACAGCTACAAATCCACTCAGCAGAGTGGAAAACTCTTCAGACGTGCATGCTAAAATCTTCAAATGTTTTCCTTCAAACTCATGACGGCAAAGGTCCTTTTAAACTCACTTTGGGTCCTTATAAAGTCCTTTAAAGGTCTTTTTTTTTTTTTTGCTACATACCCAGCACCTGGGGACCCTGACTGTTGAGAGAAAAATTACAGCAGCAAAGTTAACGGTGAAATCCAATATTTAACGTAAAAAGGTGAGAGCTCAAAATGGCCCTGGGAACACTTAGAATGGCTTGATTTGAGTTGGTAAGGGGAAAAAAAATTCACGGGGGAGCATGCCCCCGGACCCCCTTGGTTTTCAGAGTTTTTTTCCCTCAGTCAATTTCCACCCCTGGTTATCCGTCCAGCTTTTGGTTTGTCTGCCTCGGCGTCTTCCACCTTCTAGCGTTCCTTGTAGGACTGTCTTGGGGAGGGTGTTGTGGCGTGTGACATGGCCGAACCATGCCAGCTTCCTTTTCTTGACAGTGGCTAGTAGGGGTTCCTGAGGGCCAGCCATCAGTGCGACTTGACTTCGCACATAGGTGCAAAAAGAGGAAATTAGTGGAAAGCTCTTCAGTTCAGTGCTCTAGAGATTTCTGATGGAGTTTGGGGGAGGGGGGGGAAGAAAAAAGGCTGGACTTTATTTTGAAAACATGGTAATGTGTTGTTAAAAAAAAAGCACTTGCTTAATATTAAATACCAGAGAGACACAAAACTGTTACATACAGCTGTTTGCGAGTAAGGTTTCAGAATATTAGAAAAGTGCTTAAAATGGAAAGGGGAGGGGGGGGGGGTGCTCAAAATACTGTGATGCATGGGTGTCTATATTAAACTAAAAAGTTGTTTCTAAACAGTTTTTTTTTTTTTAAGTTCTGTATTAACATTTCATTGTGTTAGATTAATAATTTGATTTGCCGAATCTGACCTTGTGCAGTGGAGATTGCTGTCAGTCTTTGTGCTCTCATTGAGAACCTCTAACATTTTATTGTGTTAGATTAATAATTTGATTTGCCAAATCTGACCTTGTGCAGTGGAGATTGCAATCAGTCTTTGTGCTCTCTTTTGAGAACCTCTCTTTTTGTGTGTGCAACGCTTTAAAACCCATTTTCTTTTAATTAAGACACGCCTTTGGACCCCTTTTTTTTGTCTTTTTTTTTAAAGGTGTGTGTATGTGGACAAATTTGGACCTACTTTTTTTTAATCCTCTTATTCTCAAAGTTACTGTGATAAACACTGTATGCCTTTCAAGTTGAGAAAGATCTAGCACAGTGGAAGATTTTATAAATCAATTTTTTTATAGTATTAATTTGGTTGTTTAACTTAATAGCTATGAGTTGTAGATTACTAGATGTCTGATAATTTGTGCTGAAAAGCACTCGGAATGCTTCATTGTGAGAGAATGAATGCATGTGATAAGTGATGGAAGATTAGGAAAGCATGTTGTTTGGAATCCAGCAAAACTGTGTAATAATAATGCATCAGATTTTGAGCATTAAAAAAAAAAAAAATCTATCAATACTGAGATAGTATTTCTTTTTTTTTTCTATTTTTATTTGTTGTGTGAAAAATGCTACTTGAGATTATACACTCTCAAGCAGGCTTCTTCTACATCTAAAAGAACAGAACTCTGCTGCTGACCACTGTGTTGCACTGTCAGCCATGAATTACACTAGCTGCAGTTTTATCTCTTTTTGTCCTTTCTCTGCACAGCCCTTTTATTTATTTTTTAAAAATTAAAATTAAAGGAATGGAAAGTGCTTGCTTAACGTTTACAATGAGTGAAAATTTGACAGGGAGATCAAATTAATCTGTCAGTTATTACAGATTACTTCATATCATGCAATAAAATAATATACCACATTTATGCTTGACAACAAAACAACTTCAACTCTCCAACATGCTGTGTGGTGAATGGCAGTTTTCTAAACATTCATCCTTCGGCACATGACACCAGCAATGTAACCACTACTTGTATGACTCACACACACACACATGGTAATACACACACACACACACACACACACACACACACACACACATACACACACACACACACACACACACCACACACACACACACACACACACACACACACACCACACACAACACACCACACACACACACACACACACACACACACACACACAACACACACACACACTACACACACACACACTACACACACACACACACACACACTAACACACACACACACACACACACAACACACACACACACACACACACACACACACACACACACACACACACACACACACACACACACACACACACACACACACACACACACACACACACACACACACACAACCACACCACACACACACACACACACACACACACACACACACACACACACACACACACACACACACACACACACACACACCACACTACTACAGCCACATGCCTTGCTCTTAGCACACTAAGTCAACTCTTCTACTAGCTACACAATCAAAGTGGATAATCATGTAGAATTGAACTTGCGACCATTTTGCTATTATATATATATGTTTATGTAGTTCAGTTGTCTTTTTAACATTTCTTTTAGGGCACTGCTTAGTTTTGTTTCGTGTTTGGTTGTTTTTCTTTTTGTTTCTATTTTGATTTTTTCGTTTTTTTTGGTTTAGTCATTTGCAGTTGAGGGGAGGTTTAAGTTAGTTGTTCATTAACATACAAAGCAAACTGAACAGTCTTATTCTGTTATTGCAGTGTCATAGTGTGTCCATACTTCCGTTGCGCTTTTGTTTAGAACACATATAAGTTGTGTTTTATCAGATGGAGAAGAAGCCTGCTTGAGTGAATAATCTCAAGCAGCATTTTTCACAAAAAGTAGATGAAAAAAATGCAATAGGTCTACTAAGTGTTGATAAATATTTTTAAAAAAAACAAACAACAATTCTCAAATGTGATGTATCATTTCTGCACAGTTTTGCTTGTTTCCAACAGTGTGCTTTCCTCAGTCTTTCATCACTGATTCTGCTCAGTGCTTTCACTCTCTCAAAATATAAAGCATTGTGAGAACTTTTTTTTAGCATCCTACATTTTGATGTTTGCACAAATGATCAGACATCTAGTAACTTAAGCTACAACTCGTACCTAAAGGTAAGCCAAATTCTGAACACTGAACCAAACACACACACACACACACTCACTCTCTCTCTCTCTCTCTCTCTCTCTCTCTCTCTCTCTCTCTCTCTCTCTCTCTCTCTCTCTCTCTCTCTCTCTCTCTCTCTCTCTCTCTCTCTCTCTCTCACACACACACACACACACACACACACACACACACACACACACACACACACACACACACACACACACAACACTCACTCTCTCTCTCTCTCTCTCTCTCTCTCTCTCTCTCTCTCTCTCTCTCTCTTCTTCTTCTCTCTCTCTCTCTCTCTCTTCTTCTGTCTGTCTGTCTGTCTGTCTGTCTGTCTGTCTCTTAGAAAGATGGTCAGATAAACACAGCTGTAAGCCTAAGGAAACAGGACTAAGCCTACCGAAAAGGAGGGAAAGACCATCCCTAAACTGTGTAACAGAGGCTGATTTCTAAACAAAGGAATGCTAAGGATTTCCAGCTAGGGCTGCCCATGGGCCAGTTGGCCCACTTGCTAGCTGGGTCAGTTGACTAAAAATAGCTGCAGATTTTTAATTTTTTTTTAAATTTTGGTGTGCAACCGCTTCTCGGATACAAAAGTTTTTGGTATCATTTATAAACTGCCAAGAAAACTTCATTACATAGACAGGAAATAAGTTTGAATAAAAGGTTGTTGAAAAAAAAATAGAGTGAAGGAAAGGGAGGTTGCAATAACACATGTTGTATAGGAAAAGGGAAGAGAGGTTGCAATAACTCATGTTATATTGGAAAAGGGAAGGGAGGCTGTGATAATACATGTTATATAGGAAAAGGGAAGAGAGGTTGTGATACCACAATGTTATATAGGAAAAGGGAAGAGAGGTTGTGATAACACATGTTATATAGGAAAAGGGAAGAGAGGTTGTGATACCACATGTTATATAGGAAAAGGGAAGAGAGGTTGTGATAACACATGTTATATAGGAAAAAGGAAGAGAGGTTGCAATAACACATGTTATATAGGAAAAGGGAAGGGAGGTTGTGATAACACATGTTATATAGGAAAAGGGAAGGGGTTATGATAACCATGTTATATAGGAAAAGGGAAGGGGGCTGTGATAACACATGTTATATAGGAAAAGGGTTATGATAACTCATGTTATATAGGAAAAGGGAAGGGGTTATGATAACTCATGTTATATAGGAAAAGGGAAGAGAGGTTGTGATAACACATGTTTATAGGAAAAGAGGGTTACAATAACTCATGTTATATAGGAAAAGGGAAGAGAGGTTGTGATAACACATGTTATATAGGAAAAGGGTTACGATAACTCGATGTTATATAGGAAAAGGGAAGGGGCTTATGATAACACATGTTATATAGGAAAAGGGTTACGATAACTCGATGTTATATAGGAAAAGGGAAGGGGCTGTGATAACACATGTTATATAGGAAAAGGGTTACGATAACTCATGTTATATAGGAAAAGGGAAGGGGTGTGATAACACATGTTATATAGGAAAAGGGTTAGATAACTCATGTTATATAGGAAAAGGGTTCGATAACACATGTTATATAGGAAAAGAAAGAGGTTGTGATAAACATGTTATATAGGAAAGGAAGGGTTATGATAACTCATGTTATATAGGAAAGGGAAGGGTTATGATAACTCATGTTATATAGGAAAAGGGAAGGGCTGGATAACACATGTTATATAGGAAAAAGGGTTACGATAACTCATGTTATATAGGAAAAGGGAAGAGAGGTGGTGATAACACATGTTATATAGGAAAGAAGGGTTAGATAACTCATGTTATATAGGAAAAGGGAAGGGGTTTGATAACACATGTTATATAGGAAAAGGGAAGGGGCTGTGATAACACATGTTATATAGGAAAAGGAAAGAGAGGTGGTGATAACACATGTTATATAGGAAAAGGAAAGAGAGGTGGTGATAACACATGTTATATAGGAAAAGAGAGAGAGGTTGTGATACCACATGTTATATAGGAAAAGGAACGAGAGGTGGTGATAACACATGTTATATAGGAAAAGGAAAGAGAGGTGGTGATAACACATGTTATATAGGAAAAGGGAAGGGGCTGTGATAACACATGTTATATAGGAAAAGGGAGGCTGTGATAACACATGTAAGTTATATAGGAAAAGGAAAGAGA
The DNA here is from genome assembly GCA_030674155.1 of Stramonita haemastoma. Classification (NCBI taxonomy): domain Eukaryota; kingdom Metazoa; phylum Mollusca; class Gastropoda; order Neogastropoda; family Muricidae; genus Stramonita; species Stramonita haemastoma. Next base: position 25,704,334 of record CM060339.1, read on the forward strand.
GGTTGTGATAACCCATGTTATATAGGAAAAGGGAAGGGGCTGTGTGAAATGTGGACCATAACAGCAGACATTGAAAGATGGATACAGGCAATGGAGATGAGATGCTTTCGCAAACTCCTTGGCATTTCATACAGCAATCACATCACTAATGAAGAAGTGAAAACTAGAATAAAGAATCCATCGATCCACATGAAGAGCTCCTAACTGCAGTGAAAAAAACGCAAGCTAAAGTGGTACAGGCACGTCACACCAACATCTGGACTGGCCAAGACTGCCTTACAGGGAACAGTAAGGGGAGGGAGACAAAGAGGCAGACAGAGGAAACGATGAGAAGACATCAGAGAGAGGACAGGCTTTGGGTGGAGCGATCTGCTACAGAGGGCGGAGGACAGTGGGGAGTGGAGGAAGCTGGTTGCAAAATCTTCAGTGGTGTCCCCACGGTCCACGAGACTGCGGGACAGGTGAAAGTGAAGGAAGGTATGTGAATGAACAACTTACTTTCTCTATTCCGTTTCCTCCACTGCAACGACTCCACAAAAAGAAAAAAAAAAGAAGAAGAAAAAAACAGAAGCAAAAAGAAAAACAACCCAACACCAAACCAAAACTTAGCAGTGCCCTAAAAGAAATTCTAAACGACAACTGACACTACGTAAACGTATAGCAAAATAGTCACGGGTTCATTCTACATTATATATCACTATAATTGTGTAGCTTGTAAAAGAGTTGACTTAGTGCTAAGAGTAAGAGCAAGGCATGTGGCTGAATATGTGTGTGTGTGTGCGCTTGTGGTGTGTGTGTGTGTGTGTGTGTGACTGTGTGTGTGTGTGTGTGTGTGACTGTGTGTGTGTGTGCATGTCTTGGAGTTAATGGGAAACTCATCCAAGCAGTGCAGTATTGAAGTGCCCCTTCCATTGCTCCCCCAACCTATTTGTGACAGGCATTTTCTATTATAATTGACGCAGGTGATAATGCAAGTGATTCTCACACAGGTGAGTAATGCAAGAAGTGGCTACACTGCTGTTTTTATGTGCGATGGATGAACTGTGAGGAAATTGCCATTCACCACCAACACAGCGTGTTGGGAAGTTGTGTTGTTGTTGTTGTCAGTGCATGAATGTGGTGTATGATATTTCATCGCATGGCATGAAAGTAAAACTGTCATAACTGACAAGATTAATTAATTCCAATTCTCTCCGTTGTGTTTGTACTTGTTGTAAAGGTCAAAGCAAGCGCTCTCCGTTGGTTTTGATAGTTAAACGAAATGGTTATAATACAGAGAAAGACACAAAAGAGATAAAATTGCGGCTAGTGTAAATCTCGGCTGACAGTGCAGCACAGTGGTCAGCAGCAGAGGTGTCAGATTACAGCAGGCAGTCGGGCCACTCCCGTCAGATGTTTTGGGTCCCTGATAGGGACGAGGTTAGCAACTCAAGAACTCGTTTCCCGCGGCCCGTACTCGGAACATCTTGCGCACATGTTATATCCTGCTCCACCTGTGAGTAGAGTAGGCCATTCATGCCGGTGGGAACAGGTGACAAAATGTTCAAAACCGCGTGCATACGGGGACTGTGTGTAAGATAGCATGTTCAAGTACTTTTTTTCCATTATTCTCAAAATGAAAAAAATAAATATCACACACACACTCACACACACATGCACGCACGCACGCACACATGCACGCACGCACGCACGCACGCACGCACACACACACACACACACACACACACACACACACACACTCACACTCACTCACACACACGCTTGCATGCATGCATACACGCACTAGCATAGGTTTTCCACGAGTGAAAAGATAAGTAACGTAAAAGAAAGAAAATCTTTAAAAATGTGCCTCTTCTTTTTTTTTTAAAAATGAAGAAATTCATTAAATTTACAGTGTCACTAATTTAAGTTCATGGACTAAACTGCTGCTTGTGGCATTTCGTTTAATATCGGGACGAATACATGCTAGATTTTTTTTGGATTTTGGTTTTTAAACTTTCAAAGGAAAAGGACGTTGGTTACTAACACCCTCCCCGCCCCCCCCCCCCACCCCACCCCCCCTCCCTCTAAAGGCAACACTGAACCACATGATAATTGAAATGGATATTGGAAGCAGATTTTTTTTTTTTTTTTTTTAATCTCTTTACAGCTTCCACCCCTGTACTACAACAGGATTGTTGATTTTTTTTTTTTTTTTAAGGTGGAAGGCAGAGAACCTAACAGTTCTTTATATATATACTTGTAGACATGTTTTGTATTTTATTCAGTGTTGTAGATCATGCATTATGGGAATGGATTGATCAGGATTGGATTTGGAATGGGTGTCAAAAGGGTTTTGTAAATGTGTCATGCATGCTTTTTACGTGTCAAGGAGTATAATTGTGACGCTCCACATAACGAGTCGCTTTGCACCGGAGGTCAGTTTTTAGTTATTGACATGTTATTATTCTGCGATAGAATGGCTGTTCAGTTTAAAAATGCGTGCACACACACACACGCACGTACACACATACACACACACGCACGCACGCACGCACGCACGCACGCACACACACACACACACACACACACACACACACACACACCAGATTGAAAATCAGACATTTCTATGAAAAGTTATCACAAACTGAAATGAAAGACAGCAAAAAAATGACAAAATGAGAAATTGACAAGTTTAGCATTGTAATAGGTGGTGGTTAGAATGAGGTTTTGGATATTTTTTAAACATGTTTTAAAGCAGAAGGAAACAAACTTCAGCCTTGATATTTCATTACAAGGTAGAATTATGGCTATAGTTCAATAATCAATCAAAATCTTAAAAAAAATTATGGCTTTAGTATCATAACCAAACAAAATCTCAAAAATTATGATGATAGTCTCATAATCAATCAAAATCTCAAAATTATGGCTTTAAGTTTCATAATCGATCAAAATCTCAAAATTATGGCTATATATAGTTTCATAATCAAATCAAAATCTCAAATTGACCATCTGACCCCCACCTGCCTAAAGAGGCTTCTAGCAGAAAAAGTGGGTGAGGTGCAAAGCGACTCATTTCATGGTGGAGCGTTGCTTGTACTGTATGCTTCTGTTGTTGTTGTTGTTGTTATGGAATTAACGTCCTAGCGGAGATTTCCGATTGAGGGACTGATACTTAAATGCATGTTGGATGAGATTGATATTCAAGTATAATGAAATTTTAGAGTCATTACAACATTGTTTGGTGGTTGTTTTTTTTTAAAGGGGGGGGCTACCATTTTGTGTGTATTGGAATTTGTTAGTCTTTTCTTTATTTACTTGTCAACCAGTTTCAGTGATACTGGGCAAAACAGGCAGATCCATGAGCATGCACATATACACACACTCACGCACGCATGCACATACGCACACACACACACACACACACACACACACACACACACACTCACACACATAATATTGTATTACGCATTTTTCATATGTGACTACCACATGTTGAGTCACATTGTACTGGAGGTCAGTTGTTTGTTTTGTTTTTACTATTAACGTATTATTGCCCTGCAATATATTGAAAAACTCTATCCATTAAGAAAAAAAACACAAAACCAGATTCGAAATGGGACAGTTTATTGAAAAGTTATGACAAATTGAAATGCTGTGCTTCATGAAGTGACAAAATAAGAAATTGGCTGATTTTGCATCATAAAAAAAGTGGTCAAGATGAGGGGCTGAATGTTTTTGAATAAGTGTTAAAATTTTTTTTTTTTTTCAGCAAAATGAAATTATGCCATAATATTTCTATACAAGGTAGGAGGAGAATGGCTAGACTAGAGTTTTATAATCAATGGAAATCTCAAAATTGACAACCTGACCCCAACCTGCCTAAAATGGCTTCTTTCTAGCGAAAAAGTGGTTTAGATGCTAAGTGACTCGTTTCCTGGTGGAGGGTCACCATTATGGAAACTAGCCTATGTTAAATGACCATGTGCATCACACATGGGTTGTGCAGTTGGACAAAGTAAAGTAAAGGTTGCATCTTGTATTATGCCTTTATGTATTATAGCTCAAGACCCTTGATTTATTTCAGACCTAAGATTTTCTTCGCCTTCTGTTTCCATCTCTTATCTGTCCCTAACTTGATAATCTGAAATCCCTTCCACCCTTCCGAAGTGTAGAACTTTTATAAGTGTGTGCGCGTGCAGGTGTGTGTTGTGTGTGTGTGTGCGTGTGTGCGTGTGTGTGTGTGTGTGTGTGTGTGCGTGTGTGCGTGTGTGTGTGTGTGTGCGCGTGTGCATGTGTATGTACATTCGAAATTGCTGAAAATTATTATTATTTTTTTAATTGCTTGTGTCTTGTATCGGTCAAGTGCAAGTGCTTTGATTTGTTTTTGCAAGATATAGCGCTATATAAATTCCATGTATTATTATTATTATCATTAATATTATTACTATTATATAGGTCTATCTTGTTTGTACTCCATATTTTGTGGGTCAAATCCAAATCTGGCGAGCATGTATATATATATATGTGTGTGTGTGTGTGTGTGTGTGTGTGTGTGTGTGTGTGTGTGTGTGTGTGTGTGTGTGTGCGTGCGTGCGTGCGTGCGTGCGTGCGTGCGTGCGTGGTGTGTGTGTGTTGCAGCAAGCAAAGCTGATGTGGGCCCCATCATCGGTGGCGTTCTTGGCGTTCTGGTGGTCATCATTGTCGTCATCGTCATCGTCGTCGTCGTCCTCAAGAAACGCAAATCGAAACAAGGTAAGGAATGGTCGTGATAGTGACAGTACTCCAGGCCTATTGCGGTCAGCCAGTGTATCTGAACTCCTGCTGTTGTGTTTATCGATTTGATGGTTTTTGAATGGTGGTGGTGTTTTGTCGTGTGTAAGTAAGTTTGGGCGGGTTTAAAAAAAGAATTTAATTAATTGTAATGTGTTGTTATCCCCAAATTATCATTCTCTGGTCACGCGAGTTGAAAAAAAGGAATTTACCTGTAAGCTGCATATGCTCACAATATGCTGTTTTTTTGTTTAAAATTCTTTTATATCGAGGATAATAAAATAAGCACCTGTGTGCTTTGTGTCAGCTGCTCGTTAAAGTTCAGAAGATGCCTCTAAAATGATGAGTTCATCTATCTGTTATCGAGGTCGTGCATTTGAAAAAAAAAAAAGAATTAGAGAATCTATGTTTCTTTAGAATTGAGAGGGGAAAAAAGTAACAGGTTTAGGGTTTATTTTTAGAAGTACTGCTGACCATAAGCTTGATACAGTGAGAGTATGATTGTGTGTGTGTGTGTGTGTGTGTGCGCACGCGCGCAAGTGCGTGCGTGCATGCGTGTGTGTGCATGCGTGTGTATGCATGTGTGTGAGTGTGTGTGTGTGTATGTGTGTGTGTGTGTGTGTGTGTGTGTGTGTGTGTGTGTGTGTGTGTGTGTGTGTGTGTGAGAAGAGAGAGTGAGAGAGAAAGAGAGAGAGAGTAAAAAAAATACTCACACAAATCCAGTGTGTGTTGTGTACGCATAATTTTTGTGGAATCCTTTCATTTGTTCTTTGAAGTAAAGTATAGCACTACATTTTTCTTCTTCTTTTCTTTAATTAAACTGAAAAACCAAATTCCTTACTTTGTCATAGCTAAAAATCAAAAAGTATGAAAACTATAAGTGCCCTTTTTTTTTTTTTTTTTTTAAAGATTATTTATACATATGGTTTCTCCCACAAACTGGTGACTATCCTGGGCTGACCCATATGATTGACAGACCAGGCTGTGGATACAAGGAAGGACAGTAGTAGAGTTGGTTTTGAACCCTATTGTAATCTGTATTATATATATTATGCCGGTAAGGAAAAGGTTAAAACTGCACAGCTATATTATATAGCTGCACAGTTTTAACCTTTTCCTTACCGGCAACCTGCTATAGGGCAACCAACGAGCTACCAGCCCTTCCCTACATATCACCCTCTACTGGGTTACAGAGGCATACAAATGTGCGCGGTGCACATGTACTGAGAAATAGGGTCTCTTTCCCTTAATGTAGGGATAGTGCTAATTGTTAAATTTATTATAAAAAAAAAAAAGAAAAAAAAAAAGATCAGGTAACAGCCCCAATCTGGTCTCTGCCGTCAGTGGGTTAAAACAAGACTTTAAAAATTTTTAAAAATTTTTTTAAATTTTATTTTATTTTATTTTACAACACTTTATGTCACAGCAGATTTCTCTGCGTGAAATTCGGGCTGCTCTCCCCGGGGAGAGAGAGCGCGTCGCCACAAGTGCAGCGCCTACCCATTATTTTTTCCCCCCCTTAGGGATGGTGTCTAAATACGACACCTGTGTGCATGCTGGTTTTTTTTAATATAATTTTGTCATCTGCTCCTACCGGCACACGATGGCCTGCTCTTCCGAAAGGCGGAACGGGATTTTAACGTGTGCGCAAGATGTTCTGCGTGCGTTCGCACACGGGACCTCGGTTTATAGTCTCATCCGAATGACTTTGACATTCAGTTCGATTTTTTCGTCAAACTGGGAAGAAAGGGCGAGCTGGGTACGAACCCAGAAACTCGGGTTTACATATTGGCAGGGGAACGTCTTAACCGTCCTGCCACCGTCCTTCCCGGACTGGGTTGGGTTGGACTTGGAGGTTACTTTTGGAGGACAGACAGGTCACTATCGAACGATATCCCAGCAGATTGGGTGGGAGTGGATTCCACTGAAATAGCATTTATAAGCTTGATTTGGACTTTTCTCTATTTGGAGTGAGTAGAGTTCTGCTGTGTTGGGGTTTTTTCAGTTTATCTTCATTTTATTTATCTGGTTTTTGTTGTTGGTATGAAATACAATTTTGATGCGGTTGGTGGGTGGTTGTACTACACAGTTTTTGTTGCATCTACACGTGTATGTTTTGCAGCAAACCTGTCTCATATGAGAGGTAAGAAGATGTCAAGTGAATGAGAAACATGCATTTAGGTAGGAAGGTTCATGAAGTATCAAACTAATGTCGAGACTGTAGATTCTGAACGAGGGCTTCAGTGACTTTTGCATTGGAACTGTCAGAGTAGAGTGTTGGCGTAGGCTTTAGATTAGATAGTATAGTATAGCTCTGTGCTTGCTTGGAAAAGAAATTTAGGCATGGAGCACTATTGATAGATGTTTGCTACAACAAAAGGGACTTATTTTGTGTGTGTGTGTGACCGTTCCCCTCCCCCCCCACTAATTAGATAGTTAAAAGTTAAAGTCTGTCCTGAGCCTAAGGCTCATCAGGCCAGTGCTTATCCCGGTTTCTGTGGCGTTAAGCGACTGAGAGTCATAGACTCCCCCCTGGATAGGACGCCAGTCTGTCGCAGGGTTAACCCCCAACACAAGGTTGGTACCCCTTTTACACCTGGGTGGGGTGAGAAAATAGCTGTAAAGTGCCTTTTCCAAGGGCACAACGCCATAGCCGAAAGCTGGGATCGAACCGGCAACCTTTAGATTATGAGTCCAATGCCCTAACCACTAGACTACTGTGGCGGCGACTAATTAGATAGCTGCATTCTTACTTTGGGGGTTGTGTCTAAACATGACTCCTGTGTGCATGCTGATCTTTTTTTTGTCATCCATCCCAACCGGCACGCAATTGCATACTGAAAGACAGAACGGGTTTTTAATGTGCACAAGATGTTCTGGGTGCATTTATACACAGGGCCTCAGTTTATAGTCCTGTCTGAAGGACTTTGATCAGTTCATTTTTTTTTTCAAACTGGGAAGAAAAGGTCAGGCTGGATATCAACCCCCCCAAAACCTCACAGTTCACCTGCAAACGTCTTAACCATCCTGCCACTTTGCTTCTTAGTGTTGGAAAATAATCCATTTCTCGATGTGTTTATTGTTCTATACAGACAGAAATGTAGTAGTTACTGAAGATAAGCAGTCTGTAGATTTTTTTTCACAGGAGCAGACAATTTTCATCATTTTACTACTTGTTTCAACTAGATCTTTCTCTAGTCTGCTTTAGATAGGTTTTTAAGGCATTAGACTGAGGCACTGGTAACTGATGCCATAGGAATTATTTGGGGTTTTCCTTTGGAATGTATTTTGAACGGCTGAACCTGTGGAAATGTTTCAAAGTTCATTGCACTTTTTGTTGTGGTTGTGATTATCAAGTACTGTTATGTCAGCAGTTGAAATTAAAAAAAAAAAAAGATTTTAAAAAAGGATGATGTTGAAGTTTGGCCTGAAGGGTGTCGGCAATGAAGAGAAGAAAACAGTGCTGATTAGTCAAAACGAAACAAAGCCAACATATATTGAACTTGAAAAAAGGAGGGATATAGATCTGAAAAAAAAAAAAAAATACCACATGACTGTAATGGAAGTCACTTGCTTGATAACTGATTTACAGATTTTCTTTTATTATTATTTTCTTATATTATTATTTCGGCCACTAGCCTTTGCGCCTGGTGGCAGCATGGTGTGTGGTCTCCTGTTTGACATCTGGATTTGTGTGGATTTCTTTTGTTTTGTGGGGTGATTTTGGTGTCTGTGTGTTTGGACTGCCACCGAGTGTCGAATGGTCAGATTGTTTTTCTTTGACATAGTTTCCTTTTTTAAATATTTCAATATAAAATTTTCAATTTCTTGTTGACATTTTTCCAAATTTCTGCCATTGATGATTTGTGTTCACCGAATTGTACTGGTCTTGGTGACCCACTGTACCCTGACCCTGCTGCTGTGAAATATTTGTCACGTGTTTCACGAACTCAAGCCACCCCCACCACCAATAGACAGCTTTCAGGATCCCACCAGAATGCCAATGACCGCTGCTGACATGAGAGCAATGCTTTCACATGATTTCCAACTAGATGCTGCCACAAAAGTCGGTCTTAATCACCGTAAAACCAGAAGGGGGACAAGAAGAGGAATACGTAAAACCAGAAGGGGGACAAGAAGAGGAACACGTGCGGGCATACGTCATCGCCTGCGGCGTGCTCGGCCTGCACGTGTCTCCCCCCTCACCTCTGACGTCACTTCCACTTCTGAGACTACCGCAACCACCACCGACCACACTGCCTCAACTCCCTGTGATATGCCTCCCTCGACTGCTGATTTATGTGACTCTGACGATGTCCTCACTGATTGTTATGTGTCTCCTGCAATGATTTCCCTGCTTGTAATGCGTTTCATGCTGTGTGCAAAGTTTCAAATCCCCAACCTGACCCAGTTCCTTTACCACCCTCCACACCTGACTCAGCATCCAAACGCTTGTCTGTTCTTCCTCTGTCAACTTCACCACCACCGCTTTCATCCTCGTCCTCTGATTGTCTTCCCAACTCACCACTTTCAACTTCAACCTCTCCGCCTCCTTCAAATCTTCTCAACATCTGTCTGTACAATGTACAATCTGTCTGCCCAGATGGCAAGGCCGATCTTCTTTCTGATTTTATCTCTGAACAGAACATAGACTTAGCTTTTCTTACCGAAACATGGTTAAAACCACAGGGCAACGAACCAATAATAAAACAGCTGACACCACCTGGCTATAAAACTCATTCTTTCCCTAGACTCTCCCGTGGAGGTGGCATTGCCATCACCTACAAAGACACTCTGCACCAAGCCCTTTCTTTCTGTCACTCCCTCCCTTTCTCACCTGTATCCTTTGAAGTCTGTGAGCTCAACCTCAGCTTACCCGGCCACTCTATCACTTTCTGCTGTCTGTACCGTCCACCTCCCAGTCATAAAAACAATCTGACATCTTCCCTCTTTCATCAAGAATTTCAGTCACTCCTGGATCATTACAGCCTCTCTCCCAAGAAACTTATCATTCTCGGCGACTTCAATTTCCACTTTGACAACCAGTCTTGTCCAGATGTCAAGCGTCTTTCTCTTTCTCTGTCCAACCACTCTCTTTCCCAGCTGGTCAATGAGCCAACACAAAGGTCAGGTCACATCTTAGACTGGCTCATTACTGATCTTTCACTTAATCTCGTCACATCTGTGTCCGTCACCAACGAACTGCTTTCCGATCATTCTGCCATTCTCTTCTCTCTCAACATCACTAGGCCTATCAAAAAGAAAAAGCGCGTCACCCGTCGCAATCTCAAGGCAATTGATATTCAAACCTTCTCTTCTCAAGCTGCCCAACGCCTATCTAAACCTCCTGAACATACTGACCCTTCTGAACACTACAACACTGTTTTAAGCCAACTGCTCGATGAGCATGCACCTCCCACTGATGTTATTCTGCCTGATAGGCCCTGCGCCCCATGGTATACTCATGACATACTGGCTGCAAAGCGCAAACGCCGACAGCTTGAGCGAAAATGGCGAAAAACAAAAACTGAAATAAACAAACAGCTCTTTCACAAACAAATCAACAAAGTCAAAACCTTAATCCACTCAGCCAAGACAAATTATTATTCTGCTCAAGTTCTCGATGCCACGTCCATGAAATCTCTTTTTTCCCTCACCTCAACTCTCCTTGGATCTGCAAAGGCTAGCCCTCTGCCTACTGTCCATAGCCACTCTGAACTTCCTGCTATATTCTCTTCATTCTTCTCTGACAAAGTCCGCAACAGCCGCTCCAAACTGGATCAGACTTCTTTCCAACCTGCGCCTCCTGATCCCCAATTCACTGGCACTCCTCTCCTTGTCTTTCACCCAACAAGCGAGAAAGAAATCAAGAACATCCTGAAAGAAATTACAATAAAATCATGCGATCTCGATCCTGTACCTGCTTCTCTTTTCTCTCAGTGCATTCCACAGCTTACACCTACTATCACAAAAATAGTAAACTCATCTCTTCTTTCTGGAAATTTTCCATCAGCTCTCAAAACTGCGATAGTCACACCTCTACTCAAAAAGCACGACCTTGATCCTAACATCCTGAAGAACTATAGACCTGTTTCTAATCTGCCTTTTATCTCTAAAGTCCTTGAAAAAGTTGTTCTGAAACAACTAAATAGCCATCTTCTTTCAAATAATCTCCTCCCCCCGTTCCAGTCTGCCTACCGCATCAACCATAGCACCGAAACCACCCTAGTCCACACCTTAAACACGCTTCTACATGCTTCTGACTCAGGGAAAATCTCCCTTCTCACTCTTCTCGACTTATCTGCAGCATTCGACACTATAGACCATTCAATTCTTCTCTCCCGTCTCCAAAACACTTTCGGTATTAAGGGCACTGCCCTCACCTGGTTTAGTTCGTACCTGACAAACAGATTCCAAACTGTGGCAGTAAACAAGATTCATTCCACACCAACCAAACTAGAATGCGGAGTCCCTCAAGGATCTGTTCTGATTCGGTGAGTGACTGCCGTGGCGTGCGGTCATGGTTCAGGCGCGCTCTCATCACTGAAGTTTGATTTCAGTTCATACGTTGAATCGCTGAATCGACTGATATTTTTTGGACTTAGTTTTTTTTTGGCCACTTTTCTTTGGCTGCCTCGTCCTGGACATTGCTTAAATCCGCCGTGTATTACACCTTGTGCGCGTTTTTCTCTGTGTTGGTTTTGTTTATAAATCACATAATGTTGTCTGTTCCGCCAATTTTCCTGAAAGTTCGAGACGTTCCCTATTCCCAAGAAAACCGTGTAACGGGTCTGGAGCTGTGTTTGGCTGCGGAGCGGACAGCAGGCTCTGGCACCGTTGTCGGAGCACAGAACATCCGAAGTCTCTGGCGAATCTACCCGACCTCCAAACAGGCAAGAAATGATCTGCTGATAAAAGGTATGATGGTTCGTAATACTGTTCTGCAAGTCGCTGACACTAACCCTTTTATCTTGCGTGAGGGGTCGGGGGAGGAAAAAGCCGCTACCAAAGTTTGGGTGGCTGACATTCCTATGTCTGTCGCTAACAGAGAAATTGAACATTCTCTAGTCAAAGTGGGGTGTGAGTTACGATCAGACATCAAACAGGAGCGCTATAGAAACGCAGACAATAAACTAACCAGATTTGAAACGGGAAGGAGATTTGTTTTCATCACAGTCCCCAGAGTCCCTCTTGAAAAAACACTCAAAGTTGGCCCATTCACTGCCACCATTTACCACAAAGAACAAAAAGGACGTTCGGAAAACTGTTATCTGTTCTAACTGTCTGCAGCCCAACCATCATGTGTCAGTATGTGTAAACGAGGTGGTCTGTCGCGAGTGCAAACAGCCAGGGCATAAAAGAGGAGATGCCTGCTGTGAAGTCAGACCTGATGCCAGTGTGGACAGACAGCTAGCTACAAGGGAACTGCAGGGGCAGAGTTCCGGAGAGGTGGCGACCGGCCAGAACAAGGAGCAGAGGAAGCAAGGAGAACAGATGTCCCCTAGTGCTCCTGCTGGAACAAGGACAGTGGGCGGAGAGAAATCGGGAGGGAAAGGAGGAAAGTCAGTGACCACTGCTCCTGGGGAGCTAGATATGGGTAGGCCCGCTACAGCAAGAGGAAGGGTAGCCTCCAAGAAGCAAACCACCCTGCACTCCAGCATAGCCCCCCGTGACGACCGTCAACGTCATCACTCAGAGACCCCCAAAAGACGTCGCTCTGGGGAACAAGAAAGTCCACAAGCTGGTGCAGCAGGGAAACTGCCACGACGTGACTCCAGAGATCTGGAGGGAGAAGAGGATGGAATGTCAGATTGTTTCAGAGAATGACCAGTGTTGACCGAGATGATGAAACTTTTACTCTTTCCCCACCCTCCTCCCCCACCCATTATTCCCCTTCTTTTGACAGCCCAGTGTTGTTTTGTTTTTGTTTTTCTTGTTTTTCGCTTTGTTGTTGTTGTTGTTTTTTTTTTTTTTTTTTTTTTTTTTTTTTTTTTTTTTCAAATCAACTGCCTGGCTTCCTACCCAGGTTCTTGGATGCTGATTATATATGAATAGCCCTATAAGCTAAACATAAGATATAATTATTAACAGTGTAGATGGACAAACTTAGAATATGTTCCTTGAACTGTAGGGGTTTAAAAAATAAATGGAAGCGTAAAACTTTGTTCAGGTACTTTAAATTACAAAACTTTGATATTATATGTATGCAAGAGACTCATATTTCAAACAAAGATAAACCAGCTTGGGAGAAAGAATGGGGAGGTAGAATCTTTAGTCAAGAGGGAACATCACACAGTAAAGGCCAAGTTATTTTGATTTCTAGACACTTTAGGGAAGAAGTTGAACAAGTAAAAGCGGAGGAACGTATACTGGTAGTCAAGATAAACTACAAAGGATATCCTTTAAATATAGTGAACATTTATGGCCCTAATGACACGGTAGAAAAAAACACTTTTTTCCACTCTCTGCATTGGAAACTCGAGGACCTAAACGAAGAAAGTCTGATTTTGTGTGGTGATTTTAATTGTGGGTTGAATAATAACCTTGACGTTATATCTGGAAATCCTCATAATAGGACTGAAGTAAGAGCTTTTCAAGCTGCATTGCAGGAGCTCTCATGCACAGATGTGTGGAGGTTTTTCCACCCAGAGGAAAGGGACTTTACCTGGAATAGGTACTGTCCATTTATTGCCCGTCGTCTTGATTATTGCCTTATGTCTGACGAGCTTCTGCACCTGTGTTCATCCGTTGAACACTACCCTGTTCCTAACTCTGATCACAAAGCTGTGATCATAGAACTAGAAGAAAGTCAGTTTGAGCGAGGCCCAGGATATTGGAAATTTAATAACAGCTTGCTTAGAAATAAACACTTTGTTAAAGCAATGAATGATTTTTTACAGGAAGAATTGCAAAACGATGAATGTCAATCAGGCTCTTAACAAATGGGAGGTACTAAAAGCAAAAATAAGAAACTTTTGTAGAAATTTTGGTAGATGTCTAGCCTGTCATAAAAGAAATGAAAAAGCGGATTTACAAAACCAATTAAAACACATAGAGACCAACATTATAAAAGAACCTCAGAGTATTAAGTTACAACAAGAATTACAAAAAGTAAAACACAAGCTAGAAATCTTAGAAATGCAAGAAGCTAAAGGTGCCCAGACTAGAGCCAGGATTAAGTGGATAGAAGATGGAGAGAAAAACTCTAGATATTTTTGTCATCTGGAGAAAGTAAGAAAACAAAAAAATGTAATGACCAAACCAGCCGCCATGGCGCAGTGGTTAGCGCCTTGGATTCCGGACTGGAAGGTCGCGGGTTCGAATCCCATAAGTCATAGGGATTTTTTCGGGCTCCGACCGGCTCCTACCCAGAGTGAGTGTGCTGTGGGCTCAGTGGGGAGACTGGGACCACACAGTCGAGCTTCATCCACTTTACGGATGCGAATTTGAGAGTGTTGCTCAAATTACCTGACCAACACTGCAGGTGTCTGTATCTCTCGGGCCTGGTTGACGCCGGGATATATTATGACAGTAAGCGTAGAGAACAACCCTGTCAAGTAGTCTCAAAGCGGACGCACCTCCACAGCAGCATCATTACATCATCCCCATCACCATTGATCATCATGCAATAATAAAAATTGCCTCTGATTCAGTGGCCCCAGTTGCTCTGGTCTCATGGTGACCTCAGATTCGGTTTCCCCATACGCTTCTGTGCCTGTGGTGAATTTGTGTCAAAGCCTTTGGGGTTGGAGGTTCGCGGGGAGGCGGTCGTTGGAGGGACGTTGTGGTGGTCGCCACCTCTGGTGGGTGACTCACTCAGTCTGGCTCCGCGACTGAGCTAATACTGTCGTTAGTAGGGGGCTTAGTAGGTGGTGTCCTGCGTATGTTAGCTCAGAACAGGCACCACTGAACACCACCAAAGTGACCCAGCAGAAGTGCAGGGCCCCTCTGGTTGGCCGCCCCGCGGCGGCCTAATATTGATGGGCTCTCTGTGGACTCCCGACCCCGGGGTGAGACGCAACGAATCTGGGTATGGCTGTGGCGGGGAGATTGAAATGAGCGGTGTGGGAGCAGCAGTACGGGAGCGTCACAAAAGACGAGGCAGCAAAAAAAAAAAAAAAAAAAAAAATGTAATGACCCGTCTGGTCACAGAATCAAGGCAAGTATTGACTACTCCCACAGATATAATGTCTGCACAAGTGTCTTTTTACAAAAACTTGTATGATCAGAAAACTGATGATGAAAAGGTTAAAGAGGCCACCGATGAATTTATAACTGGTATCAATATTCCCCGTCTTAATGACACAGATGCAAAACTATGTGAAGGACTTGTGTCAGTTGGTGAAGCATCACAGGCTCTAGCAAGAATGAAAAATGGTTCAGCTCCAGGGATGGATGGAATTACTATAGAATTCTTAAAGTTTTTCTGGTCAAAATTAAACAAAATTCTAACTGCATCTTTTAACAAATCATTTGAGAAAGGCGAGCTGTCATACATGCAATACCAAGGGATAATATCTTTGATCCACAAAGGGAAAGACTTAGACAGAGAACATCTAACAAACTGGAGACCTATAACTCTAACTAATACTGACTATAAAATTTTAGCTAAAATAATTGGGATCCGATTAGGTCAAGTTATACCAAAGTTAGTAAGTGAAGATCAAGTTGGTTACATCAAAGGAAGAAACATAGCGACAATAATTCGTACTATTGATGACACTATTAACTATCTCAATGAATCAGGCAAAGCAGGTTATTTACTGGCTCTAGACTACTCCAAAGCATTTGACTCTATATCAAAATCGTATTTGCTCCATACGTTTGACGTATTTGGCTTTGGACAAGATTTTAAGAGGTGGGTAATGGTTTTGATGAAAAACCCTGTAAGTCACATAAGCTATGGAGGATGGGTATCAGAGAGCTTCAAAATTAATTGTGGAATTAGGCAAGGATGTCCTTTTTCCCCTCTTGCATTTGTTTTAGCTGTAGAATTGCTAGCTATCAAAATAAGAAACTCTCGGATAGAAGGAATACAATTACCAGATGTAGGTAGAAGAAGCACTATTCATCTTAAGATATTGCAATTAGCTGATAACACGACTTTATTCTTGAAGAATAAAAATTAGATAACCTTTGCAACTGAAATAATAAAACAATTTGCCTGCTTCTCTGGATTACAGTTAAATAGGAATAAAACAAAGTTATTAGTAATGGGAAAAGGCTGTGTAGTTGACAATGATCTGCCGTTTGATATTGTTAATAAAATTAAAATATTGGGAATAGTTTTTACACCTGGAAAAATGGCTAAAGAGATAGAAGACAACTGGGAAAAAAGATTAACGAGCTTACTTACCATGATTAAAGAATGGTGTAAAAGGGATCTAAGTATACAAGGCAAAATTGTAGTAATAAAAACTTTTCTGATCAGTCAGTTCACATATGTTATGCAGTCAGTAGGTCTTCCAAAACCCATTCTTATAAAAATCAATACAATCTTGTACAAATTTCTTTGGCAAAGGAAGTATAGCAATAGACGGGCGTTCGAAAAAGTCAAACGGAAAGTAATGAAAACAGATTATAAAGACTAGACGGGGGTTTGAATATGGTTGATATGGTCGAAATGCAGGAGATATATAATTTGCAGTGGATAGGTAGACTGCATAATAGAAACACAGGCACCTGGTGTGCCATCCCTCTTTGGTATTTAGATAAAATTGCCCCAGGTCAACATGTGTTTGAAGTTAATTGTTATAGCAATGAAATGCAAGAACTTTCAGTTGTGAAGAACGGATTCTGGAAAGAAGTATATGCAACATTTTTAGACAAAACGTCAAAAACTAGTTTGGAAAACGTATTAGCAGAACATATCGGACAGCAGCATCTCTTTAATAACAGACTTGTCAAGTATAAACATAGAATAATCAACTTTCAAAAATGGAAAGAAAAAGGGTTTTTACGAGTTAAAGATATTTGCAAACCACAGGAAAAACGCGTCCTGTCATTGTATGAAGTGACTGAGGTGCTGAACCAAAATAACGCAGTAACTCTATTTCAGTATTATGCAATAATAAACGCAATCCCTAGACCATGGATTGAAACAATTACCGAGGGAACGGTTGATCTGTCAGTGGAAGAGCATGGAACTTTAGAAGCAAGCAAATTTGACGCCAAACCAAAGCAAATTAAGCATTATCTGATGGCAAAAAATGTAAATGAATCATTAACTCCTCATGCAGTTGACTTCTGGCAAAGAAAACTGGACTACACCGTTGACAAACATGTATGGCTGATGCCAAGATTGGCTACAAATGAAGTAAGACTGAGAGAGCTGCAATGGAAAATATTGCACAGTCTGTATCCAACTAATGTTTTGCTACATAAAATGGGTATAACTGATTCCGTGTATTGTGACAACTGCTTAAACACAGTCGATTTCATGGACCATATCTTTTATGAATGTCCGTGTGTAAAACGGTTTTGGGCATTTATTGACTCCACTATCTTGTCTGTAACTGGGAAACACCTTCATCTTTCAGCAACTGACATTTTGTTTGGCTATAATCCAAAGAACCTAACTGCAACAAATTGCTGGATCAACAAAATGATTTTGCTTGGAAAAATGTGTATTAGTAAGATTAAAAAGACCAAATCTACGCTACAATACCAGGTGGTTTTTGAACAAGAAGCAGACCTGAGAAAAGTACTGTTAACCTGATTATCTGTAACTATGACAATATGTCAATAGTGTAAAATCTAGCAGAAAAGTTTTTAACTTTTTTTTTTCAGACATGCATATAAACATTCTTTGCTTGTAAAAAAGATTAAGTTTACCCAGTTTCTATGAAAGATAGAGATTGTGAAAGAATTTACCTGGTTTTGTGGAAGAAAGAGTTATAGTTTATGTGGAAAAAAAGTTTACCTCCATGTGGAAGAAAGAGACTACCTGCTTTTTGCGGAAGAAAGAGTTCACCTGTTTTGTTGAAAAAAGACTTTACCTGGTTTTGCTAAAGAAAGACATTATCTAGTTTCGGTGGGAGAAAGAGGTTGCCTGTATTTTGTGGATGAAAGAGTTTGCTTGTTTTGTGGGGAAGAAAGAGTTTACCTGTTTTTGTGGGAGAAAGAGTTTGACTGTTTTTTTGTGAAAGAAAGAGTTTACCTGCTTCAGTAAAAGAAAAATTTTTTCTGGTTTTTGTGGAAGAAAAAGTTTATCTGTTTTTGTGTAAAAAAAAAAAAAAAAAAAAGGATCTGTTCTAGGCCCTGTTCTCTTTACTCTCTACACTGCTCCCCTGTCACATGTTATTAACCGTCATCAGATCAACCATCACTTTTATGCAGACGACTCTCAGATTCTAAGCAGTGATACACCTGAAAATCTGCCTTCTCTCTTGACAAATATGTCCAACTGCCTTCAAGATATCCAAAACTGGATGATACAGAACAAATTACAATTAAACGCAGATAAAACCGAATCCATGCTTGTAGGGACCAAACACAAACTGTCTTTTATCACAACAACTTCAATAGAATTCGGCAATACGTCAGTCCCTCTATCCAGTGCTGTAAAGTATCTAGGAGTCGTTATTGACAACACACTCTCCATGCAAAAATTCATCACCCAGACCTGTCAGTCATGCTACTATCAACTATGGCGTATTAGTGCAATTCGAAAGTACCTGCCCACTGATGCAACATCCAAACTAGTCACTTCTCTTATTCTTTCACGTCTGGACTATTGCAATTCTCTTTTGGCTGGTCTGCCAGCATCATCTATCCACTCCCTCCAACGTATACAAAACTCTGCAGCTCGACTGGTCCTCAGAAAGAAAAAATCTGAGCACATTACTCCTCTCTTGCAATCTCTCCACTGGCTGCCTGTGCCACAGAGAGTAAACTATAAGATCAGTACTCTCTGTTATAAATGTCTCCACAAAACAGCACCCTCTTACCTCTGTGAATGTCTTCACGTGTACACACCTTCTCGTTCCCTCCGCTCGGCTGCAGATACCTTATCCTTAAAGATACCTAGATTCAACCTATCTACAGTTGGCCGCCGCTCTTTCTCTATTTCTGGTCCATCAATCTGGAATGACCTCCCTCCCTCCCTTCGGCAAAAGCCTACATATGACACTTTTAAATCCAACCTCAAGACACACTTGTTTCAAACCTAAGATTTTTGCCTTCTGTTTTCATTTCCTATTTGTCCCTGCCTTCAACATTTGAAATTCCCTTCGCCCTGCCTAAATGAATAATTCTAGCAAATTCGAAAGCGCGAAGCACACACACACACACACACACACACACACACACACACACACACACACACACACACACACACACACACACACACACACACACACTTATAGAGTGTGTGTGCTCGCGCTTTCGAATTTGCTAGAATTATTCATTGTCAGTGGTTGCTTGTTTGTTGTGAGGGTCGAGTGCAAGCGCTTTGATTTGTTTTTACAAGATATAGCGCTATATAAATTCCATGTATTATTATTATTATTATATATGGATCAATAGATGCACTTCAGTTAGTTGCTTAGATCTATCGGTAAAATCAGTACTGGTCACTGTGTGTCATGTTTTAATACTGAAATCAAATGGTTTTTGACCCCTTTTTGTGACATGAAAAAAATGGGCCACTAGCACCTTATGCTCTTTTTTTTTTTTTTTTTAAATTATTTTTTTTTTAGAAATACCAAACTCAGAACAATAACAATTGCACAGCCAATTAAAAAGCAGTCATCCCAAAATATTGGCAAAGAAAATGAATGTTGTCCACACTACGTTTTATCTTAAATATGACATGATTCATCGGCATCTAACTGTGATATAATATATGGTGCCATGAGTGTTGAAGGAACCATGACACATGTGAAATATTCTTAGATCG
>CM060339.1:25726484-25728984 GCA_030674155.1 Stramonita haemastoma
CTTTGCTAATTTTGCATTTTTGTCATTTAATTACCAGCCATGGGAACAAGAACAGCGACAGTAATCCATCTTACCATCCATCAGCAGCAGCATAATTGTAATCAGGGTTTGCGATAACCGGTAATTGTCGGTATTTTACCGGTTGTAAACAGGGAATACCGAAAATTTTCGAAGCAGCCGGTACCGCGTACCGATTCTGTTTGCCTGTGACCGATTAGATTTCCGTCTCAAAAAAAAAGAAGTCTGAAGTGACATTTTCTGACAGTCTGTCATGCGCCTGTACTGTGCTTATGCACCTACCCTTCCCACCCCTTCCGACAAACATCTTTGGCGCCAGCCTGATTAGCCTAGCACGCAGAACAGCAGGCTTTACTGTGAAAGAATAGAGCTTCGCGCTCTTCTCGGCATGACAGTGACTTTCCATTCACAATGAGTAAATGGGGCCTACATTGATTTATTCTTTATTTTTTTTAATCTTTTATATCGAGGATAATGGAATAAGCACTCCTGTGCTTTTTTTTTTACATCCAGTCCCCGTGTGTATGCAGTTTTGTAAATGTCATCTGTTCCCACCAGCACCGATGGCCTGCTCTTACGCAGAAAAGCGAAGGGTCTATGACTATGAATTTGCGCGTTGCTTTGAGAGAGAAGAGTCGAAAACTAAATCTAAATTGAACGAAAGATCTAGATGAGCGCTAAGCATAGAAACAAGAAAAAGGAATATTAATACAAGTCAAACGAATGATGCCATGCAAAACAACAGACTGACACAGACAGTGACACAGGCGCTAGGAAAAAAATCCTATTTCCTGCGTGGCTTCGTGCCCAAGAAGCGTCGAAGTCCGAGAGATTTGCGTTCAATTCAGATTTAGTTTTGCTGCCGAACAATTCCCCCCCTCCCCCACCCCCTCACTGAATAGTTTCGTTTTGTTCACAGTATGTACCGGATTTTATTTTCTGGGGACCGATTTTGGGGGAGTTGGTCAAAATATCTCTGAAATGGCAACTCGCAGTACCGGTTTTAAAAAATCCTAGCGCGAACCCTGTTGTAATTATTGTAGGATGACATAATAATGATAGTATTTTGTGGACGGGAGGTGGTGGTGGTGGTGGTGGGGAGGGGGGTCGTTGTTCCTTGGCTACAGCACCACGGTTCACTGGTGGAGAGATTTTGCGTGTATACACGCACGCACGCACGCACACACACGCACACACACACACACACACACACACACATAGAGTATTATATGCTACCGTTTACCAGTAGCCTCATTCTGACTTCAGGGTTGATGTCTAAACATGACACCAATGTGTACATGCATATTTGGTTTTTTTTTTTGTTTTTTTTTTTTAAATGCTGTCATCTGTTCCGACGACTGGCATGCAGTGGCCAGCTCTTCCGAAAGGAGGAACAGTTTTTCAGTGAGTGAGCAAGATGTTCTGCGTGCATTCATACAGACGGGACTTAGGTCTGTACGATTATAGTCTCATCATAAGCACACGCGTTCATATCTGATATTATAGTTTTTGATTGTGAACTATCTTTTGTTTTATTCTTTGGGGTGGGGGGGTGGGGGGGGGTGGGGTTGTTCCTTGGCTGGAGCTCTGAGGTTCACCAGTGGTGAGATTTTGTGTTACATGCGATGGCTTTTTGCCCACCAGGAAGGTAGCCGCATACCGACTTCAGGGATGGTGAATGATCCAAAGCTGTTGCTGATTACCTGTCCAATATGAGTGTTGCTGCTGGTTGATTATTGTAATTTGTCTGAAATAGAGAGATAGAGTGAGAGACTGAGTTTTTTGTGTGTGTTTTTGTTTTTTTTGTTTTTTCCATAGCAGATAAGCGTGTATTGTTTTGTGATACAATTTCAGAAAGAGAGCTCATTTATTTTAAATTATTTCTTTTTGTGCTTTTTTGTTCCTAGGCTAGAGCTCCTAGGTTCATCAGTGGTGATTTTTTTTTTTTTTGGCATATATTACAACTGTACCCACCCCTACCCCCCACCCCCCCAAAGAAAAAAACTACAAAAAAAACTCTTGGGGGGGATGAATAAAAATGACAATGATAAAGCAGATGATGATGATGGTTGACTTGTGTGTTGACAGGCCAGGTCCTTACACGGTCTCTGACACTGCCTACAACCAGCCCTACAACCAGCCCAACCGCTTCCGCAACCCCCGAGAAGTAAGTAGAGGAGTAGTGCACTGTGTCTGTCTGTCTTCTCTGTTCTGTCTGTCTGTCTGTCTTCTCTGTTGTGTCTGTCTGTCTTCTCTGTTCTGTCTGTCTGTCTTCTCTGTTGTGTCTGTCTCAGTGTCTGTCTTCTCTGTTGTGTCTGTCTGTGTTGTGTGTGTCTGTCTTCTCAGTTGTGTCTGTCTGTCTTCTCTGTTCTGTCTGTCTGTCTGTCTTCTCTGTTGTGTCTGTCTGTCTGTCTTCTCTGTTGTCTGTCTTCTCTGTTGTGTCTGTCTGTCTTCTCTGTTGTGTCTGTCTGTCTGTCTTCTC
>CM060339.1:25731484-25748984 GCA_030674155.1 Stramonita haemastoma
ATATTGCTTGTAGCATGTTTGCACTATGCACTCTAGCATGTACGCTCCTATGCATGCACACATGCAACACATTCGTGACCGCATGCATGCGCATATGTACGTACACGATTATGATAGAACATTACTTGCTTGGTAAATTATGTAAATTCATATATTAGATTTAATTAAATTTAAAATGTTGGAAACATAGTGGCATTATCATGGACATTTTCATGTACATGTATACATACGCAAACACATACACACGCATGTGCATGCATATACACACACATGCGCATGCATGCACGCATGCACACACACGCACGCGCACCAGAACACACACACCAGCACACACGTATGCGCACATAACACACATACACATGTATACAAAACAGACACCACACACACACTCACACACAGAGTGCATGCAGACCATGCACATCAAATATAGTTTTAACCCTCTTGGTCCCATCTGGGATTTGCCAGGATTGAATAAATACCCCCCCCCCCCCCCCCCCCCCGATCCAGGGGATTAGCTGGGATTTACACAGTACATTTCCATAAGGCTTTGACCATCACTAATTGCTACCACATGCCAAAGCTCTATCAGGCCAGAAGGAGAAACTTGGTAGAGTGTCTGGAAGTAATCATAACTGCTGGTATGAACTTAGAAGGAGGAAAAGTCCAGCCAGCATGTGTGCCTGACCTGATTTCGTGATGGAATGCGAAATCTAGGGGCAGTTTGTGTTCAGAGACACCGGATGCAAGAGGGTTAAGCACATGGACAAAAAATGGGTGGACAACCCCAACCTCTGGTTGCCTCCCCTACTGCACCATGCCACGCTCACATTTATGTGAAGAATGTTCACATTGGGAAGTGCCCAGTGTTGGCTCTGTAAAATCCCCAGTGTTGGCTCTGTAAAATCCCCAGTGTTGGCTCTGTAAAATCCCAGTGTTGGCACTGTAAAATCCCCAGTGTTGGCTCTGTAAAATCCCCAGTGTTGGCTCTGTAAAATCCCCAGTGTTGGCACTGTAAAATCCCCAGTGTTGGCTCTGTAAAGTGCCCAGTGTTGGCTCTGTAAAATTCCCAATGTTGGCTCTGTAAAATCCCCAGTGTTGGCTCTGTAAAATCCCCAGTGTTGGCTCTGTAAAATCCCCAGTGTTGGCTCTGTAAAATCCCCAGTGTTGGCTCTGTAAAATCCCCAGTGTTGCCTCTGTAAAATCCCCAGTGTTGCCTCTGTAAAATCCCCAGTGTTGCCTCTGTAAAATCCCCAGTGTTGCCTCTGTAAAATCCCCAGTGTTGCCTCTGTAAAATCCCCAGTGTTGGCTCTGTAAAATCCCCAGTGTTGGCTCTGTAAAATCCCCAGTGTTGCCTCTGTAAAATCCCCAGTGTTGGCTCTGTAAAATCCCCAGTGTTGCCTCTGTAAAATCCCCAGTGTTGGCACTGTGAAAATCCCCAGTGTTGGCACTGTAAAATCCCCAGTGTTGGCACTGTGAAATCCCTATCCATTCTGTCAGCAAAGGCATCGTCATTGGGATATTTGGGTTTTACTCTCTCTGTGTGTCTCTGTTGCTGTCTGTCTGTCTGTCTGTCTGTCTATCTGTCTGTCTGTCTATCTGTCTCTCTCTGTCTGTCTGTCTGCTCTCTCTCCTCTCTCTCTCTCTCTCTCTCTCTCTCTCTCTCTCTTCTCTCTCTCTCTCTCTCTCTCTCTCTCTCCTCTCTCTCTCTCTCTCTCCCCCTCTCTCTCCCCCCTCTCTCTCCCCTCTCTCTTTCTCTCTCTCTCTCTAGTGCTATGACTGTTCCCTAAGATGTGTGCATTTTTACTAATGACCCCAAACTGCTGTCCAGAAGATGAAGTCTCGCTCTGTAAATTAGTGGTTTGTGTTTAGTGATGATCAGCTGTTGGAAACCCTAAGACTCTCAGAAGCCAAGAAGTAAGGACAAGAGAGCATGATCTATTGTGAAGGCATCATGGCAAAATGTCTCGTGCATGCAACGGAATGATGAAATAGTTAGAAGAGAGAGAGAAGACATTTCAGCCCTTGGAAACTCAAACAAACATCAGGCATATATTTCAGTTTTTATGAAGTAGAGGTGGTCGTCGTTTTGTTTTCAATGTAACTGGAAGGAAAAGGACGTTTGAACCCAGTCTACAGAACTCGATGGAAACCAGAGAAAGAGTTACTGACAATCTGATCCACTTCATCTATATATAAACATAGGAAAATTTGGAGGATACTGGTTTTAGCTGAGGACTGCAGAAGACAAAACAGGGTATAAGAATACATGCATGTAGAAGCTTGGGAAATCCAGACACTAAGGAGATTTGCATGTTATCCTGCCATCATGTGGTAACCAGTGGACTTTGACTAGTACTACTACAGTGCAGAAAAGTAGGGACACGCGCTGGGTTTGAAGTATGGAAAGGAAGTGCGCAGTATAGTTTCCTGCCTCGGTGAAAGGTAGTTTGGGGTTCCGCTAAGTTGTTTGCAGTAGCCTAGTCTGTAGTAACTTAGTAAGGTATATATCGGTTTTCAAGCACAGATGAGAGATTTTATCATTTGAGAGAAAAAAAAAGAAAGCATTGCTCTAAGTGACACAGGATAGGGAAGTGCACATATTATTAGTCACATGGATAACAAAAGAGTGACACGGGATAGGGGAGTGTACAGGAGCTGACATTAGTCACACAGACACAAAAGAGTGACACAGGATAGGGGAGTGTACAGGAGCTATCAGCAGTCACACAGACACAAAAGAGTGACACAGGATAGGGGAGTGTACAGGAGCTGACATTAGTCACACAGACACAAAAGAGTGACACAGGATAGGGAGTGTACAGGAGCTATCAGCAGTCACACAGACACAAAAGAGTGACACAGGATAGGGGAGTGTACAGGAGCTATCAGCAGTCACACAGACACAAAAGAGTGACACAGGATAGGGGAGTGTACAGGAGCTATCAGCAGTCACACAGACACAAAAGAGTGACACGGGATAGGGGGGTGTACAGGAGCTATCAGCAGTCACACAGACACAAAAGAGTGACACAGGATAGGGGAGTGTACAGGAGCTATCAGCAGTCACACAGACACAAAAGAGTGACACAGGATAGGGGAGTGTACAGGAGCTGACATTAGTCACACAGACACAAAAGAGTGACACAGGATAGGGGAGTGTACAGGAGCTATCAGCAGTCACACAGACACAAAAGAGTGACACAGGATAGGGGAGTGTACAGGAGCTGACATTAGTCACACAGACACAAAAGAGTGACACAGGATAGGGGAGTGTACAGGAGCTATCAGCAGTCACACAGACACAAAAGAGTGACACAGGATAGGGGAGTGTACAGGAGCTGACATTAGTCACACAGACACAAAAGAGTGACACAGGATAGGGGAGTGTACAGGAGCTATCAGCAGTCACACAGACACAAAAGAGTGACACAGGATAGGGGAGTGTACAGGAGCTGACATTAGTCACACAGACACAAAAGAGTGACACAGGATAGGGGAGTGCACATATCATTAGTCACACAGACACAAAAGAGTGACACAGGATAGGGGAGTGCACAGGAGCTATCAGCAGTCACACAGACCAGAACAGTATACTATAGGGAACAGATGACATTTACAAAACTGCATACACACGGAGACTGGATGTAAAATAGCACAAGAGTGCTTATTCCATTATCCTCGATATGAAGTAGTAAATCAATCAAATCAAATCAATAAATAGGTTAGATGAGTGTAGAGGAGCTGACAGCCTGTAGATAATGCGGCATGTGTCCTAGCATCAGGCATGCTTACCATTCAAGATTGACTGTTAGAGTTCAGAAAAAATCATCTTTTTTTTACTCAAGTGTACCGAGAATCTGATTTTGTTTTATATGTCCGGCACAGTTAAAAATCCTAGCATATGGAATTTGTTTTGGAGCCAAATTGGAGCGAGTGCTTTGAGTCCCCCTCCCAACGTCTGCCTGCACCATGTATACATGTGCAATAGGTGATAAAGATGAAGAAAGATGGGATCTTGTGGTCCTAAGGCTAATGTGCATGCACAAGTAGAGTGGGGTTTTTTTCCCATGATCTAAGAATTCTTGCTGGCCAAAGCCCGAGCAGCTCTTTGGGCTAGGTACCTGTTGTGTTGTTGTTGTGACTGCAGTTGACATCATAAGAACAACAACAACAACAACAAAAAAGAGTTAGAACCACCATCACCACCACCACCACCACCAAATGAATCTAAAAGAAAAGGGGTGCGGTGTCATTTTGTCGGCAGGTTTCTAAAAGCAATGCCCCGTTTCTTGTGGTCGGTGGACAGCTTGTGCAAAGTCAGTCGAACAGTTCCATGGCAAATGAAGAGTCTGCTGTAGAGACCAGCACCACCGTGTCACTCTCACAATCATCCATTGCAGAGACGTCCTCCTTCGCACAAACGTCCTCCTTCGCACTGCAGCCCGGGAAATGAGGGACTTCAGCAATCCCTGCTAGGCCGGCTGGTTCGTCTTCTGCTGTGACTTCTGAGCACTAAATCGGAAAATGAATGGTCAATACACATTGAGAAGTTTGCGGGGTGGGGGGGTAGGGGGGGGGAAGTGTTGGGCTAACATGCTGTCGACATGTGCAAGCTGCACACATGTGAGTGTGAACATGCAGCATGGGTTTTTATCAGTGCATGTGGGTGTTAAGCATGTGCATGTGAGCGCTCACCTGTTGAGAGTGCGCATGCATGTCAACTGTCAGTGCTAGCCTGTGCGTGACAGGGGAGATGTTTTGGCCTCTGGTTAGAAACTGTGCGCTTCAGTCTTCTTCGTATTATTAGAACTTTTTTTTTTTTTTTTTTTTGCCTAGTGAGTGTCTTGATTAAAAAACTTACTGAGCTACTAGATAGGGGGTGTAGAGGAGGTAACACACACACCCACTTAGAAAGAGAAAAGCCAGGTGCGGTGGTTCAGTCCTGGTTTGGGCCTGAAACTTTTCCCCCATCCGCTAGACCATGAGTGGTGGTCTGGGTGCCAGTCTTTGAGATACATACAATGCATTTAGCACACGTAAAAGAACCCATGGCAACAACTACAAGAGTTGTCCCTGGGCGAAATTCTGTTGAAAATAAGCCACTCTGGTTGGGAAACAAATACAGTTGCAGACAGGAAAAGGGGGGGAAAAAATAAAAAGGGTGACTTTTTTCAGTTTAACGTCTATTCACTCGAAGTGATATTAGTAAATAAAAAGGGGTGGCACTGCTCTTGTGACAACGTGCTCTCCCTGGGTAGAGCAGCCCGAATTTCACACAGAGTTATCTGCAGTGACTTAAGTGCACTACACTACAACTACACACTACCCCTACAACTACACTACACTACACTACACTACACTACACTACACTACACTACACTACACTACCTTACACTACACTACACTACACTACACTACACTACACTACACTACACTCATACACTACTCAACACTACTCTACACTACACTACACTACACTACACTACACACTACACTACACTACACTACACTACACTACACTACACTCACACACTACATACTCTACAATACACTACACTACACTACAATACAGTACAGTACAATACGATACAAGACAACACAATAGTTTTGAACCAGAACTCAGTGACTCCATTCTTTAAGCTGTCTCCAGTGCATCAGAACATAGTGTGTGTGTGTGTGGGGGGGGGGCTGAGTGATGTGACAGAAGGCATGTTTGATCATGACATGGCAGAAACTATTATGTACCTCTCCCCTTGACCTTCAGGGGGGGTTATGGCAGTTTCCCTAAGTATCCTGTCCCTGAGCTGTGCAATGGTTTGACATTTGATCAAAGCACTTGTGGGAAAGGTCAGTGTTTGTGTTGAAATGTGATGTAGGTTGGTAGGTAGGTAGGTAGGTAGGTAGGTAAGTGCCCTCTGCAGCCTTCCTTCACAAAGCCTCATAGTTTGTGTTTGTTTGGGAAGGGGGGGGGGAGGGGAGTGTCTTTCTTTTTTTGTCACTCTCTAGCAGGTTTCCACCCTGAGTGAGTTTGCTATCCATGGGCTGATTATTTGGAAGATGGGGGACTCATTGCACTGTGGAGTTTTGTTCCCCATCAGAGATACTGTTTGGACAGTGTTGGTCAAATTACATCACACACATTTGCACAAACGCACACACATGTATATATATGCATGTATGTACACATGCAGCACACACACACATACACACAAACGCATAACATACACAGTCACACACACACACACATGCACGCACGCGCGCACATACACTCACACACACACACAGGCACGCACGCATGTACACTCACACACACACAGGCACACACGCACGCACACTCGTGCGTACACTCACACACACAAGTACACTTACTCTCTCTCACACACAACACACACACACACACACAACACACACACACACACAACACACACACACACACACCACACCACACACACACACGCGCGTACACTCACACACACACATACACTCACCACACACACCGTACACTACACACACACATACACTCACTCACTCCACTCACACACACCACCACATCACAACACAACACTCACACACACACACACACACACACACACACACACACACACACACTCACACACACACACACACACACACACACACACACACACACACACACACACACATGTACACACGTGTGACGTACCACTCACTCGTACACTCACACGTACACACACACACAACACACACACACACACACACACACACACACACACTACACACACCACACATGTACAACACACACACACATTACACACACACCTACACCACACACACACACACACACACACACACACACACACACACACACACACACACACACACACACACACAACACTAATATAAACACGTGTGACGTACACTCACACATACACTCCACAACACACACACACACACACACACACAACACACACACACACTAAAACACACACACCAAATCACCACACACACACACACACACACACACACATCACACAACACATGCTTGCTTTATAACTCTCTTGATTGACAACCATAATGATCATAATGATAAAAATGGGGGGGAAGGGAAGGGCAGAGAAAAGAAAAAAAAAGTAAAGAAACAAAGAATGTGACACTACACAGCGCCCCTTACACTTTTAAAGCAGCTTGGTCAAGGGTGCTGGCCTACGCGTATTGTGTTTGTACACCACCATGAGTCACTGCAGATTTGTCTGTTTGAAAAGGTGTTGTTGTTTTTTTTTTTTAAAGCCAAAACACAAATCGAAGGAAAAAGAGTAAAGGAATAACAAGAGAAAAGTACCAAAACAAAGAAAAAAAAGTGAAAAAATATACCAAAAAACAACAACAAGAAGAGAAAATATACCAAAACAAAACAAACAAGAAGAGAAAATATACCAAGAGAAAACCAAAACAAAGAAGAGAAAATTACAAAAAAAACAATATAACAAGAAGAGAAAAATACAAAAAAAACAAACAAACAAAAAGAGAAAATATACAACAACAAAAAAAAAAAACAAGAAGAGAAAATATACAAAAAAAACAATATAACAAGAAGAGAAAATATACAAAAAAAACAAAATAACAAGAAGAGAAAATATACCAAAAAAAACAAACACACAAGAAGAGAAAATATACAAAAAAAAAAAAATAACAAGAAGAGAAAATATACCAAAAATAAACAAAATAACAAGAAGAGAAAATATACCAAAAATAAACAAAATAACAAGAAGAGAAAATATACCAAAAATAAACAAAATAACAAGAAGAGAAAATATACAACAACAAAAAAAAAAAACAAGAAGAGAAAATATACAAAAAAAACAAACAAACAAGAAGAGAAAATATACCAAAAAAAACAAACAAACAAGAAGAGAAAATATACCAAAAAAAACAAACAAACAAGAAGAGAAAATATACCAAAAAAAACAAACACACAAGAAGAGAAAATATACAAAAAAAACAAACAAACAAGAAGAGAAAATATACAAAAAAAACAAACAAACAAGAAGAGAAAATATACCAAAAGAAACAAACAAACAAGAAGAGAAAATATACCAAAAAAAACAAACAAACAAGAAGAGAAAATATACCAAAAAAAACAAACAAACAAGAAGAGAAAATATACCAAAAAAACCAAACAAACAAGAAGAGAAAATAGACCAAAGAACAAACAAACAAGAAGAGAAAATATACAAAAAAAAAAACCAAACAAGAAGAGAAAATATACAAAAAAAACAAACAAACAAGAAGAGAAAATATACAAAAAAACAAAACAAACAAGAAGAGAAAATATACCAAAGAACAAACAAAATAACAAGAAGAGAAAATATATACAAAAAACCCCAAACAAACAAGAAGAGAAAATAGACCAGAGAGTAAACAAAACAATCCAGAATGAGAAAGTAGTATAATCGTCGTTATTGTCGTCACCAAAGAAGTACTAGTAGTTGTAGAGAAGATGATGTTCTGCGATGCCGGTGATAGTGATGGCAATGGCAGAGTCAACAATGATGACGGCACTGCCATCGCCGTTTGAGGATGATGACAACAACAAAATTGACAGTGATGAAGATGATGACAAGACAAGGTGGAGAGAGAGAAGGAGAGAGAGAGAGAGAGAGAGTCAAGAAGAAGGAGAGAGAGAGAGAGATATATATATAGAGAGAGAGATAGTAGAGAGAGAGAGAGAGAGAGAGAGAGAGAGAGAGAGAGAGAGAGGAGAGAGAGAGAGAGAGAGAGAGAAAGGGACAGAGACAGGCAGGGACAGGCAGTGTTAATTTGAGTGTCGTTGTTGCTTCGATTTTACGTCTGTTCACTCAAAGTGATATTAGACGATTAATTTGAGTGTGTTTGTGTGTATGTGTGAATAGTTATGATACAAGTGTCCAGGTGCATGATCAGTGTACACATGTTTGTGCTTGAGCAAGAGCGAGCGAGCGAGCATGTCAACAGGTTGTGAGATGCGCATGCATGCATTGCATTAGTTTGCACTCGCTGGTCTTTTCTTCTGTGTGTGTGTGTTTGTGTGTCTTTGTCTGTGTGTGTGTTCTTTTAAGGCATGGCTTCCTTGTTGCTTTTGTTTAAAGAATGTTTGTGTTCTTCACTGTGAAGTGACTTGTCATGTGCATGATGGAATGTTGAGGAAAAACACAGAGGCAAAGATTTCCCACACCAAATTAAAGCATGCCAGTTGAAACAGTGCATGGCTGCATGGACACAGATAAAGCAGTAGCTTAAAAAAAAAAAAGCACAAAAAAAAGCATGCTTGCAAAATTTTGATAACTGATTTTTTTCCTTCCAGTTAATTAATGTAGTTTACACTGTGCTGTGGTTTGTTTTTCAGCACATTTTAAATTTTTTTTTTTTTTTTTTTTTTTTGGGGGGGGGGGTTTGCAAAGTTTTTATTGATGAGGATAAAGTAAAAAATGGATTTTTTTTAAAGTGAAAGACTCATTTGAAAACAAATTGCAGATAAATGATGTAACTGTAATGAAAGGAATGCATTAAAGCTATAAAGTAAAGGCTATACTACATACATTTTTTCTAAATGATAATAATAATAATATATGGAATTTATATAGTGCTGAATCTTGTAAAGCAAAGAAATCAATGCTTGATAACAGAAAGCAATTGTGATGAAAGTATTTTTTTTAGTTGAGGTTTTTGGGGGGAAGTGGGGGGGGGGGGGGGGGGGGTCATCAGAATAGAAATTTCAGCATAGAGTTTCATCCTGAGTAAATGGAAGTATTCGATCAACAATTGTGTATTTTGGTAATTTAATAAATCTTTTTTTTTTGGTTGGAAACTTTTATGGAAGGAAGCATAAACGCTTCACTACCTTAGAATACCCAGTACTGGTAGAAGATTAAAAAATGATTCCAAATTTTATCCCAAAGTCTTTCCAGTTTAAACAGTTTTAAAAGAGAAAAGACATAAACATTATCAATCCATTTTCCACATCTTTTTTCTAAAAAAAAAAAGAAAGAAAAAAAAAGAACATATCTTTTAAAATGCATGTAGGGCAAGCAATCCCCAGTGTGGTAACAAACAAATCTTTGGCCTCTGTGTTTTTCAGACTGGGGGAGAAGACAGTGAGAGAGGCGGGAGAGCAAATGCGGAGGGACTGCACTACGCAGACTTAGACCTGGTACGCAAACCCCGCCCCCTTGAGTCAGAGACCCAACAGTCAGGAGCCGCTGCCGCCACCACCACCACCATCCTCCTCCAGTGATTACACCCCCACCGAATACGCCTCCATCCGACTGTACTGACACCCCAGAAACCACACCCCACACAGCTAGCTCCCCTGACAGACACTGACTGATATTGCACTTCCAAGAAAGAAATGGGTGAAGATCAGAACCAATCTGCAGTTGGAAGTAGGTAGGCTTGGAGAGGAAAAGGACACTTTTAAAAGCTGGAGCTAGCTTGCCTTCCTTCCTTCCCTCCCTGTTGTGGAAGAGTTGACACAAGAGAGAGAGAAGTATCAGCATGGATAGGTAGATAGAGAGGTGTGTGTGTGTGTAGTGGTAGGGGGCCCACGTCAGCCTAGGTTTTCTACCTGTTCATCGGCTCTCCAACGTAGCGTGTCCCGTTTTGGATGATTAACTATGAAAGTTGTGTTTGTGCTGCACATAGACTTCTCAGATTGGGCGAATGTTCTGACATCTTGGGGTGGGGTTTTTTTTGGGTTTTTTTGGTAATATTTGTCAGGAATTTGGGGTTGTATGGTGTTGCTGCTGGGTTTTTTTTTGTTTTTTGTTGGAGGTTTTTAATTCATTTTTTTGTGTCTTATTTTCTGTGGTGTCTCAGCCCTGCTTCTCCCATTGTTTCTCATCCCAGTGCCACCATGCTCAGACTTATTTTATTGGGTTTTTTTGTCCATTTTGGATGTTAGATACTGCTGTTTCCCTGCCACTCAGTCCAATCTCTTCCCCTTCACATCCATCTTATCCACACCATGAGGCCACAGACCAAATGGGCCCTGAGACTTAATTGATGTCTTAGGTAAAGGGGGGGGGGGGGTACTTTTTACAGTGATGCACAGGGTATATTAAATCTGAACAGGCGTCATTGTCTGAACACCAGGAATGACCCAGCAGCAGTGCAGGGCCCATCCAGTCTGTGGCCTCTTGGTTTGGATAAGATGATGTGAACTTAGGTTCTGAAAAGGGAAGGAAGGTGACAAGCCTTGGGTGGTTAGTTGGTGGTGGTGGTGGTGGTGGTGGTGGTGGTGGTGGTGAGATCAGACTGTTGGTATGGAAAGAAGCAGGGGTGGCACATCACAGAAGATGGGACATGAAAAAAAAAAAAAAAATAATTTGAGAGATCTATACTTGAATTCACACCCATGAAATAGATAATACTCATCAACCGCATCTTCCAGATTTTTGTGTTGCGCCCAAAGCGAACTCAACACTTCGTGTGAAAGGAAGGTGTATTGATCAGGGAGGATTTGTAAAGGCGCTAGTCAAAAGGTGGAAGCCAGATTTATCACCAGGTAAATCATGACGTGACTGTGGCATGTCTGTTACAAAGTACCCAAGACAACTGTATAGTTAAGCGATAGAACAAAAACTTGGAATATTCGTTTGATTCTAATGAGGACACTAATGAAGCGTATTACGTATGTTATAGTTTTTTGTTGTTTTTTTTATATCCCTACCAATGTATTGTGCTAGCCTGTGTAGGAGCTTTATGCGGGATATTTTGAAAAAGAAGCTTGTGCCTGTTCATTTTATTCATGCTCTGGAATTATTTTGGGTGTGCATCTCTAGCTTTTTCCCCAAGAAACGGTTGGGGGTTTTTTTTGTCGTTATTTTTTTTTTTTTTAAGTAGTAAAGTATCACTGTAAGATCTCCACTTAATCCAAGACTGTATGTTTGGCTGTTTGTTCAACACTGTTGATCTTCTTCATATCAAAATATTTTTGGTAAAGTTTTGGTATGTTTCTCATGTATTTTGTATCTACCCATAAATGGGGAAAGCGAAATGGTGAATTTATGGGGCAAGTTATCCATCCCCACAAGTTGACACCAGTTTACAAGTCTTCAATCTCTTACGATAATGTCCAGTCTTTCTGAACTTGGTTGAGTTGTCCAAGCCCCATATGGAATGCTACAGCAAACATGATGCAGCAAGGAAGTGTTTTAGCAACACCTTGCCTCTAATCTAGTTTTCTCTGTAGCAGAGAACATACGGGAACAGATCTGATCTAGAAACTAAACTGTGTCCTGTTTGGTACACGTATGCATGGGTCATTTTAGCACGAAGGTCAAGTTGGTCATCATTTAGCCATGACCTTTATGACCTCGGCCTTTCAAAATATTCCTCATACCCATTGTCTTCGTTTTTGTCTGTAGATGTATGGACATGACTTAGTTTCCAATTTTGCTCATGTAAAATTTTATTATAAATTTTTGTTTGTGTGTTTGTTTTTTTTCTTTAACAGTCTAAAGTTCAATTCAGAAGACAGCCAGTTGTGTCGTTTCAATCATGATTATCGGTAAAGATAATGCGGAAGATCAAAAACAATATTATTGATTCTTTTTATACTTTTCTTCTCACAACATTTTTATACCTTTCATCTGTATCAATCAGTTGAAGCATGCAAATGAGAGGACATAAGCATCAAACTAAGAGGTCAGCATGTATTTTCTCGACCAATTTGGGTATTCTTACACCATAACCCGTCTCAAGCAGTGGTCGGTTTTATCGGTTTTTGGCTGGAACACCACCGCATCTGGGAAAGTGTATACATGTATGTATTATTTGCTCCAGCCATCACCATCGTTATGAGAACATGCAGGCCTTCTGATTAGATGAATGGTAAGGACGATCACAGTATCGAGAATGCTTTACATGAATTTGGATGAAGGATAGGGTTGATCACAGTATTGAGTTGAGAATGTTGAGACTACTTTTTGTACAATCACACTATATCTATCCCTGAAGTTGGAATGTGGCTACCTGCATGGTGGGGGATGGAAAAACCGATCATGTGTAGATGCAAAATCTCATCATGAAACGCTGAGGAATAGGGAAGCGACCACTTCTACCCACCCCCTTCCCCCCCCCCCCCATAAAGCGAGAGTGGCGCTCTGAAGATGAAAAGAAAGCCACATGTTTCAAGTTGTGAGAAAAGGGATGGCCACGTTGTACCTGTTTGGGTACATTTGGGTGTACATTGTTATAAATCTGTCCAAGCCTAAGCTCACAGGCCGTGCTTATCCCGGTTTCTGTGGCGTTAAGTGACTGAGACATAGACTCCCAGGATGGGACCAGCATCGCGGGTTAACCCCAACACAGGGTGGTACCTTACACTGGTGGGTGAAAATAGCCGTAATGCCTTATCAGAGCCAACGCCTAGCCGAAAGCTGGATCGAACCGCACCTTTAGATTGAGTCCAGCCTAACCTAGACTACAGCGCAGCTGTACATTGTTATAGGTGACCTTTTTTGTTTGTTTCTTTGACCTTCACAGGAAGTAGACTTAGTTTGATTGCCCTGTGCTCATTGCCTCGTATAAAAGCAAAGGGATAGATCTAAGGGAAAAATACGGAAATTTCCAAAGTGTTCCGTATGATTCCGAGTCGCATGTCCTAATATCAGTTGCAGCAAGTATTTGCCCAGTCACCAGTAAGTCAGTTTAACTATAAATGAAATTGTATAAACTTATCATCATCCATTATATTCTTTATTCTTTCACTTTTCCCCCTCATCCCCTTTTCAGTGCATTCTTAACGTGAATGTACCATTGTCTAAATCACCTTGTAGTGAACAGACATTAAACCAATGAGAAGAGAAGAAGAAGGAAGTAGACTTAAAGTTGAAAGCAATATTGGTCTTACCAACCACGAGAGAGAGAGAGAGAGACGAACAAGTTTAGAAATGTCTTCAGTTTGCATGTCTTCATGTAAGGAAGGAGTTGTAGCAAAGCTCTGTAGTTCAAGTGTAAGCTTTGTGTATGTTTACTGCCTATGCAGTCTGTACTAGTGTATTTATTATAATGCATGCGTGTGTGTATTTGTATTTTGCTCTTTATGTGTTGGATTTTTTTTTTTTTTTTTTGGGGGGGGTTATACTAGTGCGTTTGCGCACATTTGTATTTGCTGATGTTTTGACATTTTTTCCTTTTTTTTTTTCTTTTTTGTTTTTTTTGGATGGAGGGGCTGTAGATCCTTGCAATAATATCAAGTTGGGGGAAGGGAGGGGAGAGAAGTGGATTTGTCTTAAGTCATACTCTCATTTGCGATATATTCTCTTTGAAAATTTGCCACAAAAAACTTTGTCCAGTTGTATGGCTGGGTGACTCAAGTCTTACATCTGCTCACATGTCACTCACTGTAGACCTGTAGAAAAAATGGAAAACATGAGGAGGTAGTCGTGGCGTTAGTGGATAGAACGCCAAACTTGTGATCTGACGAGGACTGAGGTTCAAACCTCCACTTAGGTATCCTGGGGGAGTCTTTCTAAAGGGTACGTCCAAACTGTTCTCACAGCTATGGTGCAGACAGGCCAAAAAAAATCCTGTGGATGTGCCATTTTTTTTCAGTTAGCGCTGCTGTAAGGGTTGCGTGTTGGTTGTGTTTTAATTAACACGGATGTGCTCAGAGTGATTTTTTTTTTCCTTGTTCATTCTTTAGTGTTGTCTGCTGTTCTGTGATACATGTGAAGTCTTCCATAGTGTTGTGTTTTGATAACATGTGCACAGTGTCATTATTTGAGTCCTGTTTCTTCTTCCGTGTTGTCTGTCGTTCTGTGATACCGTGTTTTCCATATTGCTGTGTTGTAAGCAGAAAATCTCAATCTCTCTCTTCCTGTCTCTGTTCTCTTCTTCTGTCTCTCTCTCGTCTTTGGGTGAGACTTTAAACCGAGGCCCCGCGTGTGAACGCACGCAGAACATCTTGCGCACACGTTAAATCCTGTTCCGCTTTTCGTAAGAGTAGGCCACATTTAGACAACTGCATACACATGGGGACTGGATGTAAAGAAGCACAAGATGCTTATTCCATTATCCTCGATATAAAAGAATAAATCAATCAATCAATCTCTCTTCTCTCTCTCTCCTCTCTCTCTCTCTCTCTCCCTCCTCCCTCTCTCTCTTCCTCTCTCTCTCTCTCTCTCTCTCTCTCTCTCCTCTCTCTCTCTCTCTCTCTCTCTCTCTCTCTCTCTCTCTCTCTCTCTCTCTCCTCTCTCTCTCTCCTCTCTCTCTCCTCCTCCTCCCCCCTCCTCTCTCTCTCTCTCTCTCTCCCTCCGCTTTTCTCTTTGCTGTTCCTGAATGCACGATGTGTTGTGTGAATGACTGACTGTGCACATGCATAGAACTAGAAGTAAACTTTCAGGCTGTGTAAAGTGTTGGCCCCATGAATGGAATGGAGGAGGTGGGATGGTATGTTGTGTGACAGTTTGGCACAGTGGAACTTTAAAATAGCCTTTTGTGCGAATTCATCTGCTCGTGAGCTCTTTTGAAAAGAGGGATTTCATTGGACGTGCAGGCTGCACAGTTTCTGTCCTGTGAACAGAAGAAGAAAAATTATTTCTTCTTTTTTTTTTTTTTTTTTTTTTTTTAGGATAATTGAGCAAGCACTTGTGCTTTTTTTTTTTTTTTTTTAACATCCAGCCCCTGTGTGTGTGTGTGTGTGGTTTTGTGAAGTATGTCATCGGTTCCCACCAGCACACGCTTCCAAAAAGTGGAACTGGTTTTAACATGTGCACAATTGTTCTGCGTGGGTTTATAGTCTCATTCAAAGGACTTTAGGGGGGAGTGGAGTCGGCACTGATGTTAACTTCAGAGGGGGTGTTTTTTTGGGGGAGGGGGGTTAAAAAATCTCCTTGAACAGGATTCAAACCCGGGTCAGCAGATCACGAGTGCAATGTGCAAGGCTGTAACCAGGCTATCCCGTTGAGGTCATAATTATGTGACTTAGGAAGGAACAAGTTTGCTCCAGGTTTTTAAAACCGATATTTTGTTGACACTATTCAATTCACTCTAGAGTGTCTTGTACTTAAGAAACAGGGTTATCACTTTTTTGGAGTGGGGGGTGGGGTATATGTATGTGTGTATAATTTTCAGTCCATACAGTACAAAATTTCCACTTTTGTGAGCTCAGGCCAAGGACAGGATAAAACCCAAACAAGTCCCCTTCAGTTCTTCAGAATTGTTTTAGAAGAAGTATGCATAAATCAGATGTTTTGTGTGTGTGTGCCTTTTGTAATATACTGTGTTTGGGGGGGCATGTTTGCACATGGTGATCTATGTGAATGTGCTAAAGGGAACTGTTGGTTTTCATGGGGAAAAGGCTGTACTTTCCTTTCTGTCTGATCTATGCAGATTTTTTTGACTATTTTCTGAATATATATATATATATATGAACCTGTTTGAAAATGGCATGTGTGGGGAGAGTTTTGGTGGTTTTGTCATACGTATACATGCAATGTTAACCACGTGCTTAATTCTGATCATCAAACATTGGCCACCACAAACTTCAAACCTCCAGCATCTACGATGATTCACTCTATGTCTCGTGTTCTGGATTGGTCGTACTAGTCAGACCATCCGTTTAATCAGACGCACCCCTTTTTGTTATATAGACTCAATCATGCTGTTTTCCTCAAGTTGAAATAGAACCTGTTTTGTGTGTTTGTGTTTAAACCTGTGGATAGTTTTTGTATGCATACATGTACAATTGAGAGGACAAAAAAATTGGGAGAAGATCTCTGGAAATCCTGATGGAGAAAAAAACAACAAAAACACACACAAACAAAAATCTACTGAAGAGAGGATTTTTTTTTTTTTTAAAGACAAAGAGTTTTGTGCAGAGAAAGAAAATGGCAATGTAACAGGAAACAGAGGAGAAGTCATCACATTGGTGATTGTAGAAACCAAAGCATGTGAGAGTACCGACCCCCACAATATTGATATCGGGATAGCTTGTATCTTGATTTTTTGTCTTTTAAAATCTGGACCTCACTGAGCAATAACATCATCTATCTTCATTTCACATGTTTGGGGCGAAAACGCTTCTCTCCAGACTTGTTCATTTTGAAATTAAAAAAAACTAATGTGTCAAGACTAACCCTTGTTCTGAAATGTTTATAATAGTCATTTTTATTCGATGAGGTTTCAAGTTTTTTGTATGCTTATTCACAGAAGAAGCACAGGAGAGAGAAATGTCTGCAAATTGTGCTAGACTTTTCACTGTTTTGAGGACTCTGTGTGTGTGTCATGTGTGTGTGCTTGTGTGTGTGCGTGTCACTGTGTGTGTGTGTGTGTGTGTGTGTGTGTGTGTATGTGTGTGTGTGTATGTTGTGTGTGTGTGTGAGAGAGAGAGAGAGAGAGAGAGAGAGAGAGAGAGAGAGAGAGAACAATATTTATTGAAGAAAGGCCATAGCCCCATTTGAAGGGGTTTACAAAAGGCACGTAATCATTACAATGTTATATAAGTGCACAAACGTATTCATGCAACTAACTGCAGTACAAT
>CM060339.1:25753984-25760597 GCA_030674155.1 Stramonita haemastoma
GCCACTTAGCTACCCCGCCCCCTATACATATACGTGCTACTAACTCTTCATGATACACGCATTGATGATCCTGAAATTATGTCAAGTATTTGGTGGGTTATAATTATAATAAACATGAGCATACCCAGCATGCACCCTTGTAGCTATACCTGGAAAAGGATTAGCTCCACTATGTATTCAGTGTGCCCAAGAGACACAGCTGGAAACATTCCGTGCCAGTGCCCCACCATCTCTTCAGGGAGTTAGAGGAGAAACGAGAGACAAAGGGTCACACTGCACACACGTTAAATCCTGTTCCACTTTTCGTAAGAGTGGGCCATCGTGTGCCGGTGGGAACAGATGACAAGATTTACAAAACTGCATACACACGGGGACTAGATGTGAAAATAAAGCACATGAGTGCTTATTCCATTATCCTCGATATAAAAGAATGAATAAATAAACAATAAATAAACTGTAGCTTTCTACCTGTAATGAGATCCATATGATCTTCCATTTGGATGCATGGGGCCTGTCAGTATAAATAGATAGCACACCCCACCTTCTGGAAATTCTGTGCTAAGGAGTTCCCCTCTTTTCTCTCTGAGGCCAGGTACACACACTTGGATCTCCTTGGCTTTATCCCCTGAACATTGTAAGGCACTAAGATTCATATTCATTTCTTTCTTCTTTTTTTTTCTTTTAATTTTACAAGATACATTTTATTTCTGGCTAACTTGGTGTGTATTTTCAACTCTTTTTTTTTTTTCTCAATTAATTTATACAACAGATCACACCTTCTATCTTTATTTTTTAGTGTCATCTTTTGATGTCGATTTCTAGTTGGCCACAAGAATGTTTACTCTTGATTGTCTAGAAAACAGAGAAATCCATGTGAACAAGAAGATTCAAAACTGTCAGAGTTGTAGTTATCACTTAACAGCAGTCATGGCTTATGGAAGTAGCTTCAGCCATTTAAGAAAGTTGGCTTTTTTTTTTTAATGACTGACCATACCATTTTCTTGCAGACGCAGAACGGAAATCCTTTAGTGGCTTTATTGTCATGAAAGCCCAGGAGCCTTGATAAAGACCCAAGTAAAACCTGTTTTGTCCAGAAGAAAGTGGCCGAAGATGTAATAATACACTCAAAAACCTACTTTGCTAACACGCTTTTAAAGTCATCAGTCATACATACCACATTCCTTGTCATCAGAAAAGTAATTGTTGGGTTCAAAGTGAAAGACATCCTTTGATTTGAATTATTTGTAGTTTTGAAACAGCCAAGGACTGTAACACTCACTACCTCACACTCTACTGATGACGCACTTCAAACTTTTGCTTATTATTTATTGTAAAAAATAAAAATTAAAAATAAATAAACTTAGTTTTCCCTTTAATATCCTAACTTAAAAGGGCTTCCGTAAAAATTAAAAAGCCCCCCCCCTTTTTAAAACTCTTTTCCTTTTTCTTCTGGGAGGTTTCCCCTTATTTTTGGTTTTCCCCTAACTTTACCTAAAAATTTTTCTTTGTTTTTTTTTTTTTTTTAATTTTACAGAAAATTTTTTCTGGTAAATTGGTTGATTTTTTTCCTTTTTTTTTCCTTTTAAAAACAACAAAACCCCTTTTTTTTTTTTAGTTTTTTTAATTTTATTCCAGGTTAAAAAAAAAAACGAGAAATCCAAAAAAAAAAAATTTTAAAAAATTTGGGGGGGGGGGGGGGGGTTTTTTTTGGGGGGGGGGGGGGTTTTTTTTTTTTTTTTTGGGGGGGGGGGGGCCCCCGGGGGGGGGGGAAAAAGGGGGTTTTTGGGGGGGGGGGGGGGGGGGGGGTTTTTTTTGGGGGGGGGGGGGGGGGGGGGGGGGCCCCCCCCCGGGGGGGGGGTTGGGGTGGGGGGGGGGGGGTTTTTGGGGGGGGGGGGGGGGGGGGGGGGGGGGGGGGGGGGGGGGGGGGGGGGGGGGGGGGGGGGGGGGCCCCCCGTTTTTTTTTTTTTTTTGGTTTTTGGGTTTTGGGGGGGGGGGGGGGGGGGGGGGGGGGGGGGGGGGGGGGGGGTTTGGGGGTGGTTTTGGGGGGGGGGGGGGGGGGGGGTTTGGGGGGGGGGGGGGGGGGGGAGGGTGGGGGGGGGGGTGTTTGGGGGGTTTGGGGGGGGGAAAAAAAAAAAAAAAAAAAGGGGGGGGGGGGGGGGGGGTTTGGGGGGGGGGGGGGGGGGGGGGGGGGGGGGGGGGGGGGGGGCGTTTTTGATTTTCCCTTTCCTTTTTTTATTTTTTTGGTTGGGGGGAAAAAAAAAAAAATAATAACAATAATATGTTTTGTTTTTTAGTATTTGAAAAAAAATTGTGAGAAGCTTATATTAAACGTGCATATGAAGGTTTTTTTTTTTTTTTTAAAATCTGTATTGTGTTACTCTAAAAATACTTAAACAGTAAAAGATTTTGTAAAATTATTAAAAATTTAAATTTTAAAAATTTTAATATGTGAATTAAAAAACAGAGGAAGAAAGTAAAGAATGATACAATTGGACAAAAAAAAAAATTTTAAAAAACCTTTTTAAAACAATATATTTCATTGTGCTCTGGTATAGGAATATGAAAAAAAGAAGAAAAAAAGTAAAAAGGATATATAACATATGTCTCAGTGTCTGTGATGTGGAAAAAAAATTTGCCCACATGTACCCCCATTTTAAAACTATATTCAACCATGGAAACTCTTAAAAACCCTTTTACACCCCTGTGAGCATGGAATTGGAAAAACTCTTTTACAACCAGCTCATTGCTGGGGAAAAGGTAGAGAATAAGGAGGGGGGGGAAAGAGAGGGAGGGGGGAAAGGGGGGGGAGGGAGAGAGAGAGAGAGAGGGGGAAAAGAGGGGGAGGGGGGAGAGAGAGAGAGGGAGAAGGGGGAGAGGGGAAGAGGGGAAGAAGAGAGGAGGAGGGAAATTTTTTGCCAAAAATTTATGTTTTAATCTTGAAAATTTTTTTCAAAGAATTTTTTGATTTAAAAAACATTTTTTTTTGTTTTAAAGTTTCCGAAAAAGAAGTTTTGGGGGAGATTGTTTTCAGGTTTTTGATATTATAATCATTTTAATTCTAAGATTTAAGGGTTTTTTTTGTCAAGAGTTTCAGGTTTCTTTACATTTTTTGGTTTTTTTCAATCTTTTTTTTTTTTTGAAAAACTTCATTTATTTTAATCACAAAAAGGATGATACTTAAGATTTTTTGTTTTTTATATCCCGAGCCTTTTTGCACTGGTCTTCTTAAGCCACCCCAACCCACCTCCACTTCTCCACTTTTTTCCTTTCTCAGTTTTACCGTAATTTAGGAAAACCAAATAATCCCCCCGAATTCAAAATGCTGCTGCCTTAATCATGGACCCTAAAAAAAAAAAAAGCAAACAACAAACAAACAAAAAAAAAAAAAAACAGTCACACCTTTGGTTTAACCTCTGAGCTCTAACCAAGAAACATTGAGAAAAAAAAATCAAGGGCATAGCTAAGAAAAAAAAAATGTTCTTACACATTTGTTGTACACAGGGATTTGACAGACCCCTGTAGGGGTAGTTCAGTGGTCAGAGCGCTCGCTTTCCCCCACCAATGTTAAGCACGTCGAGTGTGGTTACCAATTGGGTAGGTGACCGTTTTCACTCCTTGGCTACAGTAATGTCCCCCCAGTTCCCCCAGCTGTAAATGGGTACCTGCCCTCTTTAGGGTCAGGAAGGTAAAGCAGCGAGGGAGAGGAGATAGGTGCCGCCTTCAACATGCTGGCCCCAGAGAAGCTGGGGTCTCTGACGCCTCGCTCCCCTACAACCACACAGATTATGAGACACCCTTTACCTTTTACCTTTTTACCTGTAAAGATTTGACAGACCCCTGAAAAAAAGAATGTTTAGGGTTTGCTAAATATTCCATATACAGATGAATTTGAAAAATCTCTTTTTTTTTCCCTCTGTGTTCCTTGCAGATAGACTAATAATTAAAAATAGTTTTTTTATTTGTTTTTTCTTGCAAAAGCCATGTTTTGTTTTCAAACTGAGTGGTCAGAGAAGCACTGTGCTGTGTGCTGTGGACAATCAAAAGTGGGTTGCTGGTCTTGCCGTGTAGGATGTGCACAGGGTTGTTTGACCTTTTTTTTTTTTTGTTTTGTTTTTTAGATTGATAAGTACCAAATGGAATGCGTTTTGGTAAATTTGTTACTTTGGATTTAGGTAGTTCATAGAGCATTCTCTTTTTTTTTTTTTTTTTTTTTTTTTTTTTTTTTTTTGGGGGGGGGTGGGGGGAAATGAAACATCAAAAGACCAACCAACCAAACAAATGAGACTCAAGATCATATAATTTTACATCATTCACTCTATCTGTCTAGAATTCTTTTTTAAATTGAAATATGATTTCAGAAATGATAATTTATAGAGAATAGTGGGGGGGGGGGGGGGGGGGGGGGGGGGGGGGGGGGGGGGGGGGGGGTGGGGGGGGGGGGGGGGGGGGGGGGGAGGGAAGGGGGCATTCAAAGAATTTTTTAAAGATATTTTTTCACCTTTCTCTATGTTTTTTTCCCCTCTCTCTGTAGTCCACAGTAAGATTTTGTTTATCACTGTTTGTATGCTAACAACTTTCAGATAAGTGGCATGACACAAGATCAGTATGTCTGTGGTTCTAACTTCCAATGCATGTGCTGCATGCTCATCGATGCATGGCCTGTTGTTGCTCGCTAGAAATCGAACATACATCGTGCATGGATGATGCTAGGTTCTGCAGTGAGTGAGCTGAGTTTTGAGTGGTGTCTGATCTGCATGTTGA
This sequence comes from Stramonita haemastoma, assembly GCA_030674155.1. NCBI lineage: Eukaryota > Metazoa > Mollusca > Gastropoda > Neogastropoda > Muricidae > Stramonita > Stramonita haemastoma. Next base: position 25,758,746 of record CM060339.1, read on the forward strand.
AGATCGATCACTCGCGCACCAAAGCAGAGACTGTGAATGCCTGTGTCACGTTGTGGAATCGTTCATCACACATTAAATCCTGTTCCATTTTCGTAAGAGTAGGCCATCGTGTGCCAGTGGGAATAGATAAGATTTACAAAACTGCATACCCACGGGGACTGGATGTAAAAAAGCAAGGCGTGCTTATTCCATTATCCTCGATATAAAAGAATAAATAAATAAATAAATAAAACAATAATATAGATTTAACTCAGAGATAAGATAATGGTGTTTTCTTAAGTCTGGTTTTTGTTGGTTTTGGGGTGTCGTTTCCTTTTTTTTTTTTTTTAATGATTCAATTTTAGTTCATGTTGAAGAACAAGTCTCTCGGACCAGAGAAAAAAATAATATATTATTGGGTCTGTTAAAAAACAACAACAAACAAACAACAAACTCAGTAAATTAAAATCCAGAGTTTGAGAGTCTAAGACCAGATCTTTTCAATTTTTTTTTTCTCTCCTTGCTTGTCATTGACTCATTTCTGAAAGTGGACTTTGGACTGCAAAATCTTAGACTGGTTTTAGATCTTTAATCAAATTTGTTCATGTTGCCAGTTAGATTTTTGTCATTTATGGCCGGGCAAGTCTCTTTTTTCCTTTTTTTGGTCTTTTTGTTTGTTGTTTTTTCTTTGTTTTGTTTTGTATTCGTTGGGAGAACCTGAGGTTCACCAATGATGAGATTTTTCACGTATTTGACCGTTTTTTTTTTTTTACCAACCATTAAGGCAGCCGTATTCCTACTTCAAGGATGGTGTCTAAAACATGACGCGTGTGTGCATTAGGGGGTTGATTTTTGTTTTGGTTTGGTTTGTTTTTTTGTGGGGGGGCTTTTGGGTTTTTTTTGGTGTGTTTTTTTTAAGAGGGGGGGGGGGGGGTTGTCATCTTTCCTACTGGCAGTTATAGCCTACTTATTTCAAAAAGGTGGAACATGTTTGTTTTTTTCAGTGTTGTGGTGTGTGTGCAAGGTGTAGTAGGTTTGGCTTGATGGCCTTAGCATTCAGAATTGTGTCCATCTTTTCTTGGCTGACACAGTGATATTGATCTGTCAGCCACACAACCATCTCCTCTCTTAATTTAATTAACTCATTCAACACCGTAAGGCTTCTCCCTTGCTGTTCACCCCATCCTCTCTATCTGCAAAGAAGAAACAAGGCAAAATGGGCAGCCCCCCCCCCCCCCCCCCCCCCCCCCCCCCCCCCCCCCCCTTCCAAAAAAAAAAAAAGAAAACAAAAAAAAAAGCGCTGTTTGTTTAGTCGAGGTAGCTTCATGGACAGGTTGTTAAAAAGGTTTTTGAGGGGGGTTTTTTTGGTTTTAAAGTATTTATAAAGTTTTTTTTCCCTTTTATTTCAGTTTGTCGGGGGGGGGGGGGGGGGGGGGGGGGGGGGGGGGGGTTTTTAGAAAAAAAATTAAGAACCCCTCTTTTAATTTTCAATGAGACCGTGATGGTAAGGTTAGAACTTATCAAAATTTTGCACACGCCCCACTCACGCACCCCACGCTCGCGCACCCCGCGCACCCCACACACACACCACACACACACACACACACACACAACAAAACACACACACACACACACACAGACCCAAAAGCTCTCTTTGAGTGAAAAATGTTAAATTTCGGGGGGTGTGGGGTGGGGTGGTGGGGGGAGGTTACTTTTAGAGCCTATACTTATTTCTGTCATGAATTCCATGATACTTGTGTGTGCTTGTTTAAACAAAACAAAAAAAAAAAAAAAAAAAAAAAAGGGGGAGTGCTGAACAGCCAAATTGGGGGAGGAAAGAAATTTATAAATTTGGGGTTTTAACCCTTCTGAC
>CM060339.1:25778197-25783197 GCA_030674155.1 Stramonita haemastoma
TAGATCTAGACGAAAACTGCAACGTTGTATTGAAAACACTTCCGATTTGCTTGGTACCTAAGTGGGTGGGGGTTTTTGTGGTTTTTTTTTTTGTGTCTTAAATCTGAAGTAAACTTTTGCTAAAAATTTAGATCTGTGAAGTTGTATGACATCTTTTATTCTTTAACAAAGTGAAGGAATTGAATAGACTAGTCGGCATCAGAATGTTTTCTTTTATTTTTATTTTAAATAAATTAATAAGTAAAACACACAAAAGGATAAATTTGGGTGTCTAAAATCCTCATTGTACTTATTAAATTGATCATTAACTAAAATCAATTATTATGGATCTGAAAGCATTATTCATTAATTTTTTCTTTACTTATCTTTTTAAAAAAAATCAGTGATATGGAACAGAAGCCTTCTTTATTGAATCGTTTATTCATCCACAACAAAATAATGAAATAAAGAGCAAGATCATCGTTTATTCAATGGTTAAGTCATCACAACAAAAATCAGTAGAAATCGGAGCAGAAGCATGGTTCATTCCTCCATATAATCATCAACAACATTAATTATTCATGAAAATGGAGGAAGGAAAGATGATCATCAAGTCAAAGTTGAGGAATGCAGAGACACTCCAGTCACTTTGACAGAAACTACTTTGTTTGAGAAAAATGTGTGTGTGGTGTGTGTGTGTGTGTGTGTGTGTGTGTGTGTGTGTGTGTGTGTGTGTGTGTGTGTGTGTGTGCGTTCAGAATTTCAAGTACTGCACTATACTAACTTTGATCCCGATAATGCTAACCAACGAATTGAAATGATTTGTATTGAGGAAAAGGAGTCACTATGAACACTTAAGTTTTTTGTTGCTTCATTTTACATCCAGACCCTCAAAAGAAGAAACACAGTCACTATCAAAGAATGCAAAAATGATCATGTTAAAAAAGAAAAAAAGAAATAGGAAAGAGGAGGTAGCCTACTAGATCGGCATTCTGTAAACCACACACACACACACACACACACACCACACCACACACACACACACACACACAACACACACACACACACCATCAGATGGCATGGAAAAACAGATTGATCCTAAAAACAAAAGAGAGAAAAAAAAAAAAAAAGAAACATTCTCTCAACTTTTTTATATATATATATATATATATATATATATATATATATATATATATAATATATATATATATATATTATATATATTTATAGTATTGATATATTCCACCAAATGTCCTGTAGTTTATTAAATTTACACTTGTACACGTACGTTGGTGTATTAAGAGTCGTAGTACGACACAGTTTATTCCTGTATTTATTCATCTATATATATAGATAATGTTTATCTGTCTGTTAACTAATTTACTTCGTTTATCCACTTACATTTTTTTCTATCAAATTATTTATTCATAATTAGCAAGAAGGGCGACCCTGAATGTTGCATAGATCAACAACAGTTGTAAATGCACCGTTCTTCATTAATTTTCATTTTTGTTTCTATTTCCGTACCACTTAAAAGTCAGGCAGATTTCTCTGCGTGAAATTTGGGCAGCTCTCGGGGGGGGTGGGTGGGAGGGGGGGGGGGGGGGGGGCGTCGCCACAAGAGCAGCGCCACTCTTTTTGCAGAGTGCTAGAGCAGATGTGCAAGTACAGTACTGTTCGTTCATTCCTTCATGTATGTCAGAAGGATCCGTTATGCGAATGGATAGTGCTTGTAGATTACAGTCTACATTGGTGTGCAGAGAGTGAGAGCATTATGCAGTACGCTGCAGGTTTTTGGGTTTGGTTTTTGTTGTTGTTGTCCCTTATATTGCGGGTTATATTCTCTCATAAAGCATGTACGTGTAATCCTCATCAATACAAAATATTCAATTCCTATATACAGTATGTAGCATGCGACATTGTGATTTTAATACACTATATCAATAATTCTAATCATGTTTCAAGGATTTTTTTAAGAGCATAAAACGGATGTAGAAGTACAGTTATCTGAAACATCTTCATTAGTACTAGAACAAAACCAAAAAAATAACGATAACAACAACAAAGGTGATTTTTAAAATAATAATTTGGTATTATTGAAGAAGAAACTTATTGAACAAAGATGTATTCAACAAAGTATCTAACCAACAAGTACAGCTACTTTGATGTTTTAGGGATGGGGGTGTGTGTGGTGGTGGGGGGGGGGGGGGGGGGGGGGGGGGGGGGGGGGGGAGGGTAGCTGCTAATTTACAACAAATAGCAGCAAGCATACCATACAGAATCAGAATCGGAAATTATTTATTGCCAGAAAGTACAGGTTATTGACACATAGCAGATACAAAACCAAGAATCGATCAAGCAAAGGTCGTGAGAAAATATTTGGTTTTGGAGTAAACATAGTGACAGTGATCACATTCTACCAAAAGTCGCTTTGGATAGGATGGGGGAGGCGGTGGCGGGAGCGGAGGAGCTTGCTAATTTACAACAAATGTAGAAGAAGCATGCCATACAGATATCAGAATCGTAAAATATTTATGCCATAAAAAAGTCACATGACTTATTGACACAAAAAAAATAATAAATCTACGTAATTAAATTAATACAACATATTATTCACTGGTCAGTATGACTGAAATGATGTGCAGGGGACAAAAACCATTTAAAAAAACCCTACCACAAAGCAAAACCATGTTGCATTCTGTCTTTTTTTTAGTTGTTCTCTTTTTCTCAAAACAGCACAAACATTATCTATTATTTCAGCTTGATGATTATCAGTTACAATAACATTGCTTAATTTGTCTGTACCATTCCTATACTCTTTGACACCAGATTTCAGATTTAGCAAGAAGTTTTTTCTTTGTTCGGTATAAAAATACACTCATCCAGTAAATGAAACTCGTCTTCTATTTTGTTGCAAGATTGACAGGTTCTATTCTCCCTTGGTATATTCTTATATCTTCCTTTCTCTATCATCGAAATCATGGCAACTTGTACGAAATTTACAAAATGTTTTCCTATGGTTTTTGTTTTCACAGTTAATCAGATATGGCTCTAATCTGTATATTCTTTAGTCACGAAATTATAAAAGTTAAGTTTTGTGGACTCTGTGTTTCTGGTTAATCCAAAATGTTTTATAAAACTCTCAAGTTTTGTTTGTATTGCATGGCACAATCGGTGTACATCAAGTGTACTTTGGTTTTCCATACATGTTTAAAACCAGTTTTACACAGAACATTTTAAACTGTGACTATCCAACGATCATATTCATTTTTTATGTACATATTTATAATCATACATTATTTTTACATATGAGATTTTTTTTGTGTCTTTCTCTGTTACATGTATCCAAAAAGACAACTAAGAACTTAATAGTCCAATGGAAACCTTCCAAGTTCTTCTAAAGTGGGTAATGCCATGCTTTTTTTTTTTTTTAATGATCCAAAATTTGCTTTCAAAAGTTTCATGAATATTTTCATAAAGATATTTACTTGATTTGCTTAATTTAAATAACTCGTGAATATGAAAGTCTGGCTGACCATTGAAACAAAAAGAAACCACTCTTCTGCTCCAGAAGTTTAGACAGGGGTTGAATAAATAATGATGGATGGCGATAATGACGATGATAATGATGATGATACCAATACTACTCTACTCCTACCCTCTACTACATACTACTACTACTACTGATATGATAATAATAATAATGTTAATGATAGTAAAATAGTAATAACACACAGAGTTCTCGTCAATTACTACATTAACACAACGTAGACGTATTGTTTTGTATGTGTGTGCTCTGTGTGTGTTTGTGTGTGTGTGTGTGTGTGTCGCGGCGTGCGTGCGTGCGTGCTGTGCGTGCTGCGTGCGCGGCGGCTCTCGTGTGCGCTCTCGTGCAAAGTTTTCGTTTTGCTTCAAGTTCGTTGTCGGCTGTTGGAATTGCTTGACTGATGACAGCTTGGTGTCCCTGAAGTTTTCTCTCATCTTCTGTATGACCTTCACCGTCTTTTGACTTGCTTCTTCTGCTGTTTCCACAGCTTTAAATTATTCACGCCACAGAGAAAGAGCATTACTTCAGGAGTTGATTTGATTCTCTCCAGTTCAATTTCAAATTCATCGATCTTGTACACGGTTTTCTTTTTAATTGCAAGTCTGTAGGAATTCCCCAGTCTTTTTGCATCGATTCCCTCCAGTACGAATCGTGAGAATCAAAACCTAAGGCAGGCTACTAGAGCATTTTTCATCAGGATCGTTGTCATCTATTTTTTCTTCTTCTGAAGAGCTCGAGTTTGCCTCATTATCGTCATCTGTTCTCATTTCGATTGTTCAGACAGTTTGGTCTCGTCATCTGACATCATAATATTATCAAATCTGTTGTCCGATAGGTCCAAAGCTTTCTTTGGTGTCAAGATCGTTTCATTTTCAACGTGTTTTTCTGTCTGGTTTTGTTTTTGTTGGAGTGCCTTTTTTTGGGTAGCTCTGATCTAACACGTTGATTTCTTTGTCTGCCATCAGTTCTTATTAGCTGGTGTGTTTGTTTCTGTGTAGAGGTGACAACATCTTTTCTGAGATGGCACACTTGTTCTGAGACTTGGAGCAGACTCCACTGCATATTGTTCCCTCAGTCCTGAAAGGAGGAATGCATCTGTTCTGTCATTAAGTTTACAGCCTGTTCCAGATGACAGACCATTGTTTTGACTTCTTAAGTCTAGATTCAAATTTGTCCGCGTTGTCCAGCGTCATTTTTCTTATGGGTGACGTCATGTCTTGGTTTGCATCATGAAGTATAATTTACGTTTGTCTGTCTGTTTCTTCAAAGACAATTCTGATGCGTATTTTGCCTCGGCACACTCTCTGCAGGTGTATAGCCGTGAGAAGTTCACGAAAATACACAGCTGGTACTGTGGCAGTGAGGTGCAGGCCCAGTGAATTTTTCTGTGGCATTCACTGCACTTCAGTGTACTGGCCTTCTACCTTTCCTTCACATCTAGACATGTCTGCTGTCTACTCACCTAATGAAGGTA
>CM060339.1:25793197-25816526 GCA_030674155.1 Stramonita haemastoma
CTCCATTTTTTTTTTCTCTCCTTCAAAAACCCAGACCTCAGGAACCAGACGAGGATGTGGAGGTGGCGAAATGCCTGCACCTGTTGGGGATCCAGCCTCACCGCACCATAGACGTGTACGGCCGGGAAACCTTCCACCCGGACAACATGCAGCAAACCTACCTGTCCTTCCAACAGTCCTCCTACTCCGTCCACCCGCACAAAGCCGTGAGTGTTTTTTGTGTGTGCGGTGTCTGTCGTATCTGTCTGTCTGTCTTTCTCTGTCTCTCTGTCTGTCTGTCTGTCTGTCTCTCTGTCTGTCTGTCTGTCTGTCTCTCTCTCGGTGTATATATGTATATATAAATATTATATTATATATATATATATATATATATATATATATATATATATATATATATATATATAATATATATATATACACATATATATATATAGTCCCAGAGCGGCTCGGGGCTGTAGGTATATGGCAACGTTCTAGTGGCTCCTGCGACGGTACTGGAACCATTCGTATCGGTCAATGCCCTTCCAATGGATCATTCCAGTGCCGTGGAGAGGGGGGTCTGCTGCATGGGTAACAGCTTGCCCTCCATACATACTTGCTCAGGCTTTGCGCTCTAAAGACTAGAGCGCAACTCCATAGTCTTCCGAGACTGATGAGTGCCTACTACTACTACTACTATATTATTATATATACATATGAGAGAGAGAGAGAGAGAGAGAGAGAGAGAGAGAGAGAGAGAGAGAGAGAGAGAGAGAGAGAGAGAGAGAGAGAGATACATATTATATCTCCTACTCTGCTGCAGGGCCCCAACTGTTGCAGCCAGCTCACCATCACCTTCCACCACCTCACTCCCCAGACCATCTACACTCTGGAGCTTCTTCTCTACCACATTGACGTGTACGGACGTCACGCTGATGACGACACGTTACGTCAGACCCTCTTCAAGGCCGAGGAGGAGCCTATAGTGAAGACTGAGGAGGAGGAGGAGGAGGACAAGATCAGTGTCAACGCTTTTAAATTTTTGTATAGGTAGGGGAGGGGAGGGGAGGGGGGAGGTGGGGGGGGGGAGGAGTGTGTGTTGTGTGGGGTGGGGTTGGGGAGTTGAGGAGGGAGGGTGCTCTGTGTGTATGCGTTGTGATGGAAAAAAAAGTGTGTGTGTGTGTGTGGTGTGGTGGGGAGGGGCCGTGTGTGTGTGTGTGTGTGTGTGTGTGTGTGTGTGTGTGTGTGTGTGTGTGTGTGGGGGTGTTGCGTGTGTGTGTGTGTGGGGGGGGGGGGGGTGCTGTGTGTGTGTGTGTGTGTGTGTGTGTGTGTGTGTGTGTCGCGCGCGCGCGCACTCGCGTGCTATAAAGTAAAAAGCTGTTTTTGCGTTACTATATCAGTTTTTTAAAAAAAAGACGAGCATGTAAGCTTTGAAAGAAAAAAAGTAAGAAAGGCTTGCATAATCAGTTTTGGTGAGGAGAAAGAAGAAGAGTGATTGTGACTAGGAAAAGCATTACTGTTATTGGTCTCATTATGAATATGTATTGTTTTCACATTTTTGTGCATAAAAATGTTTGACACAAGTATTATAACTGTCAGAGAATTTTGTTTCTTAGGCAAGATTATTGGGGAGAAAGATGTATGTTTTTCTGTATTGGAAATCGCCAAAGAATGATTTGTGTTCACATGCATTTGAAACATGAGGAGTTCCATATTTGAAAAACGTGAGGAATTGCCCCATTTGGGAAACGTGAAGAATTCCATATTTGGAAAACATAAAGAATTCCCTTTTTGGAAAATGTGAGAATGCCGTGTTTGGAAAACGTGAAGAATTCCGTGTTTGGAAAACGTGAAGAATTCCATGTTTGGAAAACGTGAAGAATTCCATGTTTGGAAAACGTGAAGAATTCCATGTTTGGAAAACGTGAAGAATTTCATACTGGATAAAAGTGAAGAATGTTATTCTTGGAAAACGTGAGGACTTCCATTCTTGGAAAACGTGAAGAATTCCATGTTTGGAAAACGTGAAGAATTCCATGTTTGGAAAATGTGAACAATTCCATGTTTGGAAAACGTGAACAATTCCATGTTTGGAAAACGTGAAGAATTTTATTTCTGGAAAACGTGAGGACTTCCATTCTTGGAAAACGTGAAGAATTCCATACTTGGAAAATGTGAAGGATTCCATGTTTGAAAAGCGTGAGAGATTTTATCACCATATTCAGGGCCAAAACGGTGCATGTTTGCGAGCATTGAAAAACTGAAAAGAATTTTTGGTCAACTTTTGGTGATTCAAAAACCTGTGGTTGTGAGGAGTTGGAAAAAATCCATGGAATTGTGTATACCTTTGGAAAAGTAGGTGAATTTGGTATAGCCAATTTTAGTAATGTGTAGATACCTCTTAGTGTGCATTGGGAAATGTAAGAGAATTTGGTATAGCCAGTTTTAGTCATGCGTCACAGCGCACAAATCCAGCATCACTCAGTCAAGAGTGCTATATTTAGCGTGCCTTTCCATTTACCTAGTCCAAGTGTGGTCAGTTCCTGCTATAAATAGCACCAGCTGGCCCCATCTGGGCTGGGATGGGATGGATTGATTGGCAGCTGAGGGGAGCTGAAAGTGGAGGAAACTGACAGCTGTGGTGTAGATACCTGTTAGTGTGCATTGGGAAATGTAAAGGAATTTGGTATAGCATTCAGTCATGCTGATACTTTAGTGTGCATTGGAATGTAAGGATTGGGATAGCATTTGTATGCAAAATGCTATAGTGTGCATTGGGAAATGTAAAGATTGGTATAGCATTTCGTCATGGTGATAGCCTGTTATGTGCATTAGGAAATGTAAAAGATGTGGTATGCCAGTTTGGGTAATGCAAAATGCATATAAGTGTGCATTGGGAAATGTACAGGAATATAGTACAGGTAGTTTTAGTCTTACAAAGATGCATTTTAGTATGCATTGGAAAACGTAAGGGATTTTTGTATAACCAGTCTCCATGACAAGATCATTCATACCTTATCAGCATTGCAAAATGTAAGCAGTATTTGTGTAGTCAGTTCTAATGAAAAAGATTGAGCCTTTTCAGCATTGAAAAGTACAAGAAAATTATGTAAAATCAATCTTATTGGTAAAAAAATACCTGTGTGTCATTCTGCCTTGGGATGCTTCGAGAATTTTTGTGCTGCTGCCAGTTTCCGGGACATGAAGACGAACCTTTGTGTGGTTTGAAAAAAAAATGTCAGGGGAAATGGTATAACCAGTTTTAGGGATAAAAACACGAATATTAGTGTGCGTTAGGAAACTTCAAGGAAATTTTGTTTGGCCTCTGTCAATCATAGAAGATGGGTGTGGAGTCTGGCAATGTTAAACACAATTTATTGGCAAAAGGGCGCGTGTTTGTGAGCACTGGGAAAAAAATATCAGGGGATTTTCGTAAGTGCCAGTTTGTTTAACAAAGCGCTTAGGCATGTGAGCATTGCCAGATGTCAGAGATTTTTTTGTTGACCATTCCTATTGCCAGAGGGATGTATCTTCATGAAAAATGGAAAATGTTCACGATTTGTTTTTTTTGGGAGTGACACAAACAGTGATACCCTTTAAAAGAAATTTGCAAACTGGTTTAAATCACAAAACAAGGTCGTGTTCGTCAGCTTCAGGAGACAAAACTGTTAGGGAATTTTGTATAAAAAATAGTTTCTGTGATTGACAAAATGCTAAAGTCATTATGAGTATTGAAGAGCAAGGGATTTTGTACAACCATTTTTAGCAACTAAAACATATGGGGTTTTTTATGTGAACATGGAAAGTTGTAATGGATTTTGTATGATAAGAAACTGGTGTCTAAAAATATTATTATGTTTCTTCACATAGTAAAATTAAAGGGGGCTTGTGTAAATGATTCTAATGATTAAAAGACGCATTATGGCTACTTTAGTTAGATTATGAACTTTTTGAATAACGAGCTGAAAGCTAGGTGATAGTGTAGAATGGAAAACGTAATGGGGTTTTTGTACAACCAATTTTCGTGCCTAAAACATGCATACCGGTAAGCATTAAAACTGTAAGAGGTTTTTGTTTTTGCTTTTGCTTTTTTTGTCGACCCAATTTTTGTGACAGGAAAGTAGGTAGGCAGGAAGGATGTTACCTAACCATACAGTTTTTTTTTTATTTATTCTTTTATATCCAGGATAATGGGATAAGCATTCATATGCTTTTTTTTCATCCAGTCCCCGTGTGTATGCAGTTGTGTAAATATTGTCATTTGTATTGTCATCTCTCTCATAGCAGAAGTGGTATGCTCCCACCTCTAGTCTAGGGAGACAGTGGCTGCTGCCTCATCTTTGATTGATCACATCAGTCACATTGAGAGCAACGTCTGTTGTGGCTCAGCAGACCAAGCCGCGCATGCATGGCAGTCTCTGGCACCGTTGTCACAGACAAAACTGAACAGGGGATGGGAGGGGGGGGGGGGGGATGGTCTGGTTTTATTCTCATTCCTCTCTCTGTGTCTGTGTCTGTTCTTTGTCTTCTGTCTCTCTTTGTCTTCTCTTCTGTCTTCTCTTCTCTTCTCTTCTCTCTCTCTCTCTCTCTCTCTCTCTCTCTCTCTCTCTCTCTCTCTCTCTCTCTCTCTCTCCTCTCTCTTCTCTCTTTCTCTCCCTCCTCTCTCTCTCTCTCTCTCTCTCTCTCCTCTCTCCCCTCTCTCTCTCTCTCTCTCTCTCTCTCTCTCTCTCTCTCTCTCTCTCTCTCTCTCTTTTTCTCTCCCGTGCGCGAACGCACGCAGAACATCTTACGCACACTTTAAAACCGATTCTGCTTTTCGGAAGAGTAGGTCATTGTGTGCCGATGAGAGAGGATGACAAAAGTTCTCATAACTGCAAACACACGGGGACTGGATGTACAAAAGCTCATGTGTGCTTATTCCATTGTCTTCGAAATAAAAAAAAAAAGCTCTCTCTCTCTCTCTCTCTCTCTCTCTCCTCTCTCTTCTCTCCTCTCTCTCTCTCTCTCCCCTCTCCTCTCTCTCTCTCCTCTCCTCTCCTCCTCCCTCCTCCCTCCCTCCTCCCCCTCCTTCCCTTCCTTCCTTCCTTCCTTCCTTCCTTCTTCCTTCCTTCCTTCCTGCGACTGCTTCCCTCTTTAGTAGGCATACATACCTACCGATACAACAGCTGAATCCATTGTAGTTGACCTTGCTTGATCCAAAGCTTGATTGAAACCAGTGATCCAAGGCTGTTGATTGTTTATGAGACTTGTGTGATGGCATGATTTAGAATTCCATGATCATTGACTTATTTTTTGAGAAGTTGCTAGGAATATGTCGGTATTGTTGAGACTCTTTTTTTTTTTTTTTTTTTTTTTTAGTTTTTAGCTTTGAGCTCATGTGTGTGGTGTTGGGATTGATTGTGTTTATCTGGTTCGTTTTTGAAACTATGTCTGTTGATTTTTTTGATAGGGGATGCGGGGGGGGGGCAAGAGTGGGATTTCAACTTTGTTTTTGTTGTTTTGATTGTTTTCTTCAGTGTGGGTGTATGTGTGTGTGTATGGGGGTTTTTTTTGGGGGGAGGGGGGAGACTGGGTAGTGTGTGTGTGTGTGTGTGTGTGTGTGTGTGTGTGTGGTGGTGTGTGCGTGCGTGCGTGCGTGCGTGCGTGCGCGCGCGCGCGCGCGCTGTGTTGTGTGTGCAAATGCACAAATATGTTGTGTATATATGTATACGCGTGGTGAATTTACTAATAAATAGCAAAGAAAAAATATATATATACACATATTTGTTAAATCAGATCACATTCAGTTGAACAAAATAACCTAGCCAACATTCCTTCATTTGACTTTTGTTTCCTAAATATTTTTTATAAAGAAAGAAAGAAAGAAGAGAGAGAGAGAGAGAGAGAGAGAGAGAGACAGAGACAGAGACAGAGACAGAGAGACAGAGAGAGAGAGAGAGACAGAGAGAGAGAGAGACAGAGAGAGTTCACCCACATTATTATTTCTGTATGTCACTCATAAAAACAACGAACAAAAGTTGATCTTTAGCTTGATTCTGTTAAGAAAACAAAACCCCGCAGTCATTGAGAAAAAGAAATCATATGCTCAAACAGACAAAGAATTAAGAAATACGCTGGGAGGTGGATAGTGGCGCTGCTCTTGTGGCGACGCGCTGTCCACTGGGAGAGCAGCTCGACTTTCACATAAAGATATCAACCATAACCAAAAGTGGTATAAAATACAATACAATACAATATAGTACAATGTAATGCAATACAATAGTATGCAGTGCAATACAATACAATGCAGTGCAATGCAAGAACATCACAATACAGCACAGTATTACACGATACAATTTACACAAAGGCGTGGCGAAATTCGTGAACCATCGAGTAAACTTCCTGAGATAGAAAAATACTAGTATATCAATCAGTTATTTAATTTTTTTTTTTTTAAAGCAAATTCCAGAGTTCATCTTCAGAAATCCAAAATCGACTGGAACACAATCATTGTATCTCAGAGGACGGAGTATGGCTGTCGACATGGCAAAGTGTGTGGGTTTGTGTTTGTTTTTTGTTTGTTTGTTTTTAAGTGCCATACACTCTTTTTTTCATTCAGAATGCATGTTACTCCGTCTCACAATGATTCCTATGTGGGATGAGTAAAACTGTGCATATTCTAGGTCACACACCCCCGCCCCCCTCTCCTCCCCCCCCCCCCCCCCCCCCCCCCCCTCCCCTCCACCAGGATGTTGTTAAGCTGGGGAACAATCAAATAACAAATATGTCATATCGTCACTTCTGGCTTTTTTTTCGGGGGGTGGGGGTGTTTTGGGGTTGTTCGGGGTTTCTTTGGTTGTTGTTGTTTGTTTGTTTGGGGGAGGGGGGTGGAGAGGGGGTATGTGTTGTCTTTGTTTTTCTTTTTTGAGGGTGAAGGAGGGGGTTGAGGTGGGGTCCTTTCTTTTTGTGTTAGATTTGTTGTTATTTGTTATTGTTTGTTATGGGGAGGGTAAGGGTGGTGTTTCTTTTTGCTCAACAGCCTCTTGTGAAAACCATCTGTCCTCTGAAACGGAATCAGATGCCAATAAAGACAAAAGTGAATTGTGAGGGGGGGGGGGGGGGGGGGGATGCTAACGGTAATGCATCTATATTTAGAAATCGAGATCCTGAGGTTCGATCCACGCCTATAGCTTAAGTTGGGTTTTTTCCCCCATCCACTAGGGAATGGGATAGCTCGGTGGTCAGAGCACTCGCTTTCCCCCATCCATTGTTAATTAAGCAGCATCCAGCCTGGTTACCAAGTGGATGGGTGACGGTTTGCACGCCTTGGCTCCAGTACAGTCCTCCCCAGTTCACCCAGCTGTAAATGGGATACCTGCCCTTTTTAGGGTCAGGGAAAGTAAAGCAGCGAGGGAGAGGAGATGGGCGCCGCCCTCAATGTACTGACACCCTAGAGAAGCTGAGGTCTCTGACGCCTGGCTACCTATCCTACGATCACACAGGTTTATGGGAACCTTTACCTTTTACCTTTAACATCCACAAGACCTTGAGTTAGTGGTCGAGTTTCTAATTTTTATTTTTATGTCTATCATAATCAGCTGTGGTTCTGTGTGCAGAGTGTATTTATCATACGTGAAAGAGCCCACCGGCAATGTTAAGAGTTATCTCCGGAAAAATTCTGAGAAAATAAATCACTTTCGTAACAGCAAAACAAGTAAAAATAAGGTGGCTGTGCGCATATGTTAGGACGTTTTGTCCCGTGGTGGGGTGGTGGGGTGGGAATGCAGCTGGGATTTTGTACAAAGAAATTTGTTGTGATTGTTTGATGGTATGCAATTACAGGACAATAATATCACTAAAATACAGTGCAATACATGTCACAACAGTATAGAACATTATAACATAATACAAAGAAACACGGTGTAGTACAACGAAACCAACAACAACAAAAACCTCAAAACCACATCAGACTCATCTGTAGTCCATTGTCATCAGCAGTCGTGGCGGGTAACCTTTACTCCTAATCATTTCACCAAAACTCCACAGTCTCTCAGGGTGAGTGCAGGCATATCCTCTTACAGCGCTTAGCTAAAAGAAATGTATTTGCTCAAAAATGTCTCGAACAGCTCATGTACACCATTCTCAACAATTTGCAAACTGGCATGATACATTTGATGAGACTTTGTCTTAGATAGCTTTTCTCTTCTGTGTTTATTTCTACTGTGTTTGAAATGTTGATGAACCAGAATTCAGAATTTTGAGAGGGTGCCATTCCATCTTTGTGTGTCTTGAATTTTATTCGTGACGGTTTCTTCTTGCTGTCTAACCATAGGTTTATTGTTTCTTTTCTTTTATGTGATTTTATGCTGATCCCAATATATCTTTTAAAAATGTAGGCCTATCAAACCATTTGCCGTGAGATTTTCTGTTTTCTTCAAAAGTGATAGATGCGTCATCTCCAAATAATTCAACACTCTGAAATTCGTTGTCTGCTACCGTTATATCGTCAGCATTAATTTGTGTCTTCTCTGATGTATGTGTATTTGTTTTTCATCTAGTCTGTTCACTCTAGGAGATATTAGACTTACACAAGAATTAAAAGTAGTTAAATAAACTCAACAATTAGAATAATTAAATTTAAAAAAAACACAACAGAACGTATATAGCAGATTGATAAATAACTTTAGCAATATCAACAGTTACTCTGATGTTACAGTCAAGCATTTTTCGAAATAAAACAAATGGAAATGGATATATGGGATCACCCTGAAGGCCACCTCTGTCTTTTAGAATTGCCGGGGTTTTTTCCCCAGTCACTGCTATTCATGCTACGTCCTTATAAAATACACAGATTGTCAGCCTGCAGATGTTATTCTCGATATCAGAAAGTTTTCAAAACTTTGTTCAACCTCAAATCTACCGAATCGTAGGCCTTTTCTAAATCAATTAAAATAAGTAAACCAGGCTGGTAGGGTTTTTTTGGGTTTGGGTTTTTTTTTTCAAGAAAAAGTGTTCAGTCTAAAACAGTTTAAAAACACTGTCACCAATATAATTGGATGGGTGGCCGTTTGTGCGCCTTGGCTACACAGTACAGTTCCCCCAGTTCACCCAGCTGTAAATGGGTACCTGCCCTCTTTAGGGTCAGGAAAGGTAAAGCAGCGAAGGAGAGGAGATGGGCGCCGCCCTCAACATGCTGGCCCCTAGAGAAGCTGAGGTCTCTGACCCTCGCTCCCATACGACCACACAGGTTATGGGACACCTTTACCTTTTACCTACCACCAAATATAATAATAGACGTGCCACATGATCGTGTTTGATCGCTACTTAGTTTGGGAAATACTTTTTTTTTTTTTTTAATTGCAACAAATGCTGATCCAGTTTTATCAACTACATTTAGGAGACTAGTATTGGTGTTTTAGCATAGAAATTATTTTGATCGTTTCGGATAATGTGCAATTTGCCTTGACATGGGCCTTTGTGGGTTTTACAGGGATATGAATAATGTTTGTGGGGCTGGATTCTTTTCTGTCTACCTCCTTTAGGTAGACACTTTAGTTAAGATTTTTTTTTTTTTGTTGTTGACTTCAAGAAAGCCTTCTTTCAAAGAACAAACCACTAAACTACACATTTCCAGAAAAAAAAGAGTTTTGTGTGTGTGTGTGTGTGTGTGTGTGGGGGGGGGGGGGTCTTTTTGTTTTTTTCATTTCTCTGCAAGAGTCCAAGATTTACTAATGATGAGACAGCAATTTTTGCTCGGCTAGAGCTCTGAGGTTCACCAGTGGTGAAATTTTGCAAATATACGACCGTTTTTATTTCTTACTTTTCATGAAGGTAGCCATATTTCGACCTCGTGGGAAACTGCAGGGGGTTTTGTGGGGGTATTTTGACACCATGCAGACATCCAAGCCACTGTCTTGCCTAATTATGATGATTACAGTTGTGATGAAGAATGTGGAAACATGTGCTCAGGAATGGTTATCTTGCTCAAACATACTCTTTTTTTAAAAAAAACATAAATCTTGCCCGCATATGGTTTATTTCTTTGTTATTGTCCTTTTTTAGTGAGGTTTAAATGTATATGTTTAAAATACCATCTAAGGTGGGGGGGGGGGGGGGAGTGCTTTTTTGTTAGGGGTTTATTTTGTCTGGGTTATTTAGTTGTTAGTGGTGTTTTTAATTGTTTTATTTTGGGGTTGGGAGGGGGGGGGGGGTCTTCAAGGGTGTTTTTGTTTGTTTGTTGTTGTTGTTGTTGTTTTTGTTGTTGTTTTGTGGGGGGGTTCCTCCCAGATTTGAGGTTCAACTAAGGTGAGATTGTTGCATATTTATTTATGTTGTTTTTTTCACCCCCATTAAGATAGCAGCATTCTGACGTGGGAGATATGCCTAGGTTTAAAAGCGCACTTTTGTTGGAAAAAAGCAGGTTTTGTTTTGTTATTGTTGTTATTATTATTATTGTGTTGTAGTTGTTTTGGAAAAGTGTATCCAGTATCGTTATCAAGAAATATATACTCGAGTGTTTAAAAGTGTCGGTTTGGTGTGTGGTGTGTGGTGTGTGTGTGTGTGTGTGTGGTGTGTGTGTGTGTGGTGTGTGTTGTGTGTGTGTGTGTGTACGCATGTAGTTTTTATGTTATGTATGTTATCAATGCATGTATGCATGCATGCAATGCATGGATGGATGGACATTTAAAAACAAAAAAACACCCCGTTTATTCCTTTTGGTTTCTTGGTTTGTTTACTTGCTTACTCACCTGTTTGTCTGTTGGTGAGTGAGTTATCAGAAACACAAGGTCGGTGTGCCATACTTACTTAGTCCTGTTGATCTGTCTTGATCCAGCATTACTACTCTGTTCTTTTCTTTTCTCTCTGTCTGTCTTTTGTTGTGGGGGGGGGGGGGGGGGGGGGGGGGTTGTGTGTGTGTATGGATTTTGTGGTTCTTGACAAATTGACATTAAAACACTTGTGTGCACAGAACCAGCCCTGTTCTCCAGATTTTGTTGGGAGTGCTATCTGCACTGAGAGAGAGAGAGAGAGAGAGAGAGAGAGAGAGAGGAGGAGAGAGAGAGAGAGAGAGAGAGGAGAGAGAGAGAGAGTCTTTTTTTTTATATCGAGAATAATGGAATTGAACACACTCGTGTGAATCTTGTCATCTGTTCCCACCGGCACACAATGGCCTACTCTTACGAAAAGTGGAACAGGATTTAACGTGGTGTGCAAGATGTTCTGTGTGCGTTTGCACACAGGGCCTCGGTTTCTAATCTCATCCGAAGGACTTTTGGGGAGAGTGGAGTCAGCACTGATGTTAACTCCAGAGGGAAAATCCCGTTGAACGGGAATGGAACCCGGGTCCTCAAATTGTGAGCCAATCAATGTTCTGACCACTAGGCTATCCAGAGAGAGAGAGAGAGAGAAAAGAAAAAAAAAAGAGAGAGAGAAGGGAGACTACTATTTCTTTGGCGAAAGTTGTAATAGGGATGAGTGGGCTCCCCTTATCATTCGTGATTCGGCTACACATAGGCCTAAGGGTTTAGCTTCCGGGATTAAGTACTATCTTTTATAGAGTGCCAGTCAAAAACAGGTTTTCACAGTTTTTTTAAAGCATGAAAAAATGCACTGTTCACTTGTTTAGGGGGGGTTGAGACCATAGATCAACAGCAGGTAGGGATGAGAAAGTGGGAAATGATCATGGAAGGAGGATTGATTGTTTGTGTTCCTACAGCGTTGACCCCGCGCATGCATATTGTGGTGAGGCAGCCAGCACACACAACAGGGACTGTTTTCTGAAAAATTAAAAAAAATATAGATAAATTCAAACCTGCCAAATTTGTTTTCAGTCTAGGGGCTGGTCTTTCTGAAAAAAAGTGGTTTTTATTTCTGTGGATGCATTTATTTATTTATTTATTTATTTATTTATTCTTTTGCCTTAGTGCATGTGTATGAATGTAAGTGAGATATATGAAAATAGAATGAAAACTGCCAGAATATAACCGCTAAGTGTAGCCTTCATTTCAGAGGCGAAGGTCGCTTGACTGAAGGAATGATAGAAAGTGTGTATGTGTCACAAAGAAGAATGTGAATGATGTGTTTTCATGAAAGGGGAGTGTCATGCATGAGTGCACGCGTACGTACACACACACACACACACACACACACACACACACCACACACACACACACACACACACACACACACCAGGTAAAAAAAAAAAAAAAGAAAGATAAGAATCGTGTGGATAAAATCCCACCCCCCCCCCCCCCCCCCCCCAAATTCAACTGAGCAAGGGAGATAAATAATAAAAGTGTCTGGTATTTGACGGGTTTCGTCCCTTTATCTACTACAGAGCCATCTTTTCAACTGCTACGCGATGAAACTGGTTTTTAAAAAAAAATAAAAATAAAAAAAAGAAAGAAAAAAAAGAAGAAAAGAAGAAAGAAAGAAGGAAGAAAAGAAAAGAAAAAAAGAGAGTGCAAAAATTTGAGCTTTTAGATTTTAATATTGTATTGTGGTGTAGCGTATTATGTTTTTAGCTTTAAGACTGGTGTGTTGTGTTGTTTGTACTGTACTGTACTGTATTGTTTTGTATTGAGTTGTGTTGTATTTCATTGGGTTGGATTACATTACATTATGTTTTACTGTATTGTGTTGCATTGTATTGTATTGTCTAGCATTGTAAAAAGGTGATGGTGTCCCATAACCTAGGCGGTCGTAGGGGAGCAAGGCATCAGAGACCTCAGCTTCTCTAGGGGCCAGCATATTGAGGGTGGCGCCCATCTCATCTCTCTCGCTGTTTTACCTTCCCTATCCTTTAAGAGGGCAGGTACCCATTGACAGCTGGGTGAACTGGGGGCTATACTGAAGCCAAGGTGCGTAAACGGCCACCCATCCAATTGGTAACCAACTTTTTTAGCATTGTATTGTATTGTATTGCATTGCATTGCATTATAATTAACATATTTTTTACGTTTTACTTTTTTTTTACTTTCTTCCAGGCCAATTAAAATACAGACCTGACAGTACCGTAGTTCTAAATATGTACATATGATTTTGTACTCATGCATATCAAAAAATTCAACAATTCATGTCAAGCTTCACCTTCACCTACCCCTTAGTCAAGAAGACAGATGGTGCACCACTGAAGATTTTGCAACCAGCTTCCTCACACAACTCCTCACTTCCCATAGCAGAATATTGTATTGTCAGGATTACCACAAAAAAAACCCAAAAAAACAAAACCCAGCATGCTTCTTGTCCCTGGAGAGGAATGGGCTCTGCCAGGTTCATCTTGCCCAAGAGACACGATCTGAAAAATTCAGTGCAGTGCCCACAGCACACAAATACAACATCACTCAGTCCAGAGTGCTAAATTTAGCACGCACGCACGCACGCAACGCACGCACGCACGCACGCACGCACCACACACACACACACACACACACACACACACACACACACACCTTTCTTTTACCTGGTCCAAGTGTGGTCAGCTCCTGCTATGATTAGCATCAGCTGGTCCCATGTGGGCTGGGATGGGATGAAAAAATAATCAGCTGCTGAGAGGAGCTGAAAGTGGGGGGAAACTGACAGACTGCTGTGTGCCCGAAAAGACCCTATAGAAGAAGTTATGTGGAGAGAAAAATCCAATCATGATAACGTGTTTTTTTTCTGGTGACTGTTGTTTCCTACTTTTTTTCTTCCTTTTTACCTGGAACAACCATACTTACCATCGGTTTTTTTTTTACCTGTCTGAATCCATGATGCAACCTGCAAATGGGTTTTAGCATCTCATTCAAAAAAACTAGTACCCAGACCACCATCACTCTTGGCCTAGTGACTACGTGAAAAATCTAGCTTTAAAGAATCAGACTCAAAATAATGTCCTGTTTTTTAAGTACGTTACTCTTATGCCACAGATTCGCCAATGTTGTGGTCAGGTTTCTTCCTAATAAACTGAAAGGTTCAGGGTTCAAATCCGTTTTTTTATTTCTTTCTTTAAATCTGGATTGTGTTCCCTCGTACATTACACTTTGAGTTGTGGTCGGAGTGCTAGTCTTGTGGGCAATATGATAAACTGAAGCCTCCATAATTTACTTCACATAAATTAAAAGTAGATAAATAGCAATCACACAGGCAAACAAAACTAAAACAACATAGATCACAATTTAACTTTCGGGCAAAACAGCAAATAAAAAAGAAAAGAAGAAACAAACCAAAAAATAAACATAAAAAAGAAGAAAACCAAAAGCGCCAAAACAACAGGAAGAAGCAATAAGAATGCAAATAGAAAAGATGAAAATTCTGAAAAGACGAATTGCAAAGAAGAAGAAGAACTAGGAAGTAAGAATGCAAGAAAGGAAAATTGCAAAGAGATGGAAAGAATTGCAAGAAGAGAATGCGAAGAATTGAAGATAATTGCGAAGAAGAAGAAGAAGAAGAGGAGAGATACAGAGGAGGAAAAGAACAAGAGGAGGAGGGGGGGGGGGGAGGGGGAGAAGCAAAAAAGAAAGAAAAGACGAAAAAGCAGGAGGAGAAAATATGGGGTGGACACTCTGTGTGTGTGTGTGGTGTGTGTGTGTGTGTGTGTGTGTGTGTGTGTGTGTGTGTGTGTGTGTGTGTGTGTGTGTGTGTGATTGATTGATTGATTGATTGTATCTTTATCGAGGATAATGGAATAAGCACCCTTGTGCTTTTTTTTTTACATCAGTCTCCGTGTGTATGCAGTTTTGTAAATGTCATTGTGTCCACGGCACCGATGGCCTACTCTACGAAAAGCGGAATGGATTTATGTGTGTGTGTGGTGTGTGTGTGTGTGTGTGTGTGTGGGTGTGTGTGTGTGTGTGTGTGTGTGTGTGTGTGTGTGTGTGTGTATGTGTGTGTGTCTGTGTGTCTGTGTGTCTGTGTGTGTTGTGTTGTCTGTTGTGTTATGTGTGTGTGAATGTGTGTGTTTATGTGTGTATGTGAATGGTGTGTGAATGTGTGTGAATGTTGTCTGAGTGTGTGTGATGTGTGTGTGATGTGTGTGTGATGTGTGTGTGATGTGTGAATGTGTGTGTGAATTGGGTTGTAATATGTGTTGTGTGTATGTGTATGAATGTGTGTTGTGTGTATGTGTGTGTGAATTGTGTGTGAATGTGTGTGTGTATGTGTGTGAATATGTGGTGTAATATTGTGTGAATATTGTGTGAATGTGTGTGTTCATGTGTGCATGTGTGTGTTTACATGTGTGTGTGTTGTGTGTTTACTGTGTGTGTTGTGTGTGTTTACATGTGTGTGTTGTGTGTGTTTAATGTGTGTGTATGTGTGTTACTGTGTGTGTATGTGTGTGTTCATGTGTGTGTATTGTCGTGTTCCCAATAAACATTAAAAAAATTATTTTTTAAAAATAAAAACATGACACTTGATTGATAATGCACATTTGGGCAACATTCTTAGTAACATTTTCACCTTCACTAAAGAACAAACATGACAACACACAAACAAAAAATACACACCACACACATACAACACACACAACAACACACACAGCACACGCGCGCGACACACACACACCTCACTCACACACAGTACACACACACACACACACACACACACACACACACACACACACACACACACACACACACACACACCACACAACAATCTTTATTTTTTTTATGATCTAATGATATCATTAATGATGAGAGTTGGTACAGCACTTGTTTCTCACTACTTTTCCTCATAATCTAAGAAATCTACTATAAAAAAAAAAAATTCTGGTGCATCACACACGTGAAAAGTACATGCTTACTCAAGTCACGTACACACACGTACCAGCGTACGTACACGCATACGTGAGGAGAGCAGGCAGGCCCTGAGAAAAAACGTCACTTCAATCATGAGCTCCTCTTCCAGCCAGCTGCTCCCCCAGTTTCTGTCGTCTGCTCTGGAGAACAGCTCGTCACCACACAGTTATCTCTCTTTTCCCGCGCTTTTCCCCAGTCACCCTGCTTGCTCTGTGTGCCTGATGACAGAGGGACAAGAGTTAGTGTTCTTGAAGCAAGATGGCGGGCGGTGTCCAATTTGCTGTAATGTGTTCTTCATGGGGTGGAAGGTGCTTGGCCTGTCAAGGTAATGGCTGACATATGAGGTGTTCTATTACTAAGGGAGAAAGGGAATCATTTCTTTTTTTTCTCTGGGTTTTTCAGTATATGTACCTAGTTTCTGTTTTGTCTTTTCTGGGTGGTTTCTGTGTGTGTGTGTGTGTGTGTGTGTGTGTGTGTGTGTGTGTGTGTGGTGTGTGTGTGTGTGTGTTGTGGTGTGTGTGTGTGTGTGTGTGTGTGTGTTTTTGTTGTTGTGTGTGTGTGTGTGTGTGTGTGTGTATGTGTGTGTGTGTGTATGTTGTGTGTGTGTTGTGTGTTCATGGGTTTGGTTGTTCTGAGTCTTGTCTGTGTCTGTGTCTTTCTCTGTGTCTGTCTCTGTTTCTCTGTCTCTATCTGTCTCTTTGTCCCTGTCTTTGATTCTGTCTGTCTGTCTGTCTCCCTGTCTGTCTGTCTGTCTTGTCTGTCTTCTGTCTTCTTCTGTCTGTCTGTCTTCTTCTTCTATCTACTTCTATCTATCTATCTTCTATCTTCTATCTATCTATCTATCTATCTATCTCTATCTCTGTCTGTCTGTCTGTCTGTCTGTCTGTCTTCTGTCTTCTCTTCTATCTTCTATCTTCTCTCTCTTCTATCTATCTATCTATCTCCCATCTCTTCTGCTCTCTCTATCTATCTTCTCTCTCTATCTCTATCTATCTCTTCTCTCTTCTCTCTTCTTCTATTTCTCTCTATCTTCTTTTTCTCTCTCTCTCTTTGCTCTCTCTCTCTCTCTCTCTCTCTCTCTCTCTCTCTCTCTCTCTCTCTCTCTCTCTCTCTCTCTCTCTCTTCTCTCTCTCTCTCTCTCTCTCTCTCTCTCTCTCTCTCTCTCTCTCTCTCTCTCTCTCTCTCTCTTGTCTTCTCTCTCTCTCTCTCGTCTCTCTCTGACTCTCTCTCTCTCTCTCTCTCTCTCGTCTCTGTTCTCTCTCTCCTGACTCTCTCTCTCTCTGTGTCTCTCTCTATCTCTGCCTCTCTGACTCTGTCTCCCCCCCCCCCCCCCTTAACACCCCACCCCCCATACACACACACTTGCTGTCATCATTAAAAAAAAAAAAAAAAAAAAAAACCTGCCTGCAAACTCGGGGCTATTTATTTTAATTAAGCCTACTTAGTTCTTTGAAACTTTATACACCCCTTCTAAAATGCCACGCGTGTCTAAGTTTCATTTACATGTACGATCTGGGTGGAAGGTTTTTTTTTTCTTTATTTTTGCTTTCTGCTAACAGTTCTCTGTTTGTCCTGTCTGTCTGTTTGTTTTGTTTATCTATCTGTCCTGCTTGTCAATCTGTTTGTTTGTCTGTCTGCCTGTCAATCTGTCTGTGTGTCTGATTCAGTTCATTTTGTCTCACTCTTCTTCTCTTTTCTACTATTTCTATCTCAGTTGTGGGTGTGGTGGTGGTTGTTTTTTTCTGTAAATCATTATTATTAAGAGGAAATATAGCAGCGGAGAAGAAACAAGTGCAGGTAACCAACTTACAACCTCTCCATCATTGTTAAAATGATATATCAAAGATTCAGTTTTTTAACAATAATTTTTTTTTTTAAATTCTGGAAAATAATATCTTTCAATGGCATCATTTTAGGAATTTTTTTTTATAGTAAGAACCATATGCCTTTGGCCTGACCTGATTGGAGTTTGGGCTCCTGGATAAGCCATTATTTATATTATTGTTATTTTATTTTATTTTATTGATTCTTTCTTTTATATTGAGGATAATGGAATAAGCACTCATGTGCTTTTTTACACCCAGTCCACGTGTGTATGCAGTTTTGTAAATGTCATCTGTTCCCACCGGCACCAATAGCCTACTCTTACGAAAAGTGGAACAGGATTTAACGTGTGTGTGCAAGATGTTCTGCGTGCATTCGAGCACGGGGCCTCGGTTTATAGTCTCACCCAAGGAACTTTTGGAGAGTGGAGTCAGCACTGATGTTACGTTAACTCTAGGAGAAAAATACCCTCGAACGGAATCGAACCCGGGTGATCAAATTGAGAGCCCAATGTTCTGACCACTAGGCTATCCTGTCCCCCTACGTCAGAGGTCCCAGGTCTTGGGTGATTGAAGCTTTGCCCCCTGTTGTAGCTTACAGCAAGACACTTTACAGAATGTTAATGTGTCAATCAATTCATAAGACTATTTGAAATTCCTTTGGCGTTTTTAAGCTGCTATCAAATGACAACGATAAAAAGAGAAAATATGTTTAAAATATAGGGGGGGGGGGGGAGATTTGTGTAATATCATAAGAAGTTCCCTCGGGGGGGATACCTGGGGCCTGTCAGTATAAATAGCATCCCCACCTTCTGGAAATTCTGCGCTAAGAATTCCCTCTTTTCTATCCCTCTCTTTGTTTCTCCCTTTTTTTTTTCCTTTTCTTCCTGTCACCTCCTTCTTTGTCTGTTTTCTGCCTTCTAGGTCCGTTCTCCTGCCTTTCTTTCTCAAGAAAGATGTAAAATAAGATAACAATTGTCTCCCAGCCAAAGTCAGATACACTAGGTCTGACATGTCAGGTACTTGATGGCTGCACAGAGCATAATTATTTACTCCTATGACAGACAACAACAGTCTTCCTTTCCTTCCTTCACCATCACATATCCCGTAGTCCCGTAGACCGTGGGGGGCACCAATGAAGATTTTGCAACCAGCTTCCTCCACTCCACGCAGTCCTCTGCTTTCCGTAGCAAATTGCTCAACTCAAGGTCAGTCCACTCTCTGATGATGTCCTCTCATCGTTTTCTCTGTCTGTCTCTTCGTCTCCCTCCCCTTACTGTTCCCTGTAAGACTGTCTTGGCCAGTCCAGATGATCGTTTGACGTGCCCATACCACTTTAGTTTGCCTTTCTTCCTTGAAGTCAGGAGCTCTACATAATTATGCTCTGATGGCATTCTTTATTCTGGTTTTCACTTTTTCATTTGTGATGTGATCTCTGTATGAAATGTCAAGAGGTTTGCAAAAGCATCTCATCTCTATTGCTCGTATCCTTCTTTCAATGTCTGCTGTTGTGGTCCATGTTTCACATGCGTACAAAATATGGACATGATCAGGAAGGCATCCAGTCTGATCTTGTACAGATTTTAAACAAGTCAGTTAATGATCAGGGGGTGGAACAGCCCAGTGTTAGAGCATTGGCTCAAGATTTGACAGCCCAGTCTTGAACCACCACTGAGACCACTGTTTGAAGGATCCCCCCCCCTCCCCATAGTTAACATCACACTGACTCTACCCCCGCCCTCACCCACCCCAAACCTATTTCCTCCAAACTCTAAATTCCTTCAGATGAGACTTTAAACCAAGGCTCCATGTGCGAACGCAGCAAAATATCTTGCGCACAGGTTAAAACCTGATCTGCCTTTCAGAAGAACAGGTAATTAAATTTGTGCTGGAAAGAAAGGATGACAAAATATAATATGTATAAAAAGACATATACACACTAGTGTCGTGTGTAGACAAAGCCATCATCTCTGCTGACAGAATGCAGTACCTATGTGGCAGGCAAAAATGGCTGCATACACAAAAAATCTCACCAACTGTGAACTTTGGAGGCTTACCAGAGGAATGAAAAAAGTAAAAATAAACAAATGGAGAATGGGCAACAGACCAGCCGCCATGGTGCAGTGGTTTGCCCCTTGGATTCTGGGATGGAATTCAAAGGGTTCTAATCCCCTCAGAGTCATAGGGATGTTTCGGACTATGGCTGGCTCCAACCCAGAGTAAGTGTGCTGTGGTCTCATTTAGAAGACTAGGACCAGATAGTTGAGTTTCATCCACTTTATGGATGGAGTTTGAGAGTGTTGCAAAAATTACTTGACCAACACTGCAGGTGTCTCTGTATCTCTTGGACCTATTGATGTTGGGATATATTACGATAGTAAGCTAGAGTATAAGCCTGTCAAGAGTCTCAAAGCACATGCACTTTTACAGCAGCATTATTACATCTTCTTCACTATCAATATCATTGATCATCATGCCTCTGATTCGGTTGTCCCAGTTGCTCTGGTCTCATGGTGACCTCAGATTTGGTTTCCCCATACACTACTATACTGTTCCTGTGGCGAGAGTGTGTGAAAGCCTTTGGGGTTAGAGGTTTACAGAACAGGCACCACTGAGCACCACCGAAGTGACCCAGTAGAAGTGCAGGGCCCCTCTGGCTAGTGGCACCATGGTGGCCTGATATTGAGGGCTTCCTGTGGACATCTCACCCTGAGGGTAAGACATAACAAGTTTGGGTATGGCTGTGGCAGGGAGATTGAAATGATCAGGTCGAAACAGCAGGACAGGGACATCACAGAAGATGAGGCAGCAACAAAAAAAATGGGAAGTAGGCTTACATCATCACAGATCAGTAAGGGAGCACAACAGTTAAAACAGTTGAAGCAAATCGAAGGTCAATGTCACATCATTATTTCATATTCCTTCAAGTCAAAGTAACCCATCCACAGAATTCTGACATCAACTGATTTTATTTCCCCCCTTACATAGCCCCATGATAAAAGCTCCTAAAGTTAGGAAAACACTGGGATGATCATTTTTTTCAAAGGAAGGGGGAGGGATGGCCTTATGGTTAAATGGCTGTGCTCATGATTATCAGCCCATGTTCAAGCCAGCACTGAAGGGCACCATTAAAGGATTTTTTTTTTTGCCCCAGGTTCAAATCAGCACTGAATCCACTATCCCCGAAAAATTCTTCAGAGAGACCTTTACATCAAAGTTCAATGTGCCAACAGATGCAGAACATTTTGTGCATATGTTAAAACCTGTTCTGCCTTCCAAAATAGCCTGCTTATGTTTGGGTGGTGAGAGCAGATGGCAAAATTTGGTAAAGTTGCATACACACAGTGACTAGATTTCTAAAACAAGAATATGAGAAACAGGCTCACTGAAAATTGCTCAGAGAGATAGAGAGACACAGAGAGAGAGAGAAACAGGAACAGAGACAGAGAAAGGCAGACGACAGACACAGATATATTTATATATTATACAGATATACAGAGCTACATAGATGCAGACAGACCAGAAACTTGTTACATTCACTGAAAATCCAAGAAAACAATGAAAACCATTCCCTTTCTCCCTTAGTAATAGAACACCTCATATGTCAGCCATTACCTTGACAGGCCAAGCACCTTCCACCCCATGAAGAACACATTACAGCAAATTGGACACCGCCCGCCATCTTGCTTCAAGAACACTAACTCTTGTCCCTCTGTCATCAGGCACACAGAGCAAGCAGGGTGACCGGGAAAAGCGCGGGAAAAGAGAGATAACTGTGTGGTGACGAGCTGTTCTCGAGAGCAGACGACAGAAACTGGGGAGCAGCTGGCTGGAAGAGGAGCTCATGATTGAAGTGACGTTTTTCTGCCAGGGCCTGCCTGCTCTCCTCACGTAGGCGTAGTACGCTGGTACGTGTGTGTGTACGTGAGTAAGCACGTACTTTTCAAGTATGCTGAGCACAAGGAAGTTTTAGTGGATTTGTTAGTATATTGTGTGTGTGTGTGGGGGGGGGTGGGTGTGTGTGTGTGTGTGTTTGTGTGTGTATATGTGTGTGCAGGTGCGCCCATGCATCCCCTGGGTCATAGTGTGTGCAAAGCCAACCAAAAACAGAGAAAATGCTATACAAGAACAGAAAAAGAGGTAATTGATAAATTGTAAGCAAGCCCTAGAAAACAAAGCCGTTTTTGGGGGCTTGGTTTGGTTCTGGGTTTGTTTGGGTTGGTTGTTTTTTTAGGGTGGTGGTGTGAGTGGAGGGACTAGGTAAAATCAATTTTCTGAAACAATCAAAATAGCTGATGACACTGCAGTCTCAGAAATCGATAGAGAGAGACACTACTGAGAAACAGGAGTTCTAAATATCCTATAACATTTCTGAATTGACCATGGTTGGGAATATTGTTACATACATATGTGGTTAACAACTTATCAGGTCCAGTGATAAATGAAATTGGTTGAACTGAACTTACGCCAAAGCCCCATGCCCTGGGCCTGACTGGTTTGGCATTTCAAGGCAGCCCAACGCCTTTTTTGTTGTTGTTGCTTATAATTATGATAGACAACAGTATTTGTTGTCTGTGCATTTAAAAATAGCGTTCCGCCTTTCCTTGTGTGCCGGTAGGAACAGATAACAAAATAAAGCTCAGTATTCATACAGGTGTCGTGTTTAAACACCATCACCGAAATCGAAATGTGGCTACCTAAATGGTGGGGGGAGGGGGGGGGGGGGACGGTGGCAAAGGCAAAAAATCTCACCATTGGTGAATCTTGGAGCTCTAGCCAAGGAAGGAAGGAAAAACAACAACAAAAGGTAAAAAAGGTAACGGTGTCCCATAACCTAGGTGGTTGTTGGGGAACGAGGCATCAGAGACCTCAGCTTCTCTAGGGGCCAGCATATTGAGGGCAGCGCCCATCTCCTCTCCTTTGCTGGTTTACCTTCCCTGACCCTAAAGAGGGCAGGTACCCATTTACAGCTGGGTGAACTGGAGGGGAACTGTGCTGTAGCCAAGGCGCCCAAACGGTCACCCATCCAACTGGTAACCGCGCTCGACGCTGCTTAACTTGACTTGGGGGAAAGCGAGCGCTCTGACCACTGAGCTATCCCGCCAACAACAAAGCAAAACCAGAACTGCCATAGGGGGTGTCAGGTCAGGTCAGGTCAGGTCAGGTCAGGTCAGGTACCGTTGACTTTCTGGCCGCAGTGACCTTCTGTGGCAGTAAGGGAGCACTGGTCCTCACCTGACACTCCAGCATCACCGCTCTGGCTCTTATTTTCTTTTCTTTTCTGTTCTTTTCTGTTCTTTTCTGTTCTGTTCTTTTCTGTTCTTTTCTTTTCTGTTCTTTTCTTTTCCGTTCTGTTCTTTTCTTTTCTTTTCTGTTCTTTTCTTTTCCGTTCTGTTCTGTTCTTTTCTTTTCTGTTCTTTCTTTTGTTCTTTCTGTTCTTTTCTGTTCTTTTCTGTTCTGTTCTTTCTGTTCTTTTCTGTTCTTTTCTGTTCTTTCTTTTCTGTTCTTTTCTTTTCTGTTCTTGTTCTTTTCTTCTTTCTTTCTGTTCTTTTCTCTTTCTTTCTTTTCTGTTCTTTTCTTTTCTGTTCTTTTTTTTTTCTTTCTTTTCTGTTCTTTTCTTTTCTGTTTCTTTCTGTTCTTTTCTTTTCTTTCTTTTCTGTTCTTTTCTTTCTTTTCTTTTCTGTTCTTTTCTGTTCTTTTCTTTTCTGTTCTTTTCTTTCTTTCTTTTCTGTTCTTTCTTTTCTTTTCTTTTCTTTTTTTTCTTTTTCTTTT
>CM060339.1:25816626-25834126 GCA_030674155.1 Stramonita haemastoma
CCGCCCGGCCCCCCCCGGGTTGGGCCCCCAACAAAGGGTTTTTGGGGGTTTTAAAAAGAAACAAGCCGCCAGTGAGGAAATTTCCTAAAAAAAAAAAATTGCGTGCATGGGGGAAACCTTGACGATCCCAGTTTTTTGTCAAAGATGTGTTTAATTTGTTTTGTGCCCGTCCCCCCTTTCCCCCTGCCCCTTGGGTATGGGGGTTAAAAAAAGCTTGACACAAAAAAATATTGTCATAAAAAATTGTCAATATTGTCAAAAATTTTTTAAAATTGTCTCTTTTCCCCCCTCTCTCTCTCTTTCCCCTTTTCCCCTCTCTCCCCCTCTCTCTTGGTAAAAAGAAAAAAAACCCCACACAAAACAAAACCCCACCCGCACGCACCCCCCCCCAAAAGGGGGGGAAAAAAATATTTTTAAAATGACTCTTTTAACCTCAAGATAATTTTTATTTCAAAAAAAAAACACACCCAAAACCACACCACAAAAACCACACACACAACAAACCCCCCCGCGGGCTGAGCAAAGCACGAAAGCCCCACACCCACACAGAACACAAACCACTTGGGTAAAATACAGGGCCCCCAAAAGTAAGCATTTTTTTAAAAAAACCCGGGGACAAACCAAAAGTGGTATATTGGGCGGCCCCCACTTGTACGCACTTGGGGCCCCTTTCGTTTTTGGGGGGCACGCCCCCTTTGTCGTTAAGGGGTAGTAGCCCTTTTAAATTGGAAAAAACCTCGGGAAAAAAAAAAACTTTTTTTAGGGGTCTTGGCATTTTCCCTTGGAAAAAAAAAACAAAAAAAAAACAAACAGGGTTTCCCTTTTTTTTGCCGCTGGTCTCCCTTTTTTTATGAGTTTTGATAAAAACCCTTTTTTTTTTTTCTTTGAGTTCGGGGGAAAAACCCAGAAGCAAATTTACAAAACTGGATTACGGGGATGGATGAAAAAATTTTACACGAGGCAAACCCTTATCCTCGAAAATAAGAGAATAAAAAAAAATGAAAAATAGAAATAAAAATTTTTGAATCTTTTTTGATAAAAACCCATGTGGGCCCCACCCTTTGCAGTTTAAAAAAAAAGTTCAAAAAACTTTTAAGACCGGGTTTCCCCCCAAAGGCGTATTAATTAATCGGGGGCTATAGCCAGTGGTTATAATTAAGACCGTTGAACCCACCTTTCCCGTGTCCCCTTTAAGTCGGGGGGGTTTTTAAATCTTGGCGGGTTTGGGGCTGGAGATTTTTTTTTTTTTCTCCTCCTCCTCCTCCCCCTTTTTTTTCTTTTCTTCGCAACCCATTTACTACACTACTAAACTTCCCCCCACTACTACTTTCTTTCTTCTACTACGCTACTACTTTCTCTGCCTTCTTCCTTTCCTTCTCCTTTTTCTCTACTCTACTCTCCATACTACTACAAATAAATACTATTACTTTCTAACTACTACCCCCCCACTAACTACTACTACTAATACTCTACCTACTTTCTAAAATACTATTCCCCCCCTCCTTCTTTTCCCTTTTCCTTCTTCTTCTTTTTCTTCTCCCCTCCCCTCCTCCCCCTCCCTTTTTCCCCTCTACTACTTTCTTTCACAAAATCTACTACCAACTAACTTTCAAACTTTTTTTCTTTTTTTTCTTCTTCTTTTTTTTCCCTTTTTTTCCTTCTCTTTTAACCCTCCCCAAATTTGCTTCTGTTTTTTGATAAAAATTTTTAAAAATTAAAGGGCATTATAAAAAAAATTTTCTTTGGGGGGGCTCTTTTTTGTCTTTGGGGGGAAAAAGGGGAGGGGGAAAAGACCAAAAAAAACAGGGAAAAAAGGAAAAAAAAGGGTAACAGGAAGAAAAGAAAAAACCCCAAACAGAAAAGAAGAGAGGGGGGAAAAGAGGGGGAAATTTTTGACGGGGAAATTTTCCCGAAGGGGGGGGGGTTGGGTAACAAAAAAAAGGGAAAAAAAACAAAGGGAAAAAAAGAAGAGAGTGGTAAAAAAGGGGAAAAACTTTGCCGGAAATTTTCCCGAAGGTGGGGGGGGGGGGGGGGGGGGGGGGGGGGGGGGGGGGGGGGGGGAAAAGGGGTAAGGAAAAGGTGCCCCAAACCTAGTGGTCGTAGGGGAGCGAGGCATCAGAGACCTCAGCTTCTCTAAGGGCCCAGCATATCGAGTGTGGCACCCATCTCCTCTCCCTCGCTGCTTTACCCTCCCTGACCCTAAAGAGGGCAGGTACCCATTTACAGCTGGGTGAATTTGGGGGGGGGGGGGACTGTACTGTAAGCCAAAGCGCGCAAATGGTCACCCCTCCATTAGGTAACCACGCTCGATCTGCTTAAAACCTTAGCTTAGAGAAAGCGAGTGCTCTGACACTGAGCTATCCCTCCCTTTTTCTGACAGACATTTAACCCAAATTTTTTTTGTATTTTGATTTGTACCACTTTATGTCACAGCAAATTTCTCTGCGTGGAAATTCGGGCTGCTCTCCCCGGGGAAAGCGCGTCGCCACAAGTGCAGCGCCTACCCTTTTTTTTTTTTTTTTCCTGCATGCAACTGTATTTGTTTCCCTATCAGGTGGCCTTTTTTTGAAGAATTTTGCCAGGGTCAACAACCCCTTTGTTGCCGTGGGGTTCTTTTCGTGCGCTAATTAGTGATGTGTGAACACACAGGACTTCGGTTTATTATCGTCTCAACCGAAAGACTAGCGCCCAACCACCACCCAGGGTCTAATGGATGGGGGGAAGTTCTGAGCCCAAACGGGGTACGAACCACAGCTCACTCCGACCCAAACTTTTAGCTTTCTAGGCAAGGCGCGTTACCACCTAGACCACCGATCCACCTAACCCAAGAAATCCATTTAGGGACACTGCACACGTCAGTTCTTTTTTTTTCCTGTTGTCTAGTCACAGGGGGTGGAATAGACAAGCCACTGCCACCCCCTGCTATTGTCAGGGGGGGGGGGGGGGGTATACAAAGGAAGGGTGAATTATTGATGTCCTCCCCAACCCTCTTTCCTTCCCAACACACCTGCCGTATGAGTGGAAAAAAGCACTATAGTGAAGGAAGAGAGAAGAGAAGAGAGAGGAGAGAGAGAGAGAGAGAGAGAGAGGAGAGAGAGAGAGAGAGAGAGAGAGGAGAGAGGGGAACAGAAGACAGGAGACAGACAGACAGACAGACAGACAGACAGACAGACAGACAGACAGACACGAGACACAGACAGAGAAGGGGAGGGAGAGAGAGAGAGAAAGACAGAGAGACATAGACAGAAAGAGTCAGAGATAGAGACATAGACAGAGAAAGAGACAGAGAGAGAGGCACTAGTAAAATTAGGGGAGAGGGGAGGGGTGAGAGAGGGAGAGAGAGAGGGGGGGGGGGGGGGGTGGTATTAGTAAAAATTAGGGGAGAGAGAGGGGAGAAAGAGAGGGGAGGGGAGGGCAAGGCAAAAATTCTTTTATTCGAGGATAATAGATAAGCACTCTTGTTTTTTACATCCAGTCCCCAAGGGCAGGGAGAGAGAGAAAGACAAAGAAACAGATACAGAAAGAGACAGACAGATAGAAAGAGAAGGGAGAGGGGGGGGGCACTAGTGAAATTAGAGAGAGGGGGAGGGCACTAATAAAATTAGGGGGAGAGAGAGAGAGGAGGAACACTAGTAAAAATAGAGAAGACAGACAGACAGACAGACAGACAGAAACAGAGAGTGAAAGAAAGAAATACGAAACATGTAGATAGACAGAAAGAATCAAAGAGAAAGAAAGAAGAAAAGAAAGAAAGAAAAGAAAGAAAGGGAAAAAAAGAACAAAAGAAAGAAAGAATGAATGAAAGAAAAAAATAAAAAAGAAAAATAGAAGAAAAGAAAGCAACCAAAAAAAAAAAAACAGAAAAAAACAAACAAACAAACAAACAAAAAGGAAAGAAATTAATAACAACAACAAAAGAAAGAAAGAAAGAAAAGAAAAAGAGGTGAAGAAAAAAAGAAAGAAAAAAAACAAAGAAACAAAAAAAAAGAAAGAAAAGAAATGAAAAGAAAGTACGAAATATCGAAGACAAATATTAAAAGAAAGACACGAGGAAGAAAAAAAATGGAGACAGACAACAAAACAACAACAACAACAACAACAAAACAAAAAACAAGAAAAAAAAAGGAAAGAGAGGGGGAAAGGCTGGAACAGTGATATCAGTTAAAAGTAAAGGTAAAAAAAAAGTAAGTAAAGGTGTCCCAAAACTATGTGGTCGTAGGGGATTATTCATTCATTCACCCACTCACTCCCACTCACTCACTCACTCCCACTCACTCACTCACTCACTCACTCACACACACACACACCACACACACACACACACACACACAACACACATACACACACACACACAGCACACGACACTACACCACACAACACACTACACCACACTACACACAATACACACTACACACACACACTACACACACACTACACATACCACTACACACACTACATACACACAGACATACACAGACACCACTCCACACACACACACTACACACACACACACAAAACACACACACACCCACACACACACACACACACACACATACACACACACACATACAACAACACACTACACACACACACACCCACACACTACAACACACACACTACACACACAACACCACACACACACACACACACACTACACACACCCA
Source organism: Stramonita haemastoma (assembly GCA_030674155.1). Lineage (NCBI taxonomy): Eukaryota > Metazoa > Mollusca > Gastropoda > Neogastropoda > Muricidae > Stramonita > Stramonita haemastoma. The sequence continues at coordinate 25,821,291 of CM060339.1, forward strand.
CACCACTACACACACACTACCACACACACACACTACACACACCACACTACACAACTACAACAACACACACACACACAACCACTACACACACACACACACACCACACCACCACACTACACACCTACCACAACACCACACACACACCACACACACACACACACACCCCACACACCACACACACACACAACACACCACAAGGGGTAGGCATACACACCGACAAGGCACGATTGCACTTTTTCTTGACAATGATTAACGGTCGACGTACAGACGAGCAAGGGGTCGAATCCTATCAACACCGGAAGGAAAAATATGATATAGATGAAAAGAGAAGAGAGAGAGGAGAGGAGAGAGGAGGAGAGAGAGAGAGAGAGAGAGAGAGAGATGAAGAGAGAGACAGAGACAGAGACAGAGACAGAGAGATAGAGAGGACAGAGACAGGAAGAGATCAGAGAGAGACAGACAGAGACAGAGAGAGAGACGACACACAGAGACAGAGAAGAGACAGAGACAGAGAGACAGAGACAAAGACAGAGAGACAGAGAGAGAGAGAGATACAGAGAGACAGAGACAGAGACAGAGAGTCAAATTCTTTTTATTCCGAGGATAATGAATAAGCACCCATATGCTTTTTTTTTTACATCCAGTCCCAGAGACAGACAGACAGACACAGAGAGAGAGAAGAGATGAGAGAGAGGGGAGAGAGAGAGAGAGAGAGAGAGAGAGAGAGAGAGAGAGAGAGAGAGAGAGAGAGAGAGAGAGAATTAAATCAAATCCTTTTAATCCGAGGATAATGAATAAGTACCCATATGCTTTTTTTCACATCCATCCCAGAGACAGACAGACAGACAACAGACAGACAGACAGACAGACAGGGCAACAGACAGACAGAGAGACAGAGAGGACAGGGGAGACAGAGAGAGAGAGAGAGAAGAGAGGAGAAGAGGAGAGAGAAAGGCTTTGGGATCAAAATGTTTCATTTGATTAATTGCTTGTCGAAATCTGAATGAACTGATTGATTTTCTACGTTTGGAAAAAAAGTGGGAAAATTAGATACCCCCCCCCCCCCCCCTCCCTCTCCTCTCTCTCTCTCTCCTCCTCCCTCCCTCCCTCCTATGCCGTGCACTTGGGCGGGCATTTACACACAGGTCTCAAGCGTATGTACACACATACGCGCGCACGCGAACAAATTACACATACATAAGCATTAACACTACCACCACCACCACCACTCATCCACCACCACGCACACATACAGGCAGTGACACACTAATATGCAAGTGTGTGCATCAGTGCACACACACACACACACACACACACACACACGCACACACACAACCACACACACCACACACATCTCACACACACACACACACACACACACACACACACACCACACACACACACTATAATGCAGGCATGAACACGTACGCGGAAGTATGCGCACACACGCATCCGCACGTTTTGCACGCACACACACACACACACACACACACACACACACACCACACACACACACACACAAGGCATTTGCACACACACACGCACGCACACGCACAAGCAGATAGACAGACAGGGAGACAGAGTACAGGAAAGTATAGTTATAACAACCAGAAACCTTTTAAACGCACGCTCACGCGCGTGCGCCGCCCCCACCACACACACCCACACCACACACACACACACACACACACACATTTTTCAAATCATTAAGGCATTTTGATTATGTGAAAGGAAGTATATGAGACGAAAAAGCGTATTACACCGAGACAACCCTCCCCCCCCCCCCCCCACCCCCCTCCGCAAAATAAGCACCGAAACAATTCAATGTCATGATATTTAAAAGTCCCTTATTTGAGACATGGACTTTAAAAATAAATCTGTAGTATGTTAATAAAAAAAAAAAAAGACCTCTGAACACAGTTACAAATCATAAATATCAGACATAAAAACCAGGCCAAAACAAACATTCAAGAAGACGTTAAAAAAAACAACAACAACAACAACCAGATCACCTTTTTGATATATACATTTTTTTAAAAAGAATATGATATAAGTAAGAATATGAATACAGTCACAAATCAGGAAAACAAAAAAGTCAGACATGGAAAACATTTCGATATTACATCCAATAGCCGTGAACTAATACATACAGTTTTTTTTTTTTTAAATTGTCGTGGTAAAAATGTGAATACAATTACATATTAGTATTTAAACACCACACACACACCACACACACACACACACACACACACACCACACACACACACTGACAAAAAATTAAGATAATTATATATATTTTTTACAATAAAGCAAATATTGAGATTGTTTTAATATGCAGATAACTATTTTACAAAAAAAAGACCCCTAAAACATTCACGTACCACCACACAGGCATTTCTATCTCAGAGCACACCGAGCTTTCTATTATAAATATATTTGTCCGATACCCCCCCCCCCTCCTCTCTCTCTCTCTCTCTCCCCCCCCCCCCCCCCCCCCCCCCCCCCCTGTAGAAAACACACATCGAGTAGAAAAAAGACTAGTAGGGTTTAATAAACATGTATCTACATTTGTGTGTTGTTGTGTCTGTGTGTGAGTGTGTGGTGTGTTGTGAGTGTGGTAGTATGTGTGGTGTGGTGTGTGTGGTGTGTGTGGTGTGTTTGGTGTGTGTGTGATATAAATGTGTGTGTGTGTGTGTGTGTGTGTGTGTGTGGTGTGTGGTGTGGTGTGGTGTGGTGTGGTGTGTGTATATAATTATATATATATATGTGTGTGTGTGTGTGTGTGTGTGTGTGTGTGTGTGTGTGTGTGTGTTGTGTTGTCTGTCTGTCTGTCTGTCTGTCTGTCTGTGCGCGCGCGTGCGTGCGTGCCACGAGTGTAAGTATTTGTGACATTTTTATTTGAAGCATATAATGTTTGTACAAATATAAATGTTACTGTCTTGTGTCTGTTTGATTATGATTCGTATCAATATGCCTGTCAGTGTTGTCATTGCCCTTGGGGGATGATTCAAGTGTTTTTTGACTTGACTTGACACACATACAGACACACCCACCCCCCTGGGCGAGCTTAGTACATAGTGTACATATCATATTCATGCAACCCTGAGAAATCCTTTCACACCACAAAAAAGGGGAACCACGACACCAATCTTAGATTTTGAAAATAAAGTTAAATTTTTTTTAAAGTAAATCCCATTAAAAAAAGTCTCGTATGGTGCACTATTTAGTACACACACACACACACAACACACACACACACACACACACACACACACACACACACACACACACACACACACACGGAAAAAAAAGCGACTCCAAAGATGATTGCAAAATTCAAACATTCAAGACGAATTTATTTCTAATGTAACCACACTACATTACACTACACACTACACTACACACTTACACTATACAACACAACTCAAAAACGATTACAAAATTCAAACATTCAAAAAACGATTTCTTTACCAATGTAAATACCACACACACACACACACACACCACGCACACACACACGCACACACACACACACACACACCACGCACCGCACGCACGCACCCTTGCCCTCCCCCTCTTCACGCAGATGCTGCACCCCCCCCCCCCCTCCCACTCCCCCACACCTCCCCTTTAGGGAAAAAAAACCCCATAAACACAAATTTAATTAATCCCACTTCATACAAGCCCATACATCAAAATGTATACAACGTTAATCTTTTATACATGCGTTTGTTATCAAAATACTAGAATTATGTTTTGGGTTGAAGTTTGCAATCAACCCATCATATTCATTAAGAGTACTTGCATTCAAATTCATTTAAAAAAAAAAAAAAATTCTGTCCATCAGGAGTTCTTGCATTCAATCTCATGTTTTAAAAAATGTAGTCTATCCATCAGTGTTTCTTATACTCAATTTTGATAAATAAAAACATCTCGTCCATCAATATTTCTAGCATTTAGATTTTTTTAAAGCCCAAAACATAAGAAAAACAAATCCTATTCGTTAGTCCTTTTTGCATTCAATCTCATTCAAAACAACCCCAAAAACCATGAGAACAAACATCATCTTATCCATCAGTATTTCTTGCATTCAACATATTTTAGAAAAAACATGACATCCATCAATATTTAGAAAAATCATAACACATCTTATCTATCAATATTTCTTGCATTCATTTTTTTTTAAACCATGAAAACCCCACCCTATTCATCAGTATTTTTAGCATTCAAGTTCTTAAAAATAAAATTTAAAAAAAGAAGAAAAACACAAAATTCTGTCCACCAGTATTTCTTGCATTCAATCTCATTTTAAAATAAAACAAAAAAACCCCATCCATTTATCAGTGTTTCCTGGATTCAACCTCATTAAAAAAAAAAAAAAAAAAGCATGAAAAAAAACAATAGTCTGTCCATCGGTAGTTCTTCCATTAAACTTTTTTTTTTTTAAAATCCAACCATTAGTATTTCTTGCACTCGAATTCATTAAAAAAAATGTCATTAGAAAAAAACACAATCAATTACATTTCCTGTAATCCAATTTTTTAAACATGGAAAAAACCACATGTATTCATCATTTTCTTGCATTACCTAATTTAAAAATTATTGAGAAAAATACCTATCTTATCCATCAGTTTCTTTGCATTAATCTTTTTTTTTAATTTAAAGAAAAGCCACTTTAACCATCAGTATTTCTTCATTCAAACTCATTTTCTTTATAAAAAGAAAGGAAAAAAAACACAAAATCCTGTTCATCACTACTTCTTGCATTCAACCTAAACACACACACACACACACACACACACACACACACACACACACACACACACACACACCACACACACACACACACCGCGCGCGCGCACCACACACCACACACACACACACACACACACACACACACACACACACACACACACCACACACACACACACACGCACAACACACCACACACACACACACATACACACACACACACCACACACACAACACACACACGCACCACACACGCACACACGCACGCACCACACACCACCACCACACACACACACACACACACACACACACACACATGAGGATAAAACCTATTCTATCATCACTTACACTTGCATTAATGAAAATCTTATCCATCAATATTTCCTGCATTCAATCTAAAAAACAAAAACATGAAAAATAACATCCTATCCATTAGTAGTTCTTCCATTCAATCATTAAATAAAAAAAAAAAAAAAATCCCACCATCAGTATTTCTTGCACTCCACTTCATTTTAAAATAATATCAGAAAAATACACAACTCATCCTATCCATTAGTATTTCTTGTAATCCATCTTTGTTCTTAATACAAAAAAAACCATTGTATTCATCAATTTTTTTCTTGCATTTGACCTATTTTTTCACGAGAAAAAATACCCATCAATCCAATCCTTGCATTCAATCTCATTAATAAAAAAAGAGAGAGAGAGAGAGGAGAGAGAGAGAGAGAGAGAGAGAGAGAGAGAGAGAGAGAGAGAGAGAAGAGAGAGAAGAGAGAGAGAAGAGAGAGAGAGAGAAAAGAAAGCCATTCTAGCCATCACTATTTCTTACATTCAAACTCATTTTCTTAAAAAAAAATTAAAGAAAAGAAAAAAGAAAAAAACACAAAATCCTGTTCAGCAGTACTTGCATTCAGCCTCAAAATTAAAAAAAAACAAAAAAAAAACAAGAGGATAAAAGCCATCCTATTATCACTTACACTTGCATTCGATCTCATTTTTAAAAAAAATACATGATGACAATCGTATCCATTACTATTTCCTGCATTCAACTTCATTAATAAAAAAAAAAAAAAAAAAGAAAACATGAAAAAACAGCATCCTGTCCATAAGTAGTTCTTCCATTCAACGTCATTTTAAAAAAATCCCATCCATCAGTATTTCTTGCACTCAACTTCATTTTAAAAAAAATTAGAAAAAATACGTAACACATCCTATTTACTAGTATTTCTTGTAAACGATTATTTTTTTAAACCATGATAAAACCCCATCTGTATTCATCAGTGTTTCTTATGTTCAATCTTTTTTTAATGAGAAAAAATACCCATCCAATCCATCAGTTACTCTTGCATTCAATCTCATTTAAAAGAGAGAGAGAGAGAGAGAGAGAGAGAGAGAGAGAGAGAGAAGAGAGAGAGAGAGAGAGAGAGAGAGAGAGAGCAAACAGCCATTCTAGCCATCAGTATTTCCTGCATTCAAACTCATTTTCTTACACACACACACACACACACAACAACACACACACACCACACACACACACACACACACACACACACACACTCCAGTTCATCAGTGCTTCTTGCATTCAACCTAAACAAACAATATAAAAATAAAAACACTATGAGGATGAAATCCATCCTATCATCACCATCTCATTTTAAAAGATACATCATGAAAATCTTATCCACCAGTATTTCCTGCAATCAATCTGAACAAAAAATAAACATGAATAAACAACAACACCTACCGGTACCCATCAGTAGTTCCATTCAAGGTCATTTAAAAAAAAATCCCATCCATCAGCATTTCTGTACTCCATTAAAAATATTAGAAAAATACATAACACATCCTATCCATTTGTATTTCTTGCAATCAAACTTTTTTTCTAAACCATGAAAAAAAAAATCGTATTCTTCAGTCTTTCTTGTATTCAATCTTTTTTCAATGAGTAAAAATACCCATTCTATGTACCAGTTACTCTTGCATTCAACGTCATTTAAAAAAAAAAAGAAAAGAAGAAAAAAAAGAAGCCATTCTAGCCATCAGTATTTTTTGCATTCAACCTAAAAAAAAAAAAAACACATGAGGATAAAACCCATTCTTTCCATCACTTACATTAACATTCAATCCATTTAAAAAGATACATGATGAAAATCTTATCCATCACTATTTCTTGCAATCAATCTCATTTAAAAAAACAACAACAGAAAAAAGCAACATCCTATAATTATGTATTTCCTGAATTCAACCTCATTCAAAAAACCGTGAAAAAAATAAATCCTATCTCTCAGTTCTTCCATTCAATTTCATTTAAACAAACACACACACACGACACACACACACACACACAAACACATACACACCACACACACACACACACACACACACCAACACACACACAAACACACAGGACACACACACACGCCACACACACACCACACACACACACACACACACACACAAACCACACAACAACACACTAAGCGAAGAAAAATCCTGTCCATCAGTATTAACTATTTCTTACATTGAATCTCATCTAAAAAATAACATGAGAAAAAAATGCCCATCCTACCTATCAGTATTTCTTGCATTCAACCTCTCTAAAAAATACATAACACATTCTATCTTCAGTATTTCTTGAAATCGATTTTTTTTAAACCATGAAAAGCCCCCATCGTATTCATTCATATTTCTTGTATTCAATCTCTTTTTTTATGAGAAAAAAATACCCATCCTATCCAATCTCATTAAAAAAAAAAAAAAAGCAAAGCCATTCCAGCCATCAGAATTTCTTGCATTCAAACTCTTAAAAAAAAAAAAAAAAAAAAAAAAACAGGGAAAAACACCCAAATCCGTACATCAGTACTTGCATACAACCTATTTTACCAAAAAAACCCAAAAAAAACCACCAAGAGGATTAAACCCATCCTATCCATCACTTACATTAATAACAATTTTGCATTCAATCTCATTTTAAAAGATACATGATCAAAATCTTATCCACCACTATTTCTTGCAATCAATCTCATTTTAAAATAAAACATGAGAAAAAAATAACACACCACCCTATTTGTATCTCTCAACATTCAACCTCATTAAAAAAAAAAAAAAAAAAAAACAACAAGAAAAAAAACAACCACCCTATCCATCAGTAGTTCTTCCATTCAACTTCATTAAATGAAATTTTAAAAAAAAGAGAAAAAATCCCATCCATCAGTATTCTTTCAACTTCATTTGAAATACATAGAAAAATACATAACATCTATCATCACTAGTCCTATCCATCACTATTTCGTGTATTCCAACTTTTTTTCAAACCATGAACAAAGCAATCTATTCATCAGTATTTCTTGTATTCAATCTTTTTTTTAAAGGAGGAAAAATACCCATCTTATCCATCAGTTACTCTTGCATTTAATCTCATTTTTTTTTAAAAGGAAAAAAAAACCAGCCATTCTATCAGTCAGTACTTCTTGCATGCAACTTAAAAAAAAACCACCAAAACCCACCATGAGGATAAAACCCATCCTTCCCATCACTTACATTAACATTCAATCTCATTTTAAAAGATACATGATGAAAGTCGTATCCATCACTATTTGTTTCAATCAATCTCATTTTAAAATAAAACACAGGGGAAAAAACATCCTATTTGTATTTCCTGCATTCAACCTTATTAAAAAAAAATCCATAAAAAAAATAAATCGTATCAGTTCTTCCATTTAACTTTATTTAAACACCACACACACACACACACACACACACACACACACACACACACACACACACACACACACACACACGCACGCACGCACGCACGCACGCACGCACCACACACACACACACACACAGAGGGAAAAAAATTCTGTCCGGCAGTATTATTTCTTGCATTGAATCTCATCTAAGAATAACCTGAGAAAAAAAAAATGCCCATCCTACTTAATCAGTATTTCTCTTGCATTCAACTTCATTAGAAAAATACATAACACATTATATCCTCAGTATTTCTTGTAATCGATTTTTTTTAAACCATGAAAAAAAAACAATCGTATTCATCCATATTTCATCTCTTTTTTTAAAGAGAAAAAATACCCATCCTGTCTACCAGTTACTCCTATATTCAAACTAATTATATAAAAAAAAAGAGAGAAAAGACAGCCATTCCAGCCATCAGTATTTCTTGCATTCAAACTCATTTTCTTAACAAAAAAAAAATGATAAAAAGGGAAAAGACCCCAAATCCTGTTCATCAGTACTTGCATACAACCCATAAATAAACAACAAAACCACCATGAGGATAAAACCTATCCTATCCATCATTTACATTAACATTCAATCTCATTTTAAAAGATACATAACCACAATCTTATCCACCACTATTTCTTGCAATCAATCTCATTTTAAAATAAAACATGAGAAAAAATAAACACCACCTATTTGTATCTGCTGCATTCAACCTCATTTAAAAAAAGAAGAAAAAAAAACACCATCCTATACATCAGTATTCTTCCATTCAACTCATTAAAAAAAATTAAAAAACCCATCCCTCAGTATGTTCTTGCACTCAACTTCATTTAAAAACAAGATCAAAAAATACATAACAATCCTATCCATTAGTATTTCTTGTAACTCGATTTTTTTTTAACCATGAAAAAACCCCATAGTACTCCATTTTCCTTGTATTGAATCTCTTTTTTAATGAGGAAAAATACACCATTCCTATCCATCAGTATATCTTGCATTTAATCTTTTCTAAAAAAATAATAAAAAGGAGAAAAAACTCATTCCAGATCATCAGTTATTCTTGCATTCAACCTAAAAAAAACCCACCATGAGGATAAAACCATCCTTTCATCACTTACACTTGCACTCAATCTCATTTTAAAAGATACATGATGAACATCTTATCCATCACTATTTCTTGCAATCAATCTAATTTTAAAATAAAACATGATGAAAAAAAAGTATTTCCTGCATTCAACTTCATTAACAAAAAACAAACAAACATGAACCCACCATCCTATCCATCAGTAGTTCTTCCATTCAACTTCATTAAAAAACAAAAAAAAAAACACAAACAAAAAAAGATATCCCATCATTAGTATGTTTTGCACTCAACTTCATTAAAAAAATATTAAAAAAATACATAATACATCCTATCCATAAGTACTTGTAATCGTCGATTTTTTAAACCATGAAAAAAAAAACCTATTCTATTCATCAGTATTTCTGGCATTCAATCTTTTTTTAAATAAGAAAAATGACCCATCCTATCCATCAGTTACTCTTGCATTCAATCTCATGTTAAATAAAAAAAAGAAAGAAAAAAACAGCCTTTCTAGCCATGGGTACTTTTTTGCATTCAACCTAAAAAAAAAAAAACCACCAGGAGGATAAAACACATCTTTCCATCGTTACACTTTCATTCAATCTCATTTTAAAAGATACATGATGAAAAATGTATCCATCACTATTTTTTGCAATCAATCTCATTTTAAAATAAAACAGGAGAAAAAAAACAGCACCCTATTTGTATTTCCTGCATTCAACATTAAAAAAAAAAAAAAAAAACTATGAAAATCCCCCAGCCATCCTATCCATCAGTAGTTCTTCCATTCAACCTCATAAAAAAAAAAAAAAAAAAAAAAACATCCCATCCATCAGTATGTTTTGCACTCAACTCATTTAAAAATACTATTAAAAAAATACATAATACATCCTATCCATAAGTACTTCTTGTAATCATCGATTTTTTTTTTAAACCACCGTATTCATGTATTTCATATCTATTTTTTATGAGAAAAAATACCCATCTTATCCATCACTTTCTCTTGCATTTATTTTTTTTTAACGAGAAAAAACAGCCATTCTAGCCCTCAGTATTTCTTGCATTCAAACTCATTTTCTTAAAATAAAAAAGAAACAAAAAGAGGAAAAAACACGAAATCCTGTTCATCAGTACTAGTATTCAACCTCAACAACAAAAAACCACCATGAGGATAAAACCCATCCTTTCATCACTTCACTTGCATTCAATCTCGTTTTAAAAGATACATGATGACAATCTTATCCATCACTATTTCCTGCATTCAACCTTATTAAGAAAAACATGAAAAAACAAATCTCATCATCAGTATTTCTTGCTACTCTACATAACACATCCTTCCCATTAGTATTTCTTGCAATCGATTTTTTCTAAACCATGAAAAAAAATCGTATTCATCATTATTTCTTGTATTCAATCTCTTTTTTTTAATGAGGAAAAATACCCATCCTATCCATGAGTTACTCGTATTTAATCTCATATTAAAAAAAAAAGAGAAAAAAAAAAACAGCCATTCCAGCCATCAGTATTTCTTGCATTTTAAATGGCGAAAAAAAGAGGGGAAAAAACACACGATCCTATCCATCAGTATTTCTTGCATTCATCCTCACCAACAACAAAAATTAAAAACACCACAAGGATAAAACCCATTCCTATCCATCACTTACCTTGCATTCAATCTCATTTTAAAAGATCAAATTTTAAAAAAAAAAAATCTTATCCACTCATTTCTTGCAACCATCTCACTTTAAAAAAATACATGAATAAAAAAATATCATCCATATTCTTACAACCAATCTTTTTAAAATAAAACATAGAAAAAAAAAAAAAAAAAACTCCTATACTTCTGTCATTCAACTTCATTTAAAAATAATAAAAAATTGCAGAGAAAAAAGACCCTTTTCCTTCCTAGCTAATTTTTGCATTCAACCTCATTAGAAAAATACAATATAAAACGCATCCTGTCCCCATTATTCCTGCATTCAATCTCATTTTTAAAATACCATGAAAAAAATATTATCCATCAGTATTTATTACCACACCATACGATGCACACCATACATACTACTATTGTTTATAGCCCTAGCATTTAATCTATAAAAAAAAAATGTACACAAAGAAAGCCCCATCCTATCCATTAGTATTTCCTGCATTTCAATCTCATTTAAGATAAAACATGAGAAAAAAACAGTCATCCTATCCTTCAGTATTTCTTGCATTGAACCTCATTTAAAATAAAACAAAAAACCATAAGAAAAGATTCAATCCATCAGCATTTCTTGCATTCAATGGCATTTAAATCTAAAAAACCATCAAAATTAAAGAGTTTTTCTTGCATTCAATCCATTCAAAAAACTTTTAACCATGAGAAAAAAATCAACATCCATCAGTATTTCATACATTCAATTTTTTTTATTAAAATTTAAAAAAAGAAAAACTAACAATTCTATCAGTATTTCTTGGCTCATAATAAAACACCAGACAAAAAATCATGTTTTGTTTTTATCAAACATCTTTCAGCACTGTGAAAAGGGGTTTGCTTAAAGTAGTCTTTTTCACAACAACACAACACACACACACTGTCTGAAATCACTATTTTGTGGAAGGACATTAAACTGAAGCACGCACACACACACACACACACACACACACACACACACACCACACACACACACCACACACACAGAGTCTGAAATCACTATTTTATGGAAGGATGTTAAACTGAAGAACACACACACACACACACACACACACACACACACACACACACACAACACACCACACACACGTCTAATATCACTATTTTGTGGAAGGACGTTACACTAAAGAACTAACACAGTGCAGGCTCAGAACAGCCCTAGTAAGTTACTGTGCCTATGTCAGCTTCAGTCCCTACAAGGGCCAACTCTCCCTCCCTCCACCTTCCCCAAGCAAAGAACGTACAAGTCAACCAACCTTTTTTCTCAAATATTTACCCCAAAAGGAGAAGCAGAGCACCCTTTTATTTTTTAAAAGAAAATTTTCATTTTTTCCTTTATTTTTTTCTTTATTATCTTTTTTTTTCTTTTTGTTTGTGGGGTGCTTCATACATTTCTTTTCTCAGGCCAACAACAACAACAAAAATTTGCTGTTATTTTCTTTGCACATGTATTTATAAACAAATACACTAGGGTTCCCATGCCTGTCCTAGACCAAACCCTGACAGAATTCATTTCACTGTTCAGGCCTACAATTCCGAACATTGAACAGGGATAGCTCAGTG
>CM060339.1:25841626-25846626 GCA_030674155.1 Stramonita haemastoma
GATCTGCATGATGACTTCCCCCCCTCTCTTCACCACTCCCAGATGATCCACATGGTGACTCCCCCCACTCCCAGATGATCTGCATGGTGACTCACCAGGTTAGGACCCGTGTGCAATAAAGGAAAAGAAAGGACACCCCCCAAAAAAAAACAAGAAATGACTGGAAAATGTGAAGAGGTAACAAGAGTCACAATCCTCATGACCACTATTTTAAGATGTAAAAAAAACAAACAAGAAGAAAAACCTACTGTACAGGAGATAACGAAAACATTAATGTGAAGAAGTGACAGTCACAATCCCTCATGATCACTGTCTAAAAGTTAGGAGAGAAACTTACAAGAAAAGAAATGACTGAACAATGTAAGGGGATAAAGAGTCGCAATCCCTCGTGACCTTTCTTCAAAACTAAAAAACAACAACAACAAACAAACAAACAAATTAGAAAATGTACAAGAAATGATTGAAAAATGTAAGGGGTTACAGAGTGGAAATCCCTCATGACCACTGTCTCAAAGATCTATACAAGAAAAAACTAACAAGACTGACAAATGTGAGGGGAAAGAAGTGGGGAGGGAGGGGGAAAGGAGGGGGAATGGATGGGGTAAGAGAGGGGGAAGGGGAAGGAGGGGGGAAGAGAGAGGGAGGGGGAAGAGAGGGGGAAAGAGAGGGGGAAGAGGAAGGAGGGGGTAAGAGGGAGAAGAGGGGGTAAGAGGGAGAAGAGGGAGAAGGGGAAGGAGGGGGGTAAGAGAGGCGGAAGGGGAAGGAGGGGGGAAGGAGGGTGGAGGGAGGGGGAAGGGGGGGAAGGGGGGGGGAAGGAGGGGGAAGGGGGGGTGGGGAAGACCCCCTTCCTCATGACCACTGGTGTAGCCAGAGATATTTTCGGACACCAGGATTACATCATCACCCAGACCACTCTCCTTTGATCTCTTGCCAAGACTTTGTCCCTATTTTAGTTCAGTTATAGTTTTTTATGGTTTATTTTGTTTAATTTTTTTAATTTTGTTTTATTTCTCTGCTATGGTTTATCGTTTTTTTTTTTTTGTTTTTTTTAATTTTATATTATTTTATTTTATTCCCTGTGTTTTATCTATTTTTATTTCAGTTAACTACCTCGAGTTTTGGATTTTGATTTTTATCTCCTTTTATTTTATTTGTTTTGTTTTTGTTTTTTATTCTATTTCATTTGATATCAATTTTATCTATTTTTTTCATTTCTATTTCATTTTATTCCAACTTCTCAGCAAGGATCAGGGATGCAATCTGAAGTGTGGAGCCCAGTGATCGAAAAAAATGGACGGGGAAATTCAAATGACGAAGACAGCAAGACAAGACAAGGACAGCAAGACCAGACAAGACAAGGACAGCGAGAAAAGACAAGGACAGCTAGACCAGACAATGACAGAGAGAAAAGACAAGGACAGCGAGAAAAGACAGGACAAGGACAGCGAGAAAAGACAGGACAAGGACAGCGAGTAAAGACAAGGACAGCGAGAAAAGACAAGGACAAGGACAGCGAGAAAAGACAAGGACAGAGAGAAAAGACAAGGACAGCGAGAAAAGACAGGACAAGGACAGCGAGAAAAGACAAGGACAGAGAGAAAAGACAAGGACAGAGAGAAAGACAAGGACAAGCGAGAAAAGACAAGGACAAGGACAGCGAGAAAAGACAAGGACAGATAGAAAAGACAAGGACAAGGACAGCGAGAAAAGACAGGACAAGGACAGCGAGAAAAGACAAGGACAAGGACAGCGAGAAAAGACAGGACAAATGACAGCGAGAAAAGACAAGGACAAGGACAGCGAGAAAAGACAAGGACAAGGACAGCGAGAAAAGACAAGGACAGAGAGAAAAGACAAGGACAAGGACAGCGAGAAAAGACAAGGACAAGGACAGCGAGAAAAGACAAGGACAAGGACAGAGAGAAAAGACAAGGACAGTGAGAAAAGACAGACAAGGACAGCGAGAAAAGACAAGGACAGCGAGAAAAGACAAGGACAAGGACAGCGAGAAAAGACAAGGACAGAGAGAAAAGACGAGGACAGCGAGAAAAGACAGGACAAGGACAGCGAGAAAAGACAAGGACAGAGAGAAAAGACAAGGACAGCGAGAAAAGACAAGGACAGCGAGAAAAGACAAGGACAGCAAGACCAGAGAAGAACTACGAGAGCGAAATTTGCTTAGAACAGGATGAAATGTGCATGGTGAAACCTACGTCCCTTCACAAAAATGGAGCAAAATGGGACAACGTGATATATCTATTCTGAAGACTAAGGTTCAATAATTATGTTCAAGTCCCAGATCCCCCCCCCCTCCACCCCCCCCCCCCTCCCTTTCTCCCCCCCCCCCCCCCCCCCCAAAACCCTTCAGGACTTTGCTGTAAGAATTTCCATTCCCTATCCTTTTATTAACAACAGGGGCCTAACGAGATTAAAAATCACCACGTTTCTGGTGTTTGCAGGGAGAAGGTCGAAGATTGCAGTGAAGTATAATCTGAAAACAAAGACAAAAATTGTGTGATGTGTGTGTGTGTGTGTGTGTGTGTGTGTGTGTGTGTGTGTGTGTGTGTGTGTGTGTGTGTGTGCGTGTGTGCGTATGCATGCGCCTGTGTGTATGCGTGTTCACGTTTGTAATTATTTAGCGCACATAAAAATAAAAAAAACCCACGGCAACAACGGAGTTGTCGCTGGCAAAATTTTGTAGAAAAAAAGGCACCCATAGGGAAACAAATACAGATGCAGACAGGAAAAAAAAAAATAACAGGTAGGCGCTGCACTGTGGCGACACGCTCTCTCCGCTCTCCCAGGGAGAGCAGCCCGAATTTTATGCAGAGAAATCTGCTGTGACGTAAAGTGGTATATAAAAAAAAATTCTTTAAATTCCGCCAGCCCCCCACCCCCCAATTAAAAAAAAACAACAACAAAAACAAAACAACAACAAAAAAATAACCCCAACAACAACAACAGCACAACCTACCATTAAAACAGTATGAAGCAGTCTGCATGGCGCACAATGTCTTCATTTCATTCCGAACTTGTCACAAGACAGCAGCAACAGCAGCAACAGAGAAAGAGCACACCAGTGTCTGCACAAATCAGCCCCTATGCCATCTCAATTGTGAAGTGAACTCCAAATTCCCGCTCACTAACTAGGGGCTCAGATTATCGTGCCAGTAGTGCATGCCACGTGAAAAGGGTAGGTCAGCTCTTTGTGTCTCTGCTGTTATTAAAATCGCTAGCCTTATGTTTGACCAATTAGGTTGCAGTTTCTTTGACCAATCAGCTGGCTTTTTCTTTGACCAATCAGCAACGAGTGTTTCCAGGCTCAAAATTTTCGGCCAGGATACGCAACACCCTCCACCCCCACCCACCCTTACCCCCACGAAAGAAAGAACTAAAGCACAATCCTCAAACTAAACCAAATTAAAGTACACACACAGACACACACACACACACACACACACACACACACACACACATATACATAGGGAGCAAGTACACACAAATACACACAGACACAGACACACAACCACAACACAACACAACACAACACAAACACAAACACAACACAACACAACACAACACAACACAACACAACACACACACACACACACACACACACACACACACACACACACGTTGACAATGTATTCAAAGAATGAATGAGGACCCATATACGAAACACAGTTTTCATCCATAGCGAAAAACAAAACACAAAACAAAAAACTCAACATAAAAAAGCAAAATACCCCCCCCCCCCAAAACAACAACAACAACAACAACAACAACTCAACATAAAAAGCAACAACAAAAAACTCAACATAAAACAAAGCAAAATAACAAAACCCCAACATAAACAAAGGCAAAATAACAAAACCCCAACATAAAACAAAGCAAAAATACAATATGTTGGCAGCACAGTGACTAAGAACAGGTGGTATCCAGCTACAACAACAAAGAAAACTGATGTGGTTGGACGTTCCCTAGCTTAACACCCTGGAGAGTCACCCAGAATAATTATGCACTTTTTTTTTTCTTCAAAATATGCACTGTCTGTCTCAGGCATCCCACCTGGGAATCACAGTGAGACTGTAAGTACACACACTGGATGAGAAGTTTGAGGGTGTAGATATTTTCAAATACCTCGCCATATAGGCAGCTGCTTTCCGACTTCAGAGGAGTTACCCCCCTTCCCCCTCACACACACACACATACACACAGACATACACACACATCACGTACGCACGCACTCACTCACTCACTCACGCACGCACGCACGCACACAACACAACACAACACAACACAACACAACACACACACACAACACAACACAACACACACACACACACACACACACACACACACACACACACACACACACACAACACACACACACACACAGAGCTTGTCCTGGATAAATGAAAAAAATTTTTTTTAAGTCTTTCCCAGTGGAGATGCCAAGGGCCTGCCAGTATAAATAGCATCCCCACCTTCTGAAAAATCTGTGCTAGGAATTCCCTCTTTTCTATCCTTCTGTTTCTGTCTTGCTCCTTGTCTTTCCAGTCATAATTATTTTCCTCCATTCTTTGCCTTCTTGGTCCATTCTCCTGCCTTTTTTTCCCACCACCAGAAAAAAACTTAAAAGATGACATTTCTCTCCCACGACAAAGTCAGTTGCGCTAGGCTTGGCTTGTTTAGAAGCTTGATAGTTGCGCAACGGGCTGAATTGACAAGACAATGATAGTTGTTATTTACGCTTTCGAATAAGAAGAAGACAATGTCAATAGTTGTTATCTACGCTTTCGAATAAGAAGACAATGTCAACATACACATGCAGGCCATTGTGTGCCGGTAGGAGTGGATGACAAAATTAAAAAAAAACAACCCCAGCATGCATGCAGGTGTCGTGTTTAGACACCATCCCTGAGAAAAATCGGGGAGTTGGAGTCTACAGGACTGTTCCGGACTGTATATATATATATATATAATATATATAAAAAAAA
>CM060339.1:25859126-25866626 GCA_030674155.1 Stramonita haemastoma
TTGATTATAGTGGAGATGCCTTGCCCACAGTACACCCCCACTCTTTCCGCCAAGAAGGCATAAGGACAGTCAGCGTTGGGGACGGGATCGATAGCCTTGTGGTCAGAGCATTGCCTGGCAATTTGACAACCCGAGTTCGATTCCCGTTGAAGGGGATTTTTCTCCTGGAGTTAACATCAGTGCTGACTCCACTCTCCCCAAAAGTCCTTCGGATGAGACTATAAACCGAGGCCTGTGTGCGAACGCAGGCAGAACATCTCGTGCACATGTTAAATCCTGTTCCACTTTTCGTAAGGGTAGGTAGGCCATTGTGTGCTGGTGGGAACAGATGACAAGATTTTCAAAATTGCATACACACGGGGACTGGAAATAAAATAGCACAAGAGTGATTATTCCATTATCCTCGTTATAAAAGAATAAATAATTAAGAAGCCCCCTGGGCTGCAGCGCATAAGGACTGTGCAAGTCAAGCCGCCTACTTAGAGAGTCGTAGTCGATCATTAAAGGCTAAGCGGTAAAGTGGAATTCCATGAGTGGGAAAGAAAGCCACTGATCATACAGCCTCTCACTGTGTGGTTGTTGCCTCCGGTGTCAATGGTTTAATCAAGAACTGTGATAAAAAGCCCAGGCGTTGAAGGCACGATACAAATTAATGAAAAACACTGACACATCATGCTCACACACACACACACACCCCACACACACACACACACACACACACACACACACACACACCACAACACACAACACACACAACACACACACACACACACACACAACACACACACACACACACACACACACACACACACACACACACACACACACACACACACACACACACACAACACACACACACACACACACACACACACACACACAACACACACACACACACAACACAACAACACACACACACACACACACAACACACAACAACACCACAGCCACACACACCAATACAAGACTGAAACACACACAATAGTAAACCTAGCCTAGCTTAGCTCTAGCCTAGGATAATAGGACTTGAAAACAACACTGGCTTACGCAAGTTTAACAGGCGGGAGGAAAAACACCCAACACAACACCAACACCAACACCACCTCCCCATCCTCTCTCTCTCTCTCTCTCTCTCTCTCTCTCTCTCTCTTCAGTCCCATACAACACCAACAACAGGCGCAGTGAAAGGAACCGCTCAATGAATAGGACTTGGCGCACACAGACAGACACACACCACACACATCACACACACGCACGCACACACACAACACAACACAACACACGCACACAACACAACACACACACACACACACACACACACACACACAGCCTGCAGAGTTGTCTCTTGTCAGCCATGTTTCGAAAACAGTCCCCGATAGGCTAAGTCCTAGCCTCGAGATATATACTATAGCCTAGGGGGCGACCGGACCCAACCACGTTTGTGTGTGTGTGTGTGTGTGTGTGTGTCTGGTCAGTCAGCGTATGCGTGTATAGATGCGTGTGTGGGCGCGTACATTGTGATAAGGGATACCGGTTGGTGTGTCAGTTTGACTTGAAAGGAATTGACAATGTGTCGGGCTTTCCTCGTGGAGACGGCCTACTAGGGTAGTGGTTGTAGTAGTGTAGCAATTGTCATCGCTGTGTTTGTGATAGTGGTAGTTTGGTAGGCCTAGCCTTTGCTCACGTTACCGTTCCACTGTGTGTTGTTTGATTTTGTGTTAGGCTCTAGGGTTACTGAGAAATTAATATATTTCCGCGTGTTTTGTTTGTGTGTGTGTGGGATGATTTCAACCTCAGGGGGAAAAAGAATTCATGTGTGTCAATTCAAAAGTTTATTTTTTGTGTGTTGAATGTGAAAGTGTGTGTGTTTTTTTTCTATTTCTTTGGATTCCCACGATTATTTATTTATATTTGTGGTTTTATTTTTTATTCTATTAGTAGACACGTGCCTTGCCTTTTTGTGTTAGTAGAAAGAATTGGTGTTTGAAGTGGTGTCAACATTTTCAGGAAAATCGTCTAGGCTAGATCGTGATTTTGTGTCCAGGAGTGTTTAACGTCCACAAAACATACAGTTTTGTTCGTCAAGTTGTGGGTCTAAATATCACATTGCTGGTGAGTTTTGAGATTGGACACTATGGATACTGAAATATGTGCACGTGAGTGTGTATGTTTGTCGGTGTGTGTGTGTGTGTGTGTGTGTGTGTGTGTGTGTGTGTGTGTGTGTGTGTGTGTGTGTGTGGTGTGTGTGTGTGTTGTGTGTGTTGTAGTAGTAGTAGTAGTAGTAGTAGTAGTGTTGTTGTTGTTGTTGTTGTTGTTGTTGTTGTTGCTGTTGTTGGTGTGTGTGTATGAGAGAATGAATGAATGAATGAATAATCTTTATTTTTCAAGGGTAACAGAGTAAGTAAGCATTACATACTTTTTTTCATCCGGCCCTTGCCCTGATCAGGGAATAAAGCTAAGAAACCCCCTCCCTACCCCTACATACCAGCATCACCACCAGCAGCAGTTCAACCAATATTAAAAAAAAAAAAAGAAAACAGAATACATTCAACAAAACGCGTCATCCTAACTGGATACACTGGTAATTATTTAAACAAAAAATAACATAGCAAAAAATATTAAAAAATAGCAAATATTCAGGACCATGAAACAGAAAGCATTACAAATCTATAATGCATGAGTGTGTGTGTGTGTGTGTGTGTGTGTGTGTGTGTGTGTGTGTGTGTGTGTGTGTGTGTGTGTGTGTGTGTGTAAGCGGGAAAACAAGCAAAGTAGGCATAAAAGGAGGGAAAAAAACCAGATTAAAAAACAACAACAACATAAAATCCTTTAAACACAAAAAACTATATGAAAACACATTTCAATATTCAAATGGTAAGAATACAGTTTGAATCCAACATAACAACCAAAATACTCCTCTCCATAATAAGTCTAGGATAGAATATCTGAAGGTGGAAGTTGGAGGGGAAAGGAAAGGGAAAGGAAGCAAAGAGAGAGAGAGAGAGAGAGAGAGAGAGAGAGAGAGAGAGAGAGAGAGAGAGAGAGAGAGAGAGAGAGAGAGCATCGCCAAATTACATCGTCATCAAAACAAACCAGTCAGCAAAAATATTTCAAAAAACTCACATGTCCATAAAAAATAACTATCATCAATGAAACCTAAAAACTCCCAATTTGACCAAACCTAACAAGGAAAAGAAAACCCAGAGAGAGAGAGAGAGAGAGAGAGAGAGAGAGAGAGAGAGAGAGAGAGAGAGAGAGAGTATCTTCAAATTACATCAAAACAATTTAGTCAATATTTCAAAACACTCTCACTTCTGTAAAAAAAAAAAAAAAAAAAAAAAAAAAAATTATCATCAATTATCTATAAGCTCATAATGTAGCCAATCCTTACAAGGAAAGAAAACCCCAAAGGCAAACAACAAGCAGAGAGAGAGAGAGAGAGAGAGAGAGAGAGAGAGAGAGAGAGAGAGAGAGAGAGAGAGAGAGAGAGAGAGAGATTGATTCTTTTATATCGAGGATAATGGAATAAGCACTCATGTGCTTTTTTATATCTAGTCCCCGTGTGTATGCAGTTTTGTAAACCTTGTCATCTGTTCCCACCGGCACACAATGGCCTACTCTTATGAAAAGAGGAACAGGATTAAATGTGTACGCAAGATGTTCTGCGTGCGTTCGTACACGGGGCCTCGGTTTAAAGTCTCATCCGAAGGACTTTTGGGGAGAGTGGAGTCAGCACTGATGTTAACTCCAGGGGAAAAATCCCCTCCAACGGGAATCGAACACGGGTCGTCAAATTGCTAGCGCAATGCTCTGACCACTAGGCTATCCCGTCCCCAGAGAGAGAGAGAGAGAGAGAGAGAGAGAGAGAGAGAGAGAGAGAGAGAGAGACAGAGAGACAGAGAGAGACAGAGAGAGACAGAGAGAGACAGACAGAGACAGACAGAGACAGACAGACAGACAGACAGACAGACAGACAGACAGACAGAAGACAGAGACAGAGAGGCAGAAAGAGAGACAGAGAGAGACACACACAGAGGAAGAGGCATAGACACAGAGAGAGAGAGAGAGGAGAGAGAGAGAGAGAGAGAGAGAGAGAGAGAGAGAGAGAGAGAAGAGAGACAGAGACAGAGAGTCAAGTCAAGTCAAGTCAAGTGAAGTCAAAAACACTTTAATCATCCCTGAAGGGCAATTTCAATACTGACGGGGATATTGACACGAATCATAATCAAAAGATACAATATATAGCTACATTTTCTATTTGTTCAAACATTATTATACCTTCAAATAAAAATATCACAATACACCCTCGTAGGCGTGGGCGCATGCAGAGAGAGAGAGAGAGAGAGAGAGAGAGAGAGAGAGAGAGAGAGAGAGAGAGAGAGAGAGAGAGAGAGAGAGAGAGAGAGAGAGAGAGAGAGAGAGAGAGAGAGGCAAGGCAAGGCAAGGCAAGGTAAGGCAAGGCAAAGTATTTTATTCGAGGATAATAGATAAGCACTCGTGTGCTTTTTTAGATCCAGTCCCCGCCCTTTTCAGGGATACATCAAATTGAGAAGATACTAAACAATAAAGCTTTACGCAGTACCAAACAACACACAAGAATAAGGACACTATATATGATAAGGTAATAAAAAATGCACTCGTTCAGAAGACAAAAATCAGAAGTCACAGTAAAAGATTTTGATTATGGAGGAGAAGAAAGCGTTAATAGATAAAGAGCAAACAAGAGAACAAAATGAAATAAACAACTAAAAAAAGCATCAATCCACCACCATCTGTCAAAAGTTATACATGTGACATGATATAAATCATACATTTGGATAAAAGGGGAATTTTAAAAACTAATATCCTTATTGGAGGGGGGGGAGACATACTACCAATAAAAATATAAATAAAGTAAATCAAAATTATTATTATTATGTTGTTTTTTTACATAAAACATCTTAGATGTTTTAAAGAATAGGCAAAACATTTTTATCAATCGGATAATGTTTTACATACACTCACACACACTCACACACAGACACACACAGACACACACACAGACACACACACACACACACACACACACACACACACACACACACACACACACACACACCATTCTTACACACACATATACACAGAAACATACACTCAATCACACACAACACACACACACACACACACACACACACACACACACACACACACACACACACACACACACACACACACACACACACCACTCACACACACGCACACACAAACACACACAAACACACACAACACACACCACACACACATAGACACACATACACACACACACACACACACACACACACACACACGGGCACGCGCACACACTTACACACACACATAAACACACACACACACATACACACACACATACACACACACCATACACACACACACACACACACACACACACACACACACACACACACACACACACACACACACACACACACACACACACACACACACACACACACACACTAAACCGCGGTCCCCTGTGCAAGCGCATGTAGAACACCTTGCGCACATGTTAAAACCGTTTTCGGAAGAGTAAGCCATTGTGTGCCGGTGGGAGCAGGATGACGAAATTTACAAAAAAAACCTGCATACACACGGGGACTGGATTAAAAAAAAAAGAGCACATAAGTGTTTATTCCATTATCTTCGAAATAAAAGAACAAATAAAAAACAACAACAAACTATTCAGCTAAGCATTAGAATCTAGTGTTTATTCCATTATCGTCCATTATCCTCGAAATAAAAGAATAAATAAAAACAACAACAACAAACACTATTCAGAAGCATTAAATTAGTGTCTACTTGACAGATCCTCGAAATTTACAAAAAAAAAAACAAAACAACAAACAACTATTCAGCTAAGCATTAGAATCTAGTGTTTATTCCATTATCCTCGAAATAAAGAAGAAATAAAAAAAAAAAAAAAACTATTCAGCTAAGCATTAGAATCTAGTGTTTATTCCATTATCTCCATTATCCTCGAAATAAAAGAATAAAAAAAAAAAAAAAAACTATTCAGCTAAGCATTAGAATCTAGTGTTTATTCATTCCATTATCCTCGAAATAAAAGAAAATAAAAAAAAAAAAACAAACTATTCAGCTAAGCATTAGAATCTAGTGTTTATTCCATTATCCTCGAAATAAAAGAAAAATTAAAAAAAAAAAAACTATTCAGCTAAGCATTAGAATCTAGTGTTTTTATTCCATTATCCTCGAAATAAGAAGAATTAAAATAAAAACAAACTATTCAGCTAACATTAGAATCTAGTGTTTATTCCATTATGGTCCATTATCCTCGAAATAAAAAATAAAAAAAAAAAAACAATTATGCAACTAAGCATTGATCGTGTTTATTCCATTATTCTCCAATTATACTTCGAAAATAAAATTAAAAAATAGATAAATAAATAAATGAATATAATCCATTCAAATAAAGAAAAAAATTTTTTTTTTATTCAGAAGCCTAGGTAATACATTCATGCTGCATGGTGAGTTTAATACTCCTAAAAATCAGATGTTGAATGATATAATATATATAGTATAATATATATATTATAGTTTATGAAACATGTATAATATATATATATATATATATATATATATATATATTATTATATGTATATATTTTATGTATATGTGTGTTTTGTAGTTTGTGTGTGTTGTGTGTGTTGTGTGTGTGTGTGTGTGTGTATGTGTGTGTATGTGTGTGTGTGTGTTTAAGTGTGTGTGTGTATGTGGTGATGTGTGTGTGTGTTAGTGTGTGTGTTTGTGTGTGTTTAATGTGTGTGTATGTGTGTGTATGTGTGTGTATGATGAGTGTGTGAATCAGAATCAGAATCAGAATCAGAATCAGAAAACTTTATTGCCATTAAGTCAGAACGAGACTTATTTGACACCAAACGTAAACGTATTTAACATTCTTAAAAGATGTAGATTCTTTCTTATGTAATGTATCTATGTTCTTGCTCTTCTGGAAAAAGAATCATGCACATATTTGATCATATCTAGCAGACAGTCCTCGTTGTTGAAAAACTTACTCAGATTCTTGTAGTTATTCATATTATTCATTTCCTTGATATTGACATTAGATATAAAAAAATTTCTTAAATCATCATATAATGTACACACATCAAGTAAGTGATACTCGTCTTCTATTTTGTTACACCATTTGCATTTTCTTTCTTCTTTCGGTATATTCATATATCTCCCTTGCTCTATCATTAAATCATGGGAGCTGGTGCGAAATCTGCTGAATAGGCGCCTATAATTTTCATTCCTGCATATCAAAAGATACGGCTCCAATCTGTAAACATGTGAAACAGAGTTGTAAAAATTCAGCTTAGAAAATAACTTTTTTTGTTGATTCCAAAACAGTCTGTATAATTCTTCAAGTTTTGTTTTTATAGCATAGCATAATCTTTTCATATTTAATGTACTATGATTATTCCACACATGCTTGAATCCAAT
>CM060339.1:25871626-25879126 GCA_030674155.1 Stramonita haemastoma
ACAATGCAACTTTGAAACAATATATATCGATGCTACAAATATATGATTCCTTTTCAAACACAGTTTTAAATGACCTATAAATGGAGTATCTTTCATGTTCATCAATTACACCTTGCCATTCCTGAATAAACAAATCTATCAGTCTCTGCTTGAAAATATGCATAAATTGTCCTACATCTCCCACACCTTGTTGCAACCATACTATATTAAAGCCACACTCGCACAATAGCACTCTTAAGTTAGTAACCCAGCATCTTTTTGCATTGCTATCAAGCCTTAGTTGCATTTCGTATGCCTGGCGAGGTAACCTGTGGTGGTCCATTTGAAGTATCTTAAACCAGTAACGTAAAGCATAAATACTCGAATTAACGTGAAGAGGGTATCTTCCAAGTTCTCCATACACTATTTTGTTTGGAGTTTTAATAGGAAGCCCCAGAAAACGCTTACATGCCATTAAATGAATTTTTTCTAAACAGTCCAAGCGACTTAATCCCCAAACTTCAGAAGAATATAGTAATATAGGCTGTATTTTTATATCAAATACTTTAAAAAATATTTGAAGGGTTATATCCTTGTTTTTCAAAAATGCCTTTATCAAACTAACTACAGCTTTTTTACCTTTCATGATTTGATTTTCAATACCAACTTTGATGCTAAGCTTTGTTGAAAATATGTATCCCAAATAACAATACTTATTTACTACTTCTAATCTAGCATTTTCGAAAAACCATTCTTCATCTCTGCCCAGAAATCCACCTTTTCTGAAAACCATAATTTTTGTTTTATCTTTGTTAACGTTTAATTTCATATTAGAACAACATGCCATGAGGACATCCAACTGATTTTGAAGACCAACAGGAGTAGATGATACTAAAACAACATCGTCTGCGAAAAGCAAGATAAACAATTCCATGATACCTGGTATTAGCTGAATGCCATGTTTACCCTTCTCAGACATATCATTTGCAAGCTGGTTGATAAACATTTGAAATAGAGTTGGACTCAATACACATCCTTGGCGCACCCCTAATGGGCATTCAAAAAGCTCTGTGTATTCAAAATTTGATCTAACACATGATACTAAGGCCTTATACATTGCTTGTAATGAACAAAAAAATCTTCCTTTGACACCATAATGTCTAATACACTGTAATAATTTATCATGTCTTACTGAATCAAATGCTTTTTTAAAATCAACGAAAGCAACATACAATTTCTTACCTCTCTGGGACAAATTCTTCTGCACAACAGAGTATAAACAAAAAATGTGGTCAATAGTAGAATAATTTTTACGGAATCCTGCTTGATTTTCTGATATTAAATTGTTTTCTTCTAACCAAGAGTAAAGCCGTTTGTTTAATATAGTACTGTAACATTTTGAGATTGTACTTAATAAAGAGACACCTCTGTAATTATCTACATTATCAGTGTCCCCTTTTTTGTGAATTGGGATGACAATGGCCTTTTCCCATTCCTTTGGATATATTCCTTTGGTAAACACTTCATTAAACAGTTTGTGTAAGAAAGGGATAGTAGTTTTATTACCTGTCTTCAGCATTTCAGCAAGCACTCCATCCATTCCACATGCTTTGCCACTCTTTAATTTATCTACTGCATTTGATACTTCCTCTAGGGTTATCTCTGCATTCAGTGCGTGTTGTTCTTCCTCCGAAAGATCCATGTGATCTTGACAGTCCTCACTGCAATCATTTGCCTCTGTTGAAAATACATTTTTAAAATGAGCATGCCATTCATCAAGATGTATATTGTTTTTGCACTTTGCTCTTTTTTTCCCACATCCCATTTCATTTAGTTGTTTCCAGAAATTACCAGAATCTTTCATATTTGCAACAAGCATTTCAACCTTTTTCCTTCTAAAACTTCTTTTTTTGATCTTAAGTAAGCGCTTGTAATCTTTTCTTGCATTTATGTATTCTATTCTATCTACCTCCGTTCTGGATTTTCTGAAACCCCTCAAAAGTTGTTTACTTTTTTGTTTGGCTTGCTGACATTCGTTATCAAACCATTCGCAAGTATGCTTTTGTACATCAGGATAAACTTTTCTCACCATACAGCCACTGGCTGATAATAAACATTGTACAAACATATCCAACGCACTGTCTACATCATCTTCTAAAATACTAGCAGCTAACTGAATCTGACTTTGCAAATTTGCACCGTTTAAATTATCTACATAAACCTGTTCTTTTTCTTTATCCCATATATGTTTTTTAATGCAGTAATTTCCCTTTTCATTTTGACTATTAACAGTGTTGCATATTGTAGAACAGGTTAATATAACTGGTAGATGATCAGATTCAGATGAATCTTCCACATCTAAGGACATATCACGAGACAACATTTTATACATACCATGTGACATGACAAAATAATCCACTGTACTGCATCCCGTGTTACCTATATAGGTGTAACTGCCATCAAATTCACATTCACACAAACCATTAAGGATAACAAGATCAAAAGAGTTACAAATTTCCAACAACTGATCTCCAAACATATTTTTGTTTACATCCTGAGATTTTCTGCAAAAGGGGGACTGCTCATCTATTTCATCCTCTAAATCATCGTTTAAGTTAATACATGCATTATTTCTGGATCCTGTTCTTGCATTTAGATCTCCACATAATAACAAATGAAAATCATATAATTGATACAACTCCAACAGTGTATACTCTAATGATTCCAAACCATACCCATGCTCATTATTTTTCCAAACAACAGAGTCATGTGGTGGTATATATGTACAAATCCAAAATATATTCATATCCGTTCCAAAAAGTTGCTTATCAATACTTAGAATGATCAAATTGTCTATGTCAAAATCAACCTTAGTTACAAAATGTGCATATTTCTTCTTTATCAAAACAATTACTCCCCCTGAATATCTACCCTGATAAGAAATCTTCTTAGCCAGGGAACTGAATATAACATAATCACTAAATAAGTTAGACTCAAAATTGATACCAACGAAAGTTTCAGTTAAACAAATAAAATCATGGGCTTTTATGTAATTAACAAAATCTGCAATTTCTAGCTTAGGAAGCAATCCATTTACATTGAAGTTAAGGAACTTAACATCAGCATTTTGAACACTAATTCCAAGATCATTATCTACAGAAGTTTTAATTACTTTACAAATATCATTTCTTCTCTCTTTTATTTTACAACTATCTACATTGGCCCGGCCGTTTTCCTATTGTTGGGGAGAACCCCGTTCAGTGCGTGTTCTAGCGCGCCCTCTGTCTTGAGCCTCTTGTTTTTGCTCATTTGATTGTAGGCGTCTGAAGCTGTCTAGAATGCTGTTCTGGCTGGCAGCCCTAGCCCTGACAGTCTTCCGCTGTCGGTTCTGTTTAGGGGAGGCCACTCCTAAATGCCTTTGCTCTCCAAGGGTATTGTCCAAAGTGGACATATCTCTCACCCCAGTGGAGACTGTGTCTGTGCGTTGGGCTTTGTCATTGCCCTGCTTGTTTGTATCTGTGCCTACAGTGGCCTGCTGGACTGTGTGTCCATCCCTTGCCATTGCCACAGCAGTTCCCCCTCGTTTCTCCCGGGTGCTTCCAGTAGCACCTCTTCCTTTCCTTAGCGTACCCTTTGTTTGCCCACTGTGACCCTTTGGTACATATTTTGTTCCCCCTTCTCTGCCCTGTACCTTCTTTTGTCTACGTGCTGCTGTTTTCACAGTGTTACTAGTGCCTGCTGTTTCTTCCGTGGCTTCTGCACTGGGCAAGTTTTCAGCTTCGGAGGTCCCATTTCCAATTTGCTCCTGCATGGAAACATTATTATCTACATCCTCTAGGTCTCCAGCATCAGCGTTAGAGACACGAAGTTTGTCGTCCATGCTTTTATCTTTGTCTGTACCGTCACTATTGTCCAGTTCGCTGTCATCTCCATTGTATCCGTCAGTCTGTGTGTTGTCACTGTCTACTCTTTCTGTCATTCCTTTCGTGATCTGCTTATCTGGGGCCTCTTTGTGGAGACCAGTGCTTTTCTGTGATTGCATGACCACTGACCATCTTTGAGATTGTTCCACACGAGTTGTGTCCTTGTCCCCAGGTGATCTGTCAGAGTCTGCCTCTGGTGAGCAGTTCCGCCGGGACACCTGGCTGTATGTGAGGTGTCCCGGCACAACAGGTCTGGCATGATAACCATGCCTTTCTTCAGAAGAACTTGATCTGCCTCCAGTTTGTCCATGATATTCTTTGTATGTGCTTCTGTTCATGTTGCATCTTTTCCCTGTTACTGGTGGACCCTCATAGTCCCGAGATTTCTCTGGCACATCATCATTTATGTCCCTGTCAAGGAATAGTCTCTTGCCTTGATCTCTATGCTTGAAAAAGGCTTGTGAACTTTGAACTCTTCTGGCGTGTCTGAAAGAGTGAGGCTGGCTATTGAATTGTACACCTGACTTGGTCTGCTTTCTGTCCACTTCTGCACCTCTTCCTGTATGACCCTGATCCCCCTGATGATCCCCCTGACGATCCCCCTGACGATCCCAATGACGATCCCAATGAC
This sequence comes from Stramonita haemastoma, assembly GCA_030674155.1. NCBI lineage: Eukaryota > Metazoa > Mollusca > Gastropoda > Neogastropoda > Muricidae > Stramonita > Stramonita haemastoma. The sequence continues at coordinate 25,876,160 of CM060339.1, forward strand.
GATTCGTATCCCCCTGACGATCCTGGTGACGGTCCCCCTGAAGATCCTGGTGACGGTCCCCCTGACGATCCTGGTGACGGTCCTCCTGACGATCCTGGCGGCGGTCCCCCTGACGATCCTGGTGACGGTCCCCCTGACGAACCTGGTGACGGACCTCCTGACGATCCTGGTGACGGTCCCCCTGACGATCCTGGTGACGGTCCCCCTGACGATCCTGGCGACGATCCCCCTGACGGTCCCACTGGTGGTCCTGGTGATAATCCTGCCGACGGTCCTGGTGGAGATCCCCCTGACGATCCCATTTGCGGCCCTGTCGACGATCCCCCTGTCGATCCCTCGGACGAAGTTGAGGCCATTCTTCCTCTGGCAGAACCTGGCCGGCACCCCATGGTTCCTGCTGCTGATAGTGGCGGTAGGAGTTGTACCGTGGCTGTACTGGTCCTTTCTCCTTGACGTGGAGTCGTCCATTCACAAAATAGGCCACTTTGCCCTGGCCTCTATGGAAGTTCATCATTTCTCTCTGACGCGTTGTGAGATCTGATGTCACTTTGATATTATTTCTTCGAAGGGCTTCCCGTAGCTCCTGGTCCCTGAGGATGCCGATTTTGTCACCCCACCGGCAGAACTGAACTAGCAGAGGGCGCGGTGTGTCGTCCTGGTGAGGGCTGCCTATTCTATAGGCGCGCTCAATGTCTGTCTTCCGCCAGACATCATCCGAAGCATGGTAGTTCAATACATCCACTATCAGTTCTTCATTTGACATTCCAGTCTCTGCGCTACTTTCATCAATGCCAAAAAACTTCAAGTTGTTCTTTTTAGATTCCACTTCCGTGGCTTCTAGTTTTTCTTCCACTCTGTCAATGCGTTCTTCCATCAACTCTCTTTCTTCTCGGAGATCTGTGATTTCTTCCGTGTTTCTATTAATGTCTGTTTTCAACTTGCTTATTTCTGCCGTGAAGCGTTGGAAATACACATCCTGGTCTTTAAATTTTTCTTCAAGTAGTCTGAACATACTGGAGGAGTGCAACTGGAAACAGTTCATCAACTGTGAAAATCTCCAGTCCACAAGTTGAAGAATATTATTTTCATCAGGTCCTGGGTTCGTTTCGATATCCTTGTTCATCAAAAGGACAATAGTGCATAAACAGTATGCCAGTCTTTGCGACACGCGAAGAAATGTAAGCATGAACATTCTGTTCACCTGGCTTGCAAACAGCCTACTAGTTAGCATGCTAAGGGAAAAAATGGCTACATAGTGCCTTTTGTTAGCAAATTAAGAACAACATTATATTTACAAGTATCTTGAAACTACAAAATATCAAGTTTTGAATTTTTCACATCATATTTCCAGATAACATATCTTTCGACATGCAAAGTTTGAAAATATTCTACCAGGTGGATCACTTGTACAGATCAAAAATAAGAGAGAGCGATATGAACGTTGCCTTCTAGTGAAAATGCTCACCTGGTTCCGAGAGAGAGAGAGAGAGAGAGAGAGAGAGAGAGAGAGAGAGAGAGAAGAGAGAGAGAGAGAGAGAGAGAGAGAGAGAGAGAGAGAGAGAAAGAGAGAGGGAGAGAGAGAGAGAGAGAGAGAGAGAGAGAGAGAGAGGGGGGGGGGGGGGGGGGGGGAAGCGCCCATAATGTATTCAAGTAGGCCTCGGTTCCTTATAAAGGGGAATATATATATATATATGAACATTACAATACCTGCTATCATAAATACAGTGAAATATCATTAACTCTGATCATTAAGTTGCTCATGAGTGACGATTAATGTTCCCTATGCTTGAAAGCATTGTAGAAAAATACAGGGGAAAAAATCTATATAACTTCAAGATTTGTACAAGACATCAAAATTCAAACTGAACAAACAACGTTTCCTGATGATGTTTTGGGTGAATGAAATTTTACTCTAAGGTCATGTAATTGTTGGCAACAAAGAATAAAGTGGACTTCATCTTCCTGTGACATATCACACACAATTATTAACTTTTGTTAGACCGATATTAAAATCACCTAGTAGTATTACTTCCATGGATTCTAATGGGACTACGTTCATCATTGCGTCAAACTTGTCTATCCATTTTTTTCCCCTTTCTGCTGGATTCCTATACCAGAATTCCATTGCAATAGGTGGTGAACCTTTCATGGAGATTTCAAACCAGACAGATTCTACATCATAATGTTCTAGGTGGATGAGACGCTTGAAGTTGAACGTTATAGATTCACTAATATATCTATGAGAAATCCTGTTTCTTTTTGCTTTTGTGGATCCTTTCCTATGATTTTATATCCTGGGATATATAAATCAGTGTCTACTATCTGCTTCGAGAATCTTGATTCAGATAGCCCTAGTATGTGAAATGGTTTGCCATGGTTTCTAATAAGTGTTGATATATGTCTTCAATTTTGTTAACTGCGTGATTTATATTTAAGTGGCAAATTCGTAAGCCTTCCTTAGAGGGCCACGTGTTGTGTCTTGAATGCATCTATTTGTGTTGATATTTGGTGGAAATGGGATAATGCTTCTAAAAACTGGAAAAGGTGAAAATCAATTAGAGATAAATAGAAATAAAGGAGAGTGGGCACTCAATAGGGGGAAGGATGAGAGAAGAAATAAATAAAAAATTTATTTCAAATTACTCAAAAGATACACATACAGTGTATAAATATAGATGTATAACCCAATCCAACTAACAACAATGTAATGTAGCAACAGAAAAAAGTGAAAACTCAATTTTAGATTGAGGAAAAATAAAGGGGATGGGAGTGGAGCACTCAGTTAGGGGAATGATGAAATGTAAGGGAAAAAGAAAAATCATGTTTTCAATAGTTACTCAAAAGACACACACACACACACATAACACACACACACATACACACACACACACACACACACCACACACACACACACACACACACACACACACGCACACACACACACACACACACACCACTCACACACAC
>CM060339.1:25881497-25901497 GCA_030674155.1 Stramonita haemastoma
AAGATACTCATTTTAGGTAATGATCATCAGGATATAAATCCACCCGTTTATCTTCTTTTTTTATGTTTTCGCAGCTTGAATCAGAAGCGAGCACATCCCCGTTTTTTTAGCCGAAGTGGAAGAACCTTCCATCGGGGTGGAAGGGGTGGTAGAAGGAGTGGTGGAAGAGATGGGAAGTCATTGTCCCAGATGAGAAACGCCTCAAATTGGAAAACGAGGGGGTGTGCATTGACGAAGGGAAAGTCACAATTACAGTAAAAGGGCAGTTAGTTCAAACCCCGGTTGCAGAACATGCTTTTTAAAAGTTTTTACATGCTGTGTCATGAAATACAGATCTATCTTGTAACTGTTTATTTTTTTGTATTCGGAGTGATGATAGCACACCTTCTCATTATTTTTAAGTGCGGGGAATTTCCCCACAGCCCTTGTAAACATATATGCCGCACACACACACACCCACCCCCACTCCTCACTCCACTCATCACTCACTCACCAAATAATAAATGAATAAAAATTTTGGATTACAAAGAAATGACAAATTTCTAATCCTGACATGTTAAGCAAGTTTTATTCTTGGAAGAGGTACCTTAAGAATCTCTTTTTTGTGGTTGGTTTGTTTTTGTTTTGTTTTCTTGGCTAGAGCTCAGAGGTTGTAGAATAACTTTAATCTGTGTCAATATTCACCTGTGCAGCATCTTAACAATGAGATTTTGCTTACATATTATGATATACGACCTTCAAGTCAGTATGTAAGGAAAGGTATATATATATGCAGGTTGGTATTTAATAGTTTCGATACCCTGCAGTAGTTAACCCCTTTTTTGTTTCTTCAAGAAGTCTGTATGACTCCTGTCTGACCTTTGATATTGTTTTGTATCCTACTACAGAGGGCAACAGGTGGTAGACTTGGCCAGTCTCGGTCTTTCTGTGTCTAGCATAGTGTATGAGGAGGAGGTCGCGCAAGAGGGGCAGCAGCCTGCTCCCCAGTACCAGAAACCTGATCATTCAGCACATGGACATTGCTGAACCGCTGGACAAACTGAAGGCCCTGCTGGAGTCAAGACTGCAGTGTTCCCTGGCCGAGCACGAGTTCTACCTTCAGGACAGCGTTATGGTGAGACATGCAGTCTGTAGTTGTTGTTGTAGTGGTTGTTGTTGATTGATAGATGTCTGTGTAAGCATGGCCTATGCGACTCTTTTCAGATTGAAAAGGGTTCAGCTGTGGATTTTCGTGTACCAAGTGTGTGTGTGTGTGTGTGATGGTGGTGGTTATTTTGGTGGTTGGTTTGGGGTTATTTGGGGGGGGGGGCTTTTTGTTTGTTGTTAGTTTTTTTGGTATAATTTCTTAATGTTTAGTAGTTTTTGCCCTGTATCCTGTTATTGGCCTGGATCTGTTGTTATTTGTTTAGTTTTTACACATGAAGGCAAGAGTTGCACCCATAGGAAAGAGACATACTTCTCATATTCCTTTATTATTAAGATTTGTGTGAACCCTGATGTATGAGCAACAAAGGTTTTGATTGGCTTAGAGGGCAACTGTTCATTTTTTCGGACCAGTCTCAATCGTCTTGAACAAAAATGGCGGCCAGCATTTGCACCAGATTTTCTTAAGCGTTTTTGCAAATTTTTGAAGATACTGACAGCGAGGAGTTTTAGAGGCTGGATTTGGTTGAAAGTAAACGGTGATGATGTGGTTCTTCTCTTCTCCCATTAGCTTTACACAGGGTTCGTAGGGGCCTTTCAAGTCCTTAAAAATGTGATTTTCAGGAAAAAGTGATGCTGACAATGATCGTCTAATGGCTGAAGTCATGTGGGCTTCAAAAGTTTTTGACTGCAATTACAGCTGTAGATCTGAACAGTTTCACTGTATTTGCATGTTATGATCTTTAAAGATTCTGTAAAATTGCAATGGTCTAGGTCCTTTTAATCTGACCTGGGGTCCTTTTAAGTCCTTTAAAGGTCCTTGTTTTGCTTCATCATGTCCTGCACCTGGGAACCCTGTTTACACCATCAGACGTGTCTGGGAAAAATAATGGCTTGTCCTTTCCACCTCCTCTCATGGGCTGTACAGCTTGGTCTGTAAAATAACCGCTGTTGGCCACACTTTCTTTCACAGGTTGCTGTAAGGTTTATATCTCTGAAGGAAGTGCTTGCCTGTTTGGCTTTCTTAAAGAAGAAGGGACAAGTTTCTCTTTGCAACGATGAGGTAAGGATTGTGGAATTTTTTGAAAAACTTGGTAAAAATTGGTTGTGATCGGGCAGAATCGAGCAGTGCTAGTTCTGCAGGTTGCACTTTTTCACTACTTGGCGATTCTGATGTCATAGATTGTTTTACTTTATTTGGGCACAACAAGGCTTTCAAATAAATTGTTGTTGAGTCAAATCAAAAGGCTTCCGAGTACTTTGCACCACATGAAATCAAACGATCGTCATATTTTTGTCATAGAAAGCCACCACTTCGCATGAAATGAGTGTTCGTCACCATCACTATCGCAGTGGCATCGATTGTTTCGCTGTACTTTTCTGAGTATTTAATGACTGATAAAATGACACAAACTCCTTATTTTTTCAAAACTAATGTCAAAAGATAGTATTAAACTAATCATGACATTTTTGCACCGCAACAACATTGTTTATTGTGTTAAAATCTATCCGGGGCTGTGACAGCGCAACAATGATCGGTAGTACACACAAGATTTTACAAATTTATTATTATATTTTTTACATAATTATAAACGCTACTTGCTGTTATGAAATTACACTCTTATAAAAGCTTTTTATCTAAGTTTTCCAGTCATTAATAGGTTTATGCATTTAGTTCAGTTATACATATCAATATCAAGGGTTGTTTAAAAACAGCACTGGTTGATGTTAAATCCGCCAACAGCACTGAGTACTGCTGCCATTAATTCAGCGCTACTAGGGTAAAAAGCCCTAAAAGGTCCTGATTTTTTAAAGAGCCAATTTAAGGCCCCTAAAAAGCTAGAAAATGAGACATATGGCCCAGGAGGCCATAAAAAGCCATAAAAATGGGAATCATGAGTGAGAATTTCTGTTTAAATGTAGATTTGAAAAAATATTCATAATAAAACTTAGAAACAAAAACAAAACAGGTGTCCTAAGATTGTGATATCACCGATTGAATGCCCGTCATCTGCTACAGGGTTTGCGATAACCGGTAATTCTTGGTATTTTACCAATTGTAAACAGATAAAACCGAAAATTTTCGAAGCAGCCGGTACCGCATATGGATTCTGTTTGCCTGTGATTGATTAGATTTCCGTCTCAAAAAAAAAAGTCTGAAGTGACATTTTCTGACAGTCTGTCATGTGCCTATGCTTACGCACCTACCCCTTCCCCCCCCCTTCCGAGGAACTTTTATCTTTGGCGCCAACCTCATTAGCACGCAGAACAGCAAGCTTTACTGTGAAAGAATAGAGCTTCGCGCTCTTCTCGGCATGACAGTGACTTCCATTTACAATGAGTAAATGGGGTCTAGATTGATTTATTCTTTACTTTTTTTTATTCTTTTATATCAAGGGTAATGGAATAAGCACTCCTGTGCTTTTTTACATCCAGTCCCCATGTGTATGCAGTTTTGTAAATGTCGTCTGTTCCCACCGGCACACGATGGCCTGCACCTACGAAGAGCAGAGGGTCTATGACTATGAATTTGCGCGTTGCTTTGAGAGAGAAGAGTTGAAAACTAAATCTAAATTGAACGAAAGATCTAGATGAGCGCTAAGCATAGAAACAAGAAAGAAGAATATGTCACACGAATGATGTCATGCAAAACAACAGACTGACACAGATAGTGATGTCATGCAAAACAACAGACTGACACAGACAGTGACACAGGCGCTAGAAAAAAAATCCTACCTATTTCCTGCGTGGCTTCATGCCCAAGAAGCGAGTGGCAGCACCACGGCATTCAAAGTCTCTGAGAGATTTGCGTTCAATTTAGATTTAGTTTTGCTGCCGAACAATCCCCCCCTCCCCCACCCCCTCACTGAATAGTTTCGTTTTGTTCACAGTACGTACTGGATTTTATTTTCTGGGGACCGATTTTGGGGGAGTTGGTCAAGATATCTCTGAAATGGCAACTCACAGTACCGGTTTTAAAAAATCCTAGCTCGAACCCTGGGTTATGGGACACCTTTTACCTTTTTAAAAAAAAAAATTTGAAGTTTGTATATCATGTGTGTGTTGCAGCTGAGCAGCGAGAAGAGTCTGGTGGATCAGTGTGTTCAGGGAGAGGGCATGGTTCAGGTCAACTTAGAGGTCAAATCACAACCAGGTTAGTTGCTACTCGTCGTTGTTGTTCTAGGTTGGTTAAAAGACAGCATTTTCTTTGGCAATTTTTTTTCACTTTGCCTTTGATTTTTTTGCAATTTCTTTGGCAATTTTTTTTCACTTTGCCTTTGATTTTTTTGCAATTTCTTTGGCAATTTTTTCTCACTTTGCCTGTGATTTTTTATTTATTTTTTATTTTTTATTTTTTTAAGTTTGTTTTGCTAGTTTTTGTCTTTTTCCATTGTTTTCCCCTTATGTGTGTGTGAGAGAGAGAGTGGGGTTTTTGTGGGTTTTTTTTTTTTTCTGCCAGACTGATAGAAGTGATGCAGACTTAAATCTAGCCTCAGAATTTCATATGTAGCTTCATAAAAGATTTTAAAAAAACAACAACAAACAAACAAGAAAACCCCATAGCTCTGCTGAAACAGAACGATTTAAAAATCAATTCTTGGTTTCACAACAACAGATAAACAGTTGCTTTATTCTTCTAAACATAGAGCTGTCAGTTAGGAAATCATCAATGATTAAATTGTCTTAGACATGGTGGTGTCTGGTGAATCAAGGGTGGGGATTTTAACATTTCTCCAGGTAAACCCTCAAGTGCATACCTGCCAGTGCCTTTATTCTCTTCCGGTATATACAAATTCTGAAGATCAAAATTTTAATATGCCTGTTAAAGATCAAATCATCCAAGTTTGGTGGTTTACTGAAACCCGAACATGCCCAGCATGCAACCTTTGCTGTGAAATGAGCTGCTCTGAAGTTGGAATGTGTAGGCCGAGGCCAGCAGGCAGACCTCCTGCAAAGTCACAAGCACAGGAGAAGACCAGACACTACAAACCCTGCCCTCTAAAGGAGCAGAGAGAGGGGGAAAATAAAAACTTTTAGTTGTACAGGTTCAGTAAATCTCTCAGGAAAGGAAACAATGAATAGATCAGCCAAGGAAGTGTGAAACTTGTCAACAGTCAGTAATCAACATTGACTTGTTGGAAACAAGAATTAACCTCGACTTGTTGGGATCGACTTGTTGGGAATCAGAACTAACTTTGACTTGTTGGAAACAAGAATTAACCTGAACTTGTTGGGATTGACTTGTTGGAAAACAGAACTAACTTTGACATGTTGGAATTGACTTTTTGGAAACAAGGTACCTAGACTTGTTGGAAAACGGAACTTATCTTGTTGCAGGTGTCACACCAAAGATCAACATCTTGGACATCTTGAAAACCCCAGAAGAGCTAGAAGCACAGGTCGTCCAAGAACAAGGTATTTTACTTTTTTATACCACAGTTATGTAGTATCACTTTTTCCATCATTTATTTTATTTTATTTTTTTTTAATCCTATCTGGAGAAGGTTTCTGTAAGTAAGTTGGGAGTGAGAACATATTGAAGTTTATCTGAATGTGCTTGGATAGTAAAGCTAGGTTTGAGGCACAAGAGGAAAGAAAGAATGGTCTTTACAGTTTTATATTTTAGCATTGTGGGGTGGGGAGGAAGGGAGAGGGGGTGGGGGGTAACCTACTGGTTGAAGGATTGAGCTGATGATTAGATGGCTTGGGTTCAAGCCACCACTTGAGGAACCTGTTCAAGGGTTTTGTGTTTTTTTCCTCAGGAGTTAACATCAGTACTGAATCCACCCCCCCAAAAGTCCTTCCAACGAAACTATAAACTTGGGTTCCGTGTATGAAATGGTGCAGTACATTTTGTGCACTTCTTAAAACCCATTCCGACTCTTGAAACAAGAGTATGCTTTCGCAGGCCAGTAAGAAGGGATGACAGAATGTTTAAGACGCGCATGTATTGGTGTTATGTTTAGACCTCATCCCTGAAGCCAAAATGTGGTACCCTAATGGTGGGTAAACAGTTGCATGCACAGAATCTTACCATGGGTGAACCCTGAGAGCTTTGAGGAGGGGGGGGGGGGGAAACTAGCACTAATCATTGTTAAATGGTGTATGCGGAAAAATAGTTCATGGTAATGACTATTTTATGATTATATTGAATTTTATAAGGAAAGAAGTAGAGAAGCTGTCCCAAAAAGTTCAGGGCAGTATGTGTACACACATGCATGCGCACACACACACACACACACACACACACACACACACACACACACACACACACACACACACACACACACTGTAAAGGAAAATGTTTACACACAGAAATGTGAGGAAGGGAGATTCAAATAGGTAGCTCAGCAGCTGTTCAATCAATCCCTATGACTCTTACGGGACTCAGACCCACGACCTTCCAGTCTGAAATCCAAGGCGCTAACCACTGTGCCATGGCGGCCGGTCATTCTTTCTTTCTTTCTCTGTGTATGCATTCCTCACAGTGCGCAAATCCAACACCACTCAGTCAAGAGTGCTATATTTAGTGTGCCTTTCCTTTTACCTAGTCCCAAGTGCGGTCAGATCCTGCTATAAATAGCACCAGCTGGGCCCAGCTAGGCTGGGGTGGGATTGATAATTAGCAGCTGAGAGGAGCTGACAGTGGGGGAAACTGACAGCTAGCCGTGTCCTCATTCTCTATGTTGTTGCTTTTGCAGAGTTTGGGGTCACCACAGCGGTCCTGGAGGAGCAGCTGCAGACCATCCCCGCCACTGTGCCCGCTCCCAGCAAAGTGGTGATGCCCGTGCAGGATGAAGCAGAGAACGTCACACGCTGGATTATCGACCAAAACTTCAGACGGGAGCAGGATCGCCTCAAAATACCTTGTGGTCAGTGCTCTCTATCAATGTAGCAGTGATGTGCTTAGCGGTTTGTTTGTTTTTTTTTGGGGGGTTGGGTTTTTTTGTGATGTTTAGTTACTAGGGTGGTTTTTGGTGGAGGGGGGGGGGGGGTGCCTCATCTTCTGACTCTCCTGTCTTGTTGTTCCTGGTGCTGCTCGTTTCCCTCTCTCAGCCCCAGCCATACCCAGGTTCAGGCTCGCCATGTCGCATTGTCTCGGTCAGAAGTTCATAGGGAATGAATCCAGCCGCAGTGAGGCCACCAGCCAGAGGGGCCCTGTTCTGCTTCTGGGTCACTTTGGTGATGTAGTACCTCCTCTGAGTTGACATAGGCTGGACACCACCTGAGGGTCCAAAAAATCCCCTTGTATGGGATTTGAATCCGCATCCTTCCTTCCAGTGGGTCAACCAGCATGCTAATCACTGCACCATGGTGGCTGTTGACTTACCTCCCTTTCCTTCTCATTTCCCAGCACCACCTAGCACCTATGAGCGTGAACATTTTTTTTATGCACTGTATCCCCCACCCCCACCCCCAACCCAATTCTTTGAACAGAGTGCAAGGTTCACCAATAGTGAAATTTCTGTATATGCGACTATTTTTTTCCCCCCACCTTCAAAGTAGCTGCATTACGACTTAGAGGATAGGGTTTGGGATTGAACCTGCCAATTTTGCCAGGACAGTCACAGGGTATTCTCTGCTGCTCTTTCTGATTTTCAGCTTTTATGGGTTCTATTGGCATGCATAAATCCATAAACACACTCGCCTGACAAGTTTAGAGTCTCCTCCCAAAGTCTTGATGATGCAGTTCTATTTTCTGTTCAAAATGGGAAGAGAAAGGGCAAGGCTGGGGTGTTTTGTTCTGTTTGTTGTTGGGGTTGTTTTTTTTTGGTCTTCAGCTAAAGCTTCAAGATTCACCAATGGGGATATTTTGCATTTGCAACTTTTTTTTTTAACTTATCATGAAGGTAATTCCCACTTTGGGAATTTTATGCTGGGAATGTTTGCGTTTCCGTAACCCACCAAACACTGATGTGAATTATGGGAGAGTTTTAATATGCATTTGATCTGCATGTGTGGATGTATACACACACACACCACACACACACACACACACACACACACACACACACCACACACACACACACACACACACACATATATACACACACAAGGTGAATTAAGGCACTGGCAGGTCTACACTTGAAGTGGGAAACCATAACAAAACAAAAAAACAGAAAAATTCCCCAGTCTTAGTTCACCCGATGCGTTTTGAGATTCGAACCCACGACTCCATGTAGCGACTGCATGAAGTATAACAATCCTTCATCTGGTCTCCCAGACCCATCCCTGTGGACCAAAGTGCATGTCCGGCACTGGATTCAGTGGGCGGTCAAGGAGTTTGGCCTGGTTGGGGTCAACATCCAGAACTTCAACATGGACGGGCTGAAACTGTGTGCCCTCACACACCCCGAGTTTGTCAACTACATTCCTCACGACCCGGGGGATGTGTTCTGGACCCACCTGGAACTGCTCAGAAAGTGCAGGTTTGTGGGTGAGTACACGATTATGTCAGTTAAGTCTGTTTAGTGAGTCCCTGTGTCTCCTTTTTGCCTTTGATCTGTTCTCAATAGTGTGGGATTGGATTTTTTTTTTTATGAAACGGTCATTTCGTTTTATGTGCTTGGGTTGTAGGGTTTTTATTTACGTTTTGTCAGACAGTGCAGGGGTCTGCGTTACAGCACATGCGTGTCCGAGAGGCATAATAGGTGAAGATACAGCGCTGTCGGAACATTTTCAGTCCTAGGGGAGGCAGGAAATTGAGAAGAAAAACAATCGCAGACTTACACACAGCCACCACATGCATTCTCTGTCTCTCTCTCTCTCTCTCACACACATGCATGCACACACACACAGTCGCACACATGCGCGCACACACACATACGCATGCACGCATGCTTCCAGCTTCTTGAACGTTTCAGCCAAGCAAGAGAAAATTGTGCTAAAAATGCATGAGAACACAGTCAAATTTATGCTGATTAGAGTACAACCTTGAATAAACGGAAAGAAATCAACTCCACTCAACTCAACTCATGTCAACTGTCCCCATAGCTGCTGTTGTTGGTTGGAGCTCCACAAAATACCACCAGGGTTCACCATCTCTGTCCGTGCTGAGTTTTACCATCTCCTGTAGCCCTCCCAGACCCCTGATCTTAGTGATGTTGGCAAATGTAGGATGAAGTTGGTGGTCTGCCTCTTTTCCTTTTGCCCTCAACCTCACCTTGGAGAACTGTCTCATCAGATTATCTGTGCGCTTTTGTTTGCATGACCCATGTAACTCAGTCTGCTTTTTTCAGTTTCAGCCAACATTTGTATTTGTGTTGAGAGTTCATCAAAAATGCTTTCATTTGATCTTCGGTCTGACCATTTGACTCTTAGGAGTGGCCTGTAAAACCACATTTTGGCTGCGTTTATTTTGTCTCTTCCCAAGTTTTGTTGTGTTAAGGCTTCTGACACATACAGCAATACAGGCCAGATTAGTGTTTTGATAATTTTAATTTGGAGATATTTAGGTATACCTCTGTTTTTCCAGATGTGTTTTAACTGAATCATCCTTTGCTTGGCTATACCGATTCTAGTCATGACGTCTTTTATATAGGAGCCATCAGATAAAAAACATACAGCCTATGGAGGCACTCATTACAAAACTGTTTCCTTTTTGGTGTGTGTGTGTGTGTGCACGCGCGGTGTGCGTGTGTGTGTAGAAACACACGAGCCCTTCATCATTAAAAAAGTTAAAGAAAAGACATTGTCATGTTGTAGCCTGTTTCAATATTTAACAAATGTCTGAATGGGTAGTATAACCAGAATATTGTAATGATGTTGTGTTTGACACCAAACTGTCTTTTTTTCTGTCACCAGCTGTAATGCAGCAGCCTGCCCCACAAGCTGTCACCACTGTCACCGTGTCCACTTCAGAGGGAGAAGGTTAGTGTCGTGTCATGATGTGTTGTGGTGTCAGCATGCTTTATAACCCCTCCACAGGTTAGTGTCATGTCATGTTGTGGTGTGGTGTCAGCATGCTTTGTAACCCCTCCACAGCTGCACTTTCAGCTGCTATCCAGTCCATCCCAGCTGATGCTAATCATAGCAGAAAGTGACTACTGCACTTGGACTTGGTAAAAGGAAGGGCCTAGGGGTGCACTAATTTTAGTACTGGACCCTTGACTGAGTTATGTTTGATTTTGCGCTCTGTGCGTGCGCCTGCAGTAGGCATAAACACTTGTTGACACTTTTTAAAACTATTTATTTATACTACTTGTATTTCATTCAGTCCTTGTTTTCATGCTGTTAGTTGTGCATTCACATACTCGTGCTTGGGTAAATAAGATTGAACAATTGGGTTGGGTTTTTTTTCATAGTATGTGCTTTGTAGTTTTTTTTTCCAATCCTTGACTAGAGAGTGCCAGTGTTCATCTAGTGAGATGTTGGCTGTTTGCCCTCCATGAAGGTAGCTAACTACATTATGACTTAGGGGATGGTTTCTTAACCACCTGGCCATAAGTGTGCATGCATTTTAAAAAATGATTTGTAGTCCATTCATACCAGCATGCATTTGCCTACTCTTCCTGGAGGAGGCAGAACTGGTTTTAACCTGTGCACAAGATGTCCTGCATGTATTCCTACATGGGACCTCGGTTTATAGTCCCATCTGAAGGACTGTCCGGGTGTGGAGTCAGTATTGTTAACTGCAGAGAGAAAAATCCCCTCAGATTAGCATGGCTCAAAACCGCACCCTCAGATCATGAGCTCTACTTGGGGCTATTTTTCCCTTAGGCACTTGCAGTTCGTTTACTGTCATCAAAGGGAGGCAATTTTGCATCACTAAATTTTTTTTTGGGGGGGGGGGGGGGGGCCCCCCCCATTTTTTTGAAAAAGTGGGTTTTTTTAAATTTTAATTTTTTTTTAAAATTTTTTTTTAAAAAAAATTTTTTTTTAAAAAAAATTTTTTTTTAAAATTTTTTTTGGGGGTTTTTTTTTTTTGTTTTTTGGGGGGGGGGGTTTTCAAAAAAAAAAAAGAAAAAAAAAAAAACCCCCTTTTAAAAAATTTTTTTTTTTTTTAAGGGGGAAAAAAAAAAAAAAACACCCCTTTTTCCCCAAACCCCTTTTTTTTGGGGGAAAAAAAAAAAAAAAAAAATTTTTTTTTTTTAAAAATTTAAAAAACCCCCCCCCTTTTTTTTCCCCCCCTTTTTCCCTTTTAAAAAAATTTTTTTTTTTTTTAAAAAAAATTTTAAAAAAACCCCCCCCCTCCCCCCCCCCGGGGGGCCCCCCGGGGGGGGGGTTTTTAGGCCCCCCCAAACCCGGGGTTTTAAAAAGGGGGGTTTTTTTGGGGGAAAAACCCCCCAGGGGAAAAAAAAAAAAAATTTTTTGGTTTTTTGGAAAAAGGGGGAAAAATTTTTTAAAAATTTTTAAACCCCTTTTTTTAAAAAAAACCAAAAAAAAAAAATTTTTTTCCCAAAATTTCCCCCCCTTTTCCGAATTAAAAAAAAACCCCCTTTCCCAAAACCCCCAAAAAAAACCCCCCCCAAAAACCCCCCTTTTTTTTAAACCCCCCAAAGGCCCCCCCCCCCAAAAAATTTGGAAAGGGGGGAAAAAAGGGTTTTTTTTGGAAAAAATTTAAAAGGGGGGCCCCCCCTTTTTTTTAAAAAAAAAAAAAATTTTTTTTTTTTTAAACCCCCCTTCCCCCCAAAGGGAAAAAGGGGGGGGGGTGGCCCTTTTTTTCCCAAAAAAAGGGTTTTTTTTTTTTGGGCCCCCTTTTTGGTTTTTTTTTGGGGGGGGGTTTTTTAACCCCAAAAAAAACTTTTTGAAAAATTTTTTTTTTTTAAAAAAAATTTTAAAAAATTTTTTTTTTTAAAAATAAAATTGGAAAAAAAAAATTTTTTTTTTAAAAAAAAAGAACCTTTCCCCCCCCCAAAAAACCAAAAATTTCCTTTTTTTTTTTTAAAACCCCCCCCCCAAAAATTTTTCCCCCCCCCAAAAACCCCCAAAAAAACCCCGGGGGTTTAAAAACCCCTTTTAAAAAACCCCTTTTTGGGGGGGGTTTTTTTTTTTTTTCCCCTTTTTTTTTGGGGGGGCCAAAAAAATTTTTTTGGGGGGGGGCCCCAAAACCCCCCCCCGGGCCCCCCCCCAAAAGGGGAAAAAAAAAGTTTTTTAAAAAAAATTTTTTTAGGGGGGGAAAACCCCCCTTTTTTTTTTTTAAAAAAAAAAAGGGGGGGCCCCCCCGGGAAATTCCGTTTGGGGGGGGGGGCCCCCCAAAAGGGGGGGGAAAAGGGGGGGGTTTGGGGGATTTTTAAACCCCCCCCGGGGGTTTTCCCCCAAAAAAAACCCCCCCCCCCAAAAAAAAAAACCCCTTTGGGGGGGTTTTTTTTGGGGTTTTTTGGGGGGGGGGAAAGGGGTTTTTTGGGGGGGGGGTTTTTTTTTTAAAAAATTTTTTTTTTCCCCCCCCTTTTTTTTTGGTTTTCCGGGTTTTTTAAAATGGAATTCCTTGGGCCCCCTTTTTTTTTTGGGGGTTTTTTTGGGGTTTTTTTTGGGTTTAAAACCCTTTTTTTTTTTTTTTTTTTGGCCCATTTTTTTTTTGGGGCCCCCCTTTTTTTTTTTTCCCAAAAAAAAAATTTTTTTTTTTTGGGGGGGGTTTTTTTTTTGGGGGGGGGGGGCCCCCCCCCCCCGGGGGGGGGGTTTTTTTGGTTTTTTTTTTTTTTTTTTTTTTTTGGGGGTTTTTTTTTAAAAAAAAAAAATTTTTTTTTTTTTTTTTTTTGGGGGTTTTTTTTTGGGGTTCCTTTTTAAAATTCCCGGGTTTTTTTTTGGGTTTTTTTTTTTTTTTTTTTTGGGCCCTTTCCCAACCCAATTTTTTTTTTTGGGGGTTTTTTTTTTTTTTTAAAAAACCCCCCCCCCTTTTTTTTTTTGGGGGGGGGGGTTTTTTTTAAAAATTTTTCCCCTTTTTCCCCCCCCCTTTTTTAATTTTTTTTTTTTTGGGGGGTTTTTTTTTTTTCCCCCCCAAATAATTTTTTTTTTTTTTTTTTTTTTTTTTTTCCCCCCCAAAAATTTTTTTTTTTTTTTTTTTTTTTTTTTTTTTTAAATTTTTTTAAAAAAAAAATTTTTAAAACCCCCCCCCCTTTTTTTTTTTTCCCCCCAAAAAAAAAAAATTTTCCCCCCCTTTTTCCCCCAAAATTTTAAAATTTTTTTTCCCAAATTCCCCCCCCAAAAAAACCCCCCCCCCCTTTTTAAAATTAACCCCGGGCCCCCTTTTTGTTTTTTTAAAAAAAAAAAAACCCCCCCCCAAAAACCCCCCCCCCCCTTTTTTTTTTTCCCCCCCAAAAAAAATTTCCCCCCCCCCTTTTTCCCTTTTCCCCCCCTTTTTTAAAAAAAAAAAAACCCCCCCCCCAAAAGCCCCCAAAACCCCCCCCTCCCCCCTTTTTTTTTTTTCCCCTTTTAAAAAAAAAATTTTTTTTTAAAAAAACCCCCCCCTTTTTTGCACCCCCCCCCCCAAAAAGGTTTTTTTTTCCTTTTCCCCCCCCTTTTCCCTTTTTTTAAAAAACCCCCCCCCCCCCCCCCCCTTCCCCCCCCCGGGAAAATTTTGGGGAAAAAAGGTTTCCCCCAAAAAAACCCCCCCCCCCTTTTAAACCCCCCCCCAAAAAATTTTTAAATTTCCCCCCTTTTCCCCCCAAATTTTCCCCTCTTTTTTCCCCCCCCCCCCCCTTTTTTTTTTTCCCCCCCCGGGGTTTTTTTTTTTTTCCCCTTTTTTTTTTTTTTTTTTTCCCGGGCCCCCCCCCCCCCCTTGGCCCCTTTTTAAAAATTTTGTTATTTTTTTTACCCCCCTTTTTTAAAATTTTTTGGTTTTTGGGGGTTTTTTAAAATTTTAAGGGAAAAAAATTTTAAAAAAATTTTTTTTTCCTTTTTTTTCAAGGGCCCCCCCTTTTTTTTTTAAAACCCCAAAAAAAGGGTTTTTGGGGGGTTTTTTTTGGGGTTTTTTTCCAAAGGGGGGGGGGGGGGGTTTTTTTTTTTTTTTTTTTTTTTTTAAAAATTTAAAAAAATTTGGGGGTTTTTCTTTCCTTGGGGAAATTTATCCATTTGGAAAATTTTTTTTTTTCCCCCAAATTTTCCCCCCCCGGGTTTTCCCCCAAAAAAAAACCCCCCGGGGGGGGGATTTTTTCTTTTTCCCCCAAAAAACCCCCCCCCTTTTTAAATTTTTTAACCCCCCCAAAAACCCCCCCAAAAATTTTTCCTTTTTTTTTTTTTTTCCCGGGCCCCCCCTTTTTTTTCCCCCCCTTTTTTTTTTTTTGGGTTTGGGTTTTTGGGGGGGTTTTTTCCCCCCTTTTTTTTTCCCCCCTTTTTTTTTTTTTTTTTTTTCCCCCCCCCCGAAGGGTTTTTTTTTTTTTTAAATTTTTTGGTTTTGGGGGGGGGGGGGGGGGGTTTTTTTTTCCCCCCCCAAAAAAAAAAAAAATTTTTTTAAAAAAAAAAAAAAAAAAAAAAAAAAAAACCCCCCCAAAAAAAAAAAAAAAAAAAAAAAAAAAAAAAAAAAAAAAAAAAAAAAAAAAAAAAAAAAAAAAAGAAAAAATTTTTTTTTTTGAAATTTGGGTTTTGGGGGCCCTTTTTGGGGGGGGGGGGGGGGGGGCCCCCCGGAAAAAATTTTTCCCCCCGGTTAAAAGGGGGTTTTGGGGGGTTTTTTTCCCCTTTTTTTTTTTTTTTGGGGGGGGGGGGGGGTTTTTTTTTTTTTGGGGGGGGGAAAATTTTTTTTTTTGGTTTTGGGGGGGGGTTTTTTTGGGGTTTTTTTAGGGGTTTTTTGGGGGGTTTTTTGGGGTGTTTTTTTTTTTTTTTGAAAATTTTTTTTGGGGGGTTTTTTTTTTTTTTGTTGGTTTTTTTTTAAAAAAAATTTTTGGGTTTAAAAAGGGGGTTTTTTTTTTGGGGTTTTTTTTTTTTTGGGTTTTTTAAAAAATTAAGGGTTTTTTTTTTGGTTTTGGTTTTTAAAAAAAAGGGGGTTTTTTTTTTTTCCCTTTTTTAAATTTAGGGTTTTTTTTTTTTTTTTTGGGAAAAAAAATTTTTTTTTTTTAAAAAAAAAATTTTTTTTTTTTTTGGGGGGAGGGGGCCCTTTTTTTTTTTTTTTTGGGGTTTTTTTTAATTTTTTAAAAAATTTTTTTTTAGTTTGGGGGGTTTTTTGGGGGTTTTTTTTTTAAAAAAAAAAATTTTTGGGTTTTTTTCCCGGGAAAAAAAAAAAAATTTTTTTTTAAAATTTTTTTTTCCTTTTTTTTAAAAATTTTTTTTTTTTTTTTGGGTTTTTTTTGGGGGGTTTCCCGTTTTTTTGGGGAAAATTTTAAAAAAAACCCATAAAAATTTTTTTTTTTCCTTTTTTTTTTGGGGGGGTTTTTTTTTTTTTTTTTTTTTTTTCCCAAAATTAAATTTTTTTTTTAAAATTTTTTTTTTTTCCCCCTTTTTTTTTGGGGTTTTTGGGTTTTTTTAAAAAATTTTTTTTTAAAAAAAGGGGGTTTTTAAAATTTTTTTTTTTTTTTTTTTTTTTTTTAAAATTTTTTAAAAAAAAAACCCCCCCCTTTTTTTTTAAAAATTTTAAAAATTTTTTTTTTTCCCCTTTTTTTTTTCCCCCTTTTTTTTTTTTTCCCTTTTTTTCCCCCCTTTTTCCCCCCCCCCCCTTTTTTTTCCCCCCCCAAAAAAAAAAAAGGGGGGGGGAAAAAAAAAAAAAGGGGGAAAAAAAATTTTCCCCCTTTTTTTTTTCCGGTTTTTTTAAAATTTTAAAAATTTTTTTTTTTAAAATTTAAATTTAAAAAAGAAAAGGGGTTTGGGGGCCCCCCCCTTTTTTTTTTTTGGGGGGGGGGAAAAAAAAAATTTTTTTTTTTTTAAAAAAAAAAAAAAAAAAAAATTTTTAAATTTTTTTTTTTTCCTTCCCCGGGGGGAAAAAAATTTTAAAATTTTTTTTTCCCAAGGTTTTTCACAAGTTTTCGGTGATTTGTGAAATTATTACAAAAGTTTGGTGCATGAGAGATTTGCAAATGACATTGAGGAGCTTTGTAAACTGATGGAACCACTGTATGATGAATGGCTGTTTATGTTGACACTTTTACAGTATGTGAGAGAATCCCTAATTGCTATGTGTGATTAATGCTATAGAACATTTCTCTTGGTCGTAGCCTTCCTTATACCTTCACTGTTTTTGCTGGTAATGTTGGAGCACTAATTTTGATGTAGAATTAGGACACAATAAGTGGTATATCATTATCACTTACTTTTTTTCTTTCTTTTTTTTCTTTGTAAGATTTTTTTGAAAATGGCAAAGAGAAAACTTCTTGCCTTTTGTTTAACAAATCTTATGAAGACATCCTATTCCATTTCTTGTCTCCCTTCTTGTCTCACTGAAGGTTCTCTCTCTCTCTCTCTTTTCTCTCTCTCTCTCTCTCTCTCTCTCTCTCTCTCTCTCTCTCTCTCTCTCTCAAGGGCCAGATGGAAAAAAGTATGTGAATACTTAGTCTGTTACCTTGAAAAATATTGATCATTCATTCATTCTCGATCTGTCTCTCTCTGTCTCTGTCTCTGTCTCTCTCTCTCAAGGGCCAGATGGAAAAAAGTATGTGAATACTTACTCTGTTACCCTTGAAAAATATTGATCATTCATTCATTCTCGATCTCTCTCTCTCTCTCTCTCTCTCTCAAGGGCCTGATGGAAAAAAAGTATGTGATATACTTACTCTGTTACCCTTGAAAAAATATTGATCATTCATTCATTCTCGATCTCTCTCTCTCTCTCTCTCTCTCTCTCTCTCAAGGGCCAGATGGAAAAAAGTATGTGAATACTTACTCTGTTACCCTTGAAAAAATATTGATCATTCATTCATTCTCGATCTGTCTGTCTTCTCTGTCTCTGTCTCTGTCTCTGTCTCTCTCTCTCTTACCATTTATTTCTTCCTGCTTAGGGCTTTTTTCAGTGAAATATTTCCAGATCTTTTTTTTTTTGCCAAAAGTCATATCGGGTGGAAGCAAAAGAAGTTCCAAGGCCCAAAGTTTCAAATGCTTGCAAATTCTTTCTCAGATGATTGTGACTTTAGTGTGTGTGTGTGTGCGTGTGCGTGTGTGTGCCTGCGCGTGTGTGTGTGTGTGTGCTTGTGTGTGTGTGTGCTTGTGTGTGTGTGCGTGCGCATGTATGTGTGTGCGCATGTGCGTGCGTGCATGCGCTACACTACACTATGATACTGGTGTGTGAAAATTGGATACATTATTGTATCTATAGATGCAAACCGTGTAATATTTTCCAAGTGGCCTCAAGTATGGAAGCTCTTGTGTGAAAGATGTCCTGGCTTGCAAAAGTACGTGTTGTTGAGACTAAAGCATGTGCCTGAGTGAGTGAGGAGAGTGAATACGAAACGTGAAGAGTGAGATAGAATACAAAAGGTGGACAATGAAAGAAGAGTACAGAAAGTGAGCACGGAACAATGATTCGGTGGATAATAATTGTAACGAAACTTACTATTTTGCAGCTGAAAGCATACTTTACAAGATTCCTGTAGGGAAGTTTTGTGTATGGAGCTGGATAAACCCTTCACTTGTTGGTGTTGTGCTAAGTTTAAGCTGAGCATTGGCATATCAAAGCTTAGGCCTCAAGAAAAAAAAGAGTGGGTTTAAAAAAAAAAAAAAAAAAAAAAACCCAACTGAGGTTCAATCCAAGGGGTAAACTTGTGTGTTTTGGGTCAGTCATTTTCCTTCTGGAGTTGTTTCCCATTGACCATGAACACAGAAAGATTATACTGTAGCAAAGGTGTCCAGGAACAAACCTAACATCCAGTGCTATGACAGTTTTCTTCTTTTAAGCAGTGTACTAGTTTTACCTACCTAGAGGCTTACCAAGGGTATTATGCTACCTGCTACGCAAGAACACAGCATGAAAACAGGAGTGACATTGTAATCAAGCCGATACGAAGGGAAGACGTGTTTTGCTAATTAAGAGATTCAGTCTGTTGTATTTGATGAAGGAAAACCAGTCTGAAAGAGAAGAAACAGAAAAGAAAAAAATTGGGGGAAAACAACAGTAATCAAATATTCACCAAAACTTGAAGCAGTAGGTCATTAACTAAACCCTACAAGTTGATATTGTCTACTGAAGTTGTGTCTGGTGGAGATGTGGATACCAGAGTGTGTGAGTACAAGCATGTGACTGGTATGGTGTGAATGAACAACAGGCAGGGCTGGCTGTGGAACAAATGATTCAACTTCTTCAAAAGACAATTGACTGCATGAAATGGTGCCAGGCTGAATATGCCCGAATTGATTGTGTGTGTATGATTTGATGATGATGGAATTGAATGCCTACTGAAGTTACCACAGGTGATGCTCGAAAAATGGAAAAAATAAATAAAGTGTGAGCAAAACGGCTTTGATGACTTGGGTCTTGTGGTTGTGTGTTAGAGTGGCGTGGATGGATTGTGCAATACTCAGTGAAAATTAAATTAAAATATATCGGGCACATGAACAGAAACACAAGAACCATGTCGATGACATCAGTCCTGCATGGAGAAGAGCTGCAGCAAAGAGAAAGCAAGAAAGGTTGGCAACATCCTTCATGGCAATTTGACGACCCGGGCGGGTTTGATTCCCTTCAAGGGGATTTTTCCTCTGGAGTTAACATCATTGCCGACTCCACTCCCCCTAGAAGTCCTTCGGATGAGATTATAAACTGAGGCCCCGTGTGTGAACACACACAGAATATCTTGCGCACACGTTAAATCCTGTTCCGCTTTTTCGTAAGAGTAGGCCATTGTGTTCCGGTGGGAACAGATAAGGTTTACAAAACTGCATATACATGGGGACTAAATGTAAAAAAAAACAGTGTTTATTCCATTATCCTCGATATAAAAGAATAAAGACATTTTAAAAATAATTAAATGGACAACATCACATGCTGGCAGCACACTGAGACTTCCAAGGCATCAGACACAGGAGCAGAGACTGTGTCGCCTGACATCCTTCATAACGAGAAGTGTAGCTCCCTCTGTAGTCCACAGTGCAGGAAACGGAGATAAAAAAACCTCTACATATGTGGGGGTTGGAATCAAACAGTCTTGTGGTTAAAGCTAGCATCACACTCCTGGTGTGACAATGACGTTAGTGGAGGCTTGAGTTCAAGTCATCACCACAGTGTGTATTTGAGGGGATTTTCTCCTAGGATTTTGTTGTTGTTCCTTAGCTAGAGCTCCATGGTTCACCAATGGTGAGATTTTGCGTATGCTACCTTTTTTGCCCATCATTAAGGTAGCCACATTAAACTTTTGGGATGATGTCTCAAACATGACACCAGTATGCATGCGCTTTTTCTTCATAATTTTTGTCACCTGCTCCTACCGGCACACAATGGCATGCTTTCCAAAAAGGCTGAACAGGTTTTAACATGTGTGCAAGATATTCTGCATGCATTCATGCACTGGACTTCTGTTTAAAATCTCATCAGAAGAACGTTCTGAGACGTGGATTCGGTTGTAGTGCTTGATGTTAACTCCAGAGGGAAAAAAAATCCCCTTATGCAGGTGCTTCAGTGGTGGCTTGAACCCAGGCCTTCAGATCACAAGCTTAATGCTCTAACCACTAGGCTATATGGTATACCCCCTCCCTCCTCGAGAGTAAACATAGGTAATGAATCCACTGCCCTGAAAGTCCTTCAGATGAGATCAGAAACTTTCCATGTAGAGATGCTAGGGGCCTGTCAGTATAATAATTATAGTGAGCTTCTGGAAATTTTGTGCCAGGACTTCCCTCTTTTCTATCCCTCCACTCTCTTTGTTTCTGCCTTGTTCCTTTTCTTCCTGTCACCCCATTCTTGTCTATTTTCTGCTTTCTTGGACCATTCATCTGTTTTTTGTTGTTGCTTTTTTTCATTTTCGAAGAAGAAGACTATTATAAACTGACCACCCATGCTGTCCCGA
>CM060339.1:25907191-25909691 GCA_030674155.1 Stramonita haemastoma
ACTGGGAAAATGACTAAGTGGAATAAACAACAGTATTAAAAAATTCACGGGTAATGAAAATAATTGATATCCCCCCCCCCCCCCTAAAGAAGCGGGTTTACCCTTTTACAGCTGAACTAACTGGGGGACTGTACCGAAACGAAAGCGAGCAAAGGGCCCCGCCCCCCCGACTTGGTAACCGAGCTCGATGCTGCTTAACCCTACCCTTGGGGGAAAGCGAGTGCTCTGACCATTTGCGCTACCCCGTTGCCGTTTCAAAAGTTACGTCATTTTTAACCAAAGAGATGCTAATAAAAATACCTTCTGATGACTTTGTACTAGTGATTTGATCCACCCAAACTTTGTCATATTAGCATCATTTCTATCTATCTATTTATCTATTTATCTATCTATCCATCTATCTATCTATCTATCTATCTATCTATCTATCTATCTATCTATCTATCTATCTATCTATCTATCTATCTATCTATCTATCTGTCTGTCTATCTATCTATCTATCCCTTAGTCTGGCGACTGTGGTGGCACCCCTGAAGACTTGACAACCAGTTCCCTCCATTCCTCTCTCTCTCTCTGTTGTGCCTTTCTCATTATTTACTTTACAATTTTTTTTTTTTAATGAAGTCAGTATAACTTTTTCAAGAATAAGAAATTATAATTGTTTGATATTATAGCAAGTTTGAAATAAGGATATGCCCTTTTCTGCTCATTCATTTTACGTACGTACATTTATTCATTTATTCATTCATTCATTCATTCATTCATTCATTCATTCATTCGTTCATTCATTCATTCATTTATATCAATCATCTTTACTGTCCAGACTATTTTATATACTGTTCTGATGAACTGAAACAAAGTGGAGTATTCTCAACATGGAAGCTTGTTAGCATAGGTAGAGTCGTTGGTTGATTTCTTCCTGTTCATTGTAGTGTAGTGTAGTGTAGTGTAGTGTATGTAGTGTAGTGTAGTGTAGTGTAGTGTAGTGTAGTGTAGTGTAGTGTAGTGTAGTGTAGTGTAGTGTCGTGTCGTGTCGTGTCGTGTCGTGTGGTGTGGTGTGGTGTGGTGTGGTGTGGTGTGGTGTGGTGTGGTGTAGTGTACTGCAATATGGTGTAGTGTAGTGTAGTGTAGTGTAGTGTGGTGTGGTGTGGTGTGGTGTGGTGTGGTGTAGTGTAGTGCAGTGTAGTGTAGTGTGGTGTGGTGTTGTGTAGTGTGGTGTGGTGTGGTGTAGTGTGGTGTGGTGTGGTGTGGTGTGGTGTGGTGTGGTGTGGTGTAGTGTACTGCAATATGGTGTAGTGTAGTGTAGTGTTTTCTATTGTACTGCATTGCATTGTATATTGTCATATTGTATTGTGTTATTTTGGAGTGGATTTATTGTATTATACTGCATTTCTAGGACAGGATAGCCTATTGGTTAGAGCACACACACACACACACACTCTCTCTCTCTCTCTCCCTCCTCTCTCTCTTCTCTCTCTCTCTCTCTCTCTCTCTCTCTCTCTCTCTCTCTCTCTCTCTCTCTCTCTCTCTCTCTCTCTCTCTCTCTCTCTCTCTCTCTCTCTCTCTCTTAAATCACAGGTTAAATTTTATTGTTGGTGATGGTAGTTTTGATTTTCTTTTGCTTTATTTTGTTGTTGGTTTGGATTTTTTTAGGGGGCGGCCGGAGGTCTTGGGGGGGGGGGCTATTGCCTTACTAGGGCAAGGGCCAGATGAAAAAAGTATGTGAAGGCTTACTCTGTTACCCTTGGAAAATAAAGATTGTTCATTCAAAGATTACTCATTCATTCGCTCATTGATTCATTGATCATTAATTCATTGATTCATTGATTCATTGATTCATTCTCTCTCTCTCTCTCTCTCTCTCTCTCTCTCTCTCTCTCTCTCTCTCTCTCTCTCTCTCTCTCTCTCTCTCTCTCTCTCTCTCTCTCCTCTCTCTCTCTCTCTCTCTCTTCCAAGCTAAGGTTATAAACAGCATTGAGCCTGGGTCAGGGAAAGTAAAGCAGCGAGGGAGAGGAGATGGGCGCCACTGCCCTCAATATGCTGGCCCCTGGAGAAGCTGAGGTCTCTGACATCTCGCTCCTCAATGATTGGGAAAAAACCTTTGCCTTTTTTTTCTTTTTTTTCTTTTTTTTCGGGGGGGGGAGGTCTTTTTTGTATTTATTTATGTACATTGCCAGCATGCACATGTATAGAAACGTGCTTGTGTTCCCATGGTCTCACTGTTCTGACTGGTGTATCTACCAGTAAATATTGATTTCTGGGGAGTAAAGCATAATACCATGAGCTGTAGTTTGATATTTATTTTCCCCTTGTTGTTATGGTGGTTGCTGTGTGTCACATCGTCTTTTGTGAGTACAACACCTCTTTGTTTCAACCAGGAAGAAGGCGGAGAAAAAGAAAATGAAGAAAAAGAGGAGGAAAAGAAGAAGAAAACGAAGAAGAAAGAAGAGGAAGAAGAAGAAGAAGAAGGAGGAGGAGAGGAGGAGGAGGAGGAGGAGGA
>CM060339.1:25922191-25927191 GCA_030674155.1 Stramonita haemastoma
TGCTGATGGAAAATGCCAAGGACTTCATAAATCTACTATGTCGTGATCAGCAAACGTCTTTAGAACACATAATGGAAGATACGTAGTCATTCTTTGGCTACAGTCTACTTCGTTGTGTACGTGTGTGTGTTGTGTTGTGGTGTGTTGTGTTGTGTTGTGTTGTGGTGTGGTGTGGTGTGTGTGGTGTGTGGTGTGGTGTGGTGTGGTGTGGTGTGTGTGTGTGTATGTGTGTGTGTTGTGTGTGTGTGTGTGTGTGTGGTGTGATGTGTGTGTGTGTGCGTGTTTGTGTGTTCATTTTAACGTCAATCCACTAAAAAGCGATCTTAGAATGTATCTGTGTGCGTGGGTGCGTGTGTGTGTATGTGTGTGTGCGTGCGTGTGTGTGTATGTGCGTGTGCGTGCGCACGCGCATGGGTTGTTTATTCTTTTATTCTTTTATGTCGAGGATAACAGAATAAGCAATCATGTGCTTTTTTTCATCCAGTCCCCGTGTGTATGCAGTAGTAGTAGTAGTAGGCTCCCATCAGTCTCGGAAGACTATGGAGTTGTGAATGTGTGTGTGTTAATGAGAGACAGACTGTGCGCGCACGCACACACACACACACATACACACACACACACACACGCACACACACACACACACACACACACACACACACACACACACACACACACACACACACACACACACACACACACACACACACACACACACGTTAAGACAGAGACAGAGAAACAAAAAAAACCCCACAAAAACACAGAAAGAGACAGGTAGCTCTAGACACACAGACAGAGAAATTTCATTGGCTCTCACAAAGACATTTTCTTTTAACTCAGTAAGGTCAGTAACTAACTGGCAAAGACTATGCCTGGGGAAAGAAAACACCTTCACACAACTAACTGTTAGCCAGGTACTCTACATAGTCTCAGTACAAAATACTTTTAAACTGCCAATGGACGCTCATGTTTCTGAGTCCCCATTAAAATCTACACAGATTAGATTAGAGTCTCAGATTTGAGCGTGAGTACTCTGTAATAATCAAGACTATGTTTTTGGAGGCAATTTCCTATGGTAAAAAAGTCTTTAAATGACGGTACTTGGTCCTTGATTAAGTCTGGAGAGATCACGGATGCATTTACTGTTAATGTACTCTTTTATTTGTCAGGTGTGGTGTGTGTGTGTGTGTGTTGTGTGTGTGTGTGTGTTGTGTGTGTGTGTGTGTGTGTGTGTGTGTGTGTGTGTGTGTGTGTGTGTGTGTGTGTGCGTGTGTCTCTGTGTGTGTGCGTGCGTGTGTGTATGTGTGTGTGTTTGTGTTTGTATGTGTGCATGTTTGTTTGTATGTGTGCGTCTGTGAGAGAGAGAGAGAGTGTGTGTGTGTGTGTATGTGTGTGTGTGTTTATGTGTGTGTGTGTGTGTGTGTGTGTGTGTGTGTGTGTGTGGTGTGTGTGTGTGTGTGTGTGTGTGGTGTGTGGTGTGTGTCTGTCGGTGATTCGATTGGATTGAGTTAACTAATTTTAAGAAACTATCAGATAGACACTGTAGAGATGGTGGATGCATTTACTTTACTGTACTATTTTATTTGTCAGGTGGTGTGTGTGTGTATGTGTGTGTGTATGTGTGTGTGTGTGTGTGTGTGGTGTGTGTGTGTGTGTGGTGTGTGTGTGTCTGTGTATGTGTGTGTGTGTATGTGTAATGTGTGTGTGTGTGTGTGTGTGTGTGTGTAGTGTGTGTGTAAGTGTGTGTGTAAGTGTGTGTATGTGTGTGTGTGTGTGTGTGTGTGTGTGTGTGTGTGTGTGTGTGTGTGTGTGTGTTTGTGTGTGTGTGTGTGTGTGGTGTGCGCGCGCGCGTGTGTGTATCGGTGTCTCGATTGGATTGAGTTAACTAACTTTAAGAAACTATCAGATAGACACTATAGCCCAGCCTAGTGGTTAGGACCTTTGACTTCAGTCCCTAGGGTCTATGAAATCTTGGGTTCGAATCTCGGCAGCGTCTGGGGAATTAAAGATGGGATTTTTTTTATGATCGTCCAGATCAACTTCATTCTTAGTTCCCCTATTTTTCTATCTTTCTTTCTTTATTCATTTATTTATCTATTCATTTATTTATTCTTTTATATCGAGGATAATGGGATAAGCACTCGTGTGCTTTATTTTATCCAGTCCCCGTGTGTATGCAGTTTTTGTAAATCTTGTCATCTGTTCCCACCGGCACACAATGGCCTACTCTTGCGAAAAGCGGAATAGGATTTAACGTGAGCGCAAGATGTTCTACGTGCGTTCGCACACGAGGCCTCGGTTTACAGTCTCATCCGAAAGACTTTTGGGGAGAATGGAGTCAGTACTGATGCTAACTCCAGGGGAAAAATCCCCTCGACCGGGAATCGAACTCGGGTCGTCAAATTGCGAGCGCAATGTTCTGACCACTAAGCTATCCCGCCCCATCCCTTCGTGCATATAGCCGTGCAGAAGATCAAATATGCACGTTTAAGATCCCCTATAATTCATGTTAGCGTTTGGTGGGTTACAAAAAGACAAACATACCCAGTATTCTTTATATGCTTTACCTCTGGAGTTTACATCAGTGCTGACTCCACTCTCCACACAAGTCTCTCGGATAAGACTATAAACCGAGGTCCCGGTGTGCGAACGCACGCAGAACATCTTGCGCACACGTTAAATCCTGTTTCGCTTATCGTAAGAGTAGGCCATTGTATGCCGGTGGGAACAGATGACAAAATTTACAAAAACTGCATACACAGGGACTGGATGTAAAAAAAATTAAAATAAAAAGCACATTAGTGCTTATTCCATTATCCTCGATGTAAAAGAATAAATCAATAAAAAAAAAATAATAATAATAATAAAATAAATATTCAACCAGTACAATTAAATGAGCTGCTCTTAAGTCTTTTTTTTTCTTTTATTATTTTGTATTTAGGATAATGGGATAAACACTTCTTGTCCTTTTTTACATCCAGTCCCCGTGAGTATGCACTTTTGGAAATGTCATCTGTTCCCACCGGCACACGATGGCCTACTCGTACGAAAAGCGGAACAGGATTTAACGTGTGCGCAAGATGTTCTGCATGCGTTCGCAAGTCGGAATGTTAGCTGAGGCCAGCGGTCAGGTACACTAGGTAAAGGTGTTCCCATCAGCTATGCAGCCGTTGAGGAGCGAGATGCATCTTCAGAAGCCAGCATATTGAGGGCGGTGCCCATCTCCTCTCCCTCGCTGCTTCACCTTTCCTTGATTCTTAAGAGGGCAGGTAACCCATGTACAGCTGGGTGAACTGGGGGGGACTGTACTGAAGCCAAGGTGCGGAAACGCTCACCCATCCACTTGGTACTGACACTCAATGCTGCTTAAATAAAACTTAGCTTGGGGGAAAGCGAGTGCTCTGACCACTGAGCTATCTTTCTGCAAAACAAATGACAAGCACATGAGAAGACCAGACACTACCTACCCCACCTGCACCTGGTAAAGGAACGAAGAGAGAGAGAGAGAGAGAGAGAGAGAGAGAGAGAGAGGAGAGAGAGAGAGAGAGAGAGAAGAGAAGAGAGAGAGAGGAGAGAGAGAGAGAGAGAGATGAGAGAGAGAGAGAATTGAATTGAATTGAATTGAATTGAATTGAATTGAATTGAATAAATTTTATTTATAGAGGGTCATGGCATAAGCAAAACATGCTTTTTTTACAACCAGCCCTCTGGGCATGAGAGAGAGAGAGAGAGAGAGAGAGAGAGAGAGAGAGAGAGAGAGAGACAGAGAGACAGAGAGACAGAGAGACAGAGAGACAGAGACAGAGACAGAGACAGAGAGAGAGAGAGAGCAAAAAGAAAAAGAAAAAGAAAGAGAAAAAAAAAATAAAAAAAAGAATGAAAATTGTTAGTTCGAAGAAATGGTGGTGGAAGATGGAAGGAAAGAAAGAAAGAAAGAAAGGAAAAGAAAGAAAAGAAAAAAAAAAGAAAGAAAGAAAGAAAAGAAAAAAAAGAAAAGAAAGAAAGAAAGAAAGGAAAAGGGGACAGAACAGAATGGAGAGTCGATTGGTTTCAAGCCTTTGATTTTCTGCACGGTGCAGATGGTGAAAGCATGGGGGCGTTGCAAGGCCACGCTGTGCCACCGTTGGTGTCCTTTCCAGTCTGTCTTCTCCAAATCTGTTTCCCTTTAGTTCATTTTGGGGGACAATTTTTTTTTTTTCTCTTTCATCCGAATGCGTTTTCTTTGCGCTTCTCTTCTTCCCCTCTCTCTCTCTCTCTCTCTCTATCCCTCGTCCTCTCTCTCTCTCTCCTCCTTTTCTCCTCTCCCCTCTGCTCTCCTCTCTCCCTTCTCTCTCTCTCTTCTCGTCTCCCTCTCTCCCTTTTTTAAAAAAGGATTTTTATCAACTCCTTTCCTAACTTTTTACTCCTTTAACCCCCTTTTTTTTCCAAGACCAAAAATTTCTTAATTAAAATCTTTTAATTGTTTTTTTTTTTTCCCCCCTTTTTTTAATTCTTTATCAAAATCCCCCCTTTTTGGTTCTTTTTCTTTCATTTGAGATATATAATAAAAATCTTTTTGTGTTCCCCTAACCAACAAATTCCCCCCATACCTAATCTTTCGCCCCATTTCGTAAATTTAATTTTTTAATTTATTTTTTAAAAATAAGAACCCTTTTTTTCCGAGCCGGTAAAGAAGGGTTTTTTGGTTTGGGTGGGGGTGGTTTTTTTTTGGGGAGGAAACGGGTTTTGGCCGGTGGGAAGGGGGAAAATTTTTGTTTTTTGGGGGTTTTAGTTTTTTTTTTGGGTTTTTCTTAAAAAATTAAAAAAGGAAGGGTTTTTAGGTGTGGGGGGTGGGGGGGTTTTGTGTGGATTGATGGTTTTTTGGTGTTTTTGGAGTGGTTTTTTTTTTGCGTTGTTTTTTGGTTTTGGTTGGGTTTTTGTTTTTTTTTCTTTTTATAAAAATAAAATATTTAAAAATTATGAAAAAAAATTTTTTTTTTAAAAAATTTGTTTTGCGTGCCTTT
>CM060339.1:25932891-25940391 GCA_030674155.1 Stramonita haemastoma
TTAGATGTCACTTGTTGAGTATTTTTTGTTTGGTTTTTTTCTTTGAACATAAAGGCCACACTCCAAAGATTACATCCGTGTTGTAGTGTCCTTTTCTATTGTTTTTTTTGTGTGTTTTTCCTTTGCAATTAAAAAGGCCACACTCCAATTTAATTCACATGTTGTAGTGTCTTTTTTTTGTTGTTTCTTTTTCTTTTTTTTAGACTGCAACTCAGAACCAAAACCACAAAAAAAATTGATTTTTCTGTGTCATTTTCAAACCTGTCTAAAAATGTAAAGGACTATACTGGTGTGACTGTGTTTTTTAATGGGGAGTTGAGGACATAGACTAATGCTAGGTAGTCATGAAAAGTTGGGGGAAAAAAACATCACCTGAAAATTACTTGTATTCCTACAACGATGACACACCCACCTGCATTGTGTTTGTTGGTTGGAAGGCTAGCAGACAACAAAACAATAAAGAAAAATACTGTCTTTTTTTTCCTGGAACGTTCTTTGGTTATAAAAACCAAACCTACCCAATTCTATAACTCGTAAAATCATCACCAGTTGTGAGTCAGGAGTTAGCTTCATATATACACACACGCATGCACGCACACACACACACACAACACACACACAACACACACACACACACACAACACAACACACACACACACACACAGAACACGCACGCACATACATACACACGCACGCACGCACGGGACCTCACGCACAACAACGCACAAAAACACACACTTTTATTGGGTGGGGGAGGGTAAATGGTCATTGCTGTAGAGTCTATGTTTGTGTTTATGTGAAAAAAACGGAACAAATGGAGCAACCACCAAAGAAAATGTTATATCTGGGGTGTGGCCTAAACACATGGAAACTGTGGGTATAAAAGGCTACACTCCTGTATTAGCTTGCAGGTCATGTCGTATCTTCTATAGGGTGCTAGTCAGGGGGGAAAGTGATTTTCACCGATTTTTCAAGTATGAAAAAAGTACATTGTGTACTTGGTTTTTTTTTGGGAATTGAGGACATAGATACCAGATAGTCACGAGAAAGTTGGTAATAGTCATCAAATGAGAATAACTTGTGTTCCTACAGTGTTGACCCAGCGTGCATACGGTTTAGGAAACTAGCAGACAATAAAGGACTGAGTTAAAGTCTGTCCCGAGCCTAAGGCTCATCAGGCCGGTGCTTAACCCAGTTTTCTGTGGCGTTAAGCGACTGAGAGTCATAGACTCCCCCCTGGATAGGACGCCAGTCTATCCCCAGGGTTAACCCCCAACACAAGGTTGGTACCCCTTTTACGCCTGGGTGGGGTGAGAAAATAGCCGTAAAGTGCCTTGTCCAAGAGCACAACGCCATAGCCGAAAGCTGGGATCGAACCCGCAACCTTTAGATTACGAGTCCAACGCCCTAACCACAAGACTACAGGGGCGGCTATAAAGGGCTGAGGGGGTACAGTATATTGATGAAATTTTGAAAAAAAAATTCAAACCTACTAAATTTGTGCGAAATCGTATGAGTTTTGAGTCAGAGGTTAGTTTTTTCCACCAAAAAAAAATGTTGATTTTTTTTTCTTTGATGCCTTAGTAGGTGCGGTATGAATACAAAAGTAACGATAAAGCAAAAACAAAAAGGGAAAATCTAAAACGCCGTGTACAGCCAAATGAAGAAAAAAACAAAACAGAAGAAAAAGAGCAAGCAAAAAAGAAATAATTATAGCTGATTTAGAGCCTTAAGGCGTCAAAACGATCGGAAGCCTAGCCTGAAGTAAGCGCCGCCATCTTGAGACTAAACCCAGAGATGACCGACATTAATTTGAGGACTTCCCTCCCCTTTCTTGCACGTGCGCCGTGGACAAGAATAAATAGAACGGTTGCAATGTACGAAGAAGGTATCCATAATACCGTCTTCGGTTGCACCGAGTTGTATGTAAATATCATTTTTTTTCCTTTTCTCCAATTTTTTTTTTAATGGTAATGAGGGAAAATAAATAACAGCTGGGTGGAATGAAAACCGCTGTTTTTCTGAAAAGAGAAAAAAACAGAACAATAACAAAGAAACAAACACTGACAAACAAGCAAACAAACAAACAAGTCCAACAACGTACAGACAAAATATAGGAATGATGCTCTGTGTGTGTTTTCGTCTCTGTCTGTCTGTCTGTCTGTCTCTGTCCTCTGTCTCTCTGTCTCTCTGTCTCTCTGTCTCTCTGTCCCTCTCTCCTCTCTCTCCCCTCCTCTCTTCCTCTCTCTCTCTTCCTCTCTCTCCTCTCTCTCTCTCTTCCTCTTCCCCCTGCGTGCATGACTGCGTGTCTGTGTGTGCGTTTTTCTCGGCAGGGATTGTTGTCATAAGCTTTTAATCAGCTAAAGAATACCAGCCATCATTATCTGTGCACGTCTGTCTGTCTGTCTGTCTGTCTGTCTGTCTGCTCCTAGGCCTCCTACCCTCACCGAAACCTAACCTCCCATCCACCCGGTTCTCTAACCCACCCCACCCAACCCCGCCCACCTCCCTCCGATCCACCCGTTTCACGATCTCCCCCCCCTCCCCCCATCCCCCCCCCCCCCCCCCCCCCCCCCCCCCCCCCCCCCCCCCCCCCCCCCCGTCCCTCCCTCCCAAACTCGGTCCGGCGGTGGATTCAGATTCTACCTGTCAATTATCGTGTGCTCAAGAGTGGTAGCGAAAGTATGGATGCTGTTGTGGGAGTGTTTTGGGGTGGGTTTTTTTTCTCTTCTTTTTTCCTTTTTCTGTCTGTTTTGTGGTATTGATTGTTTTTAAGATGAAAGACGGGATGTTATCCTTTATTTTTTTTAGTTTTTGTTGTCTTGTCTGTGTGTTGGGTTTGGGGGGTGGAGGGAGGGGGGGGAGTGGGGGGAGTGGGGGAGGGTGTGTGGGGTGTGTGTGGTGTGTGTGTGTGTGTGTGTGTGTGTGTTGTGTGTGTGTGTGTGTGTGTGTGTGTGTGGCACGCGTGTGTGTGTGTGTGTGTGTGTTTTTGATTTTTTGTGCTTGTTTTGTTTATTTTTTTTGTTTCTTTTTGTTTTTTGTTGTTTTTGTTTGTTTTTTTGTTTGTTTTTTTTTTTTGTTTTTTTTTTTTTTGTTTTTTTTTTTTCTTTGTTTTTTTTTGGGGGGGGGGCGGGCAAGGGGAGGGGGTCGTTCCTTGGCTAGAGCTCTGAGGTTTCATAAAAGG
This sequence comes from Stramonita haemastoma, assembly GCA_030674155.1. Lineage (NCBI taxonomy): Eukaryota > Metazoa > Mollusca > Gastropoda > Neogastropoda > Muricidae > Stramonita > Stramonita haemastoma. The sequence continues at coordinate 25,936,076 of CM060339.1, forward strand.
TGAGAATTTATGTGAACAGAACTTTATACTGTATTCAGACAACGTGACACACAATTAAAAACAAAGAACCCAGATGTTTGAAGATGCAGAAGCCACAAAGTTACTGTGCCCATATCAAATTTTAAAAATTTCAATCCCAGCATCCCACAAGTTGGAATGCGCATACCCTAATGGCGGTCAAATGGTCACAGATGCAAAATATCACCATGGTGAACTCTGGAACACTAACCGATTTTTAAAACCCGTTTAAAAAAAAAAAAAACCAACCGACCAAACAAAGAAATAGAAAAATAAAAACCCCAAAACATCGGTCTTTTAAAAATGTGTTTCGGTTGTCCATTTTCAATTGAAAAAGATAACTTTAATTGACAAGGATCCCCGAACTCGGAATGCGGTTACCTTTATGAGTAATTAATGGTTGCGTACGCAAAATCGTATCATTAAGCAAACCTCGAAACTCTAGCCGAGGAGCAAAAATATATATACATATAATATACAAAGAACTTATCAAGTATTTCAAAAAGATCTAACGTGATTGATGGTGTTAACAGTTTGCGAACTACTTATTTGAATAATCTGACATTTCAGTCAGAAATTTTCTTTTCTTTTCGTTTTTTTTTTCTCTCTGTAAGGCAAGGAAAAGGAACCAGGAAAAAATACAGTGAGGCAGAGGACGACTTGAGAGAGAGAGAGAGAGGAGAGAGAGAGAGAGAGGAGAGAGAGAGAGAGAGAGAGAGAGAGAGAGAGAGAGAGAGAGAGAGAGAGAGAGAAAGGAGTTCTTTGTTTTCTCTTTATCTTTGTATCTGCGTGTGCATACACACACATCACATCCTTACTTCTCTCTGTCTCTCTCTTCTCTCTGCTCTCTCTCTCCTTCTCTCTCTCCTCTCTCTCTCTCTCTCTCTCTTCTCTCCTCTCTCTCCCTTCACTACACACACACACACCACACCATACACACACACACACAATTGTTTTTTTCAAAAGCATAAAAAGAACGCTTTTAAAATGATCTAATCAAAAACAAATACACACACGATCGCAGGGCAATTGAGAGGATCCAATTTTCCACAGTGTCGTATCGATTGAACCAATGTTAGGCCGTCTGTTCCTGTATTAGAATTTCTCTGAGCCATTATCAGTTTTTTCCAGGTAGCTTGAAGAAGATTTGATTTTCTTTTTTTTTTTTTTTTTTTTTTTTGGGGGTCGATCTCTCTGTCTGTGTATCGGTCTTTGTTTCTGTATCTGTCAGTGTGTTTAGGTTTGTTTGTCTGTCGGTGTGTGTGTGTGTGTGTGTGTGTGTGTGTGTGTGTGTGTGTGTGTGTGTGTGTGTGTGTGTGTGTTGTCTCTCTCTCTCTCTCTCTCTCTCTCTCTCTCCTCTCTCTCTCTCTCTCTCTCTCTCCTTCTCTCTCTCTCTCTCTCTCTCTCTCTAGTCCTTCGGATTAGACTTTAAACCGAGGCCCCGTGTGCGAACGCACGCAGAACATCTTGCGCACACGTTAAATCCTGTTCCGCTTTTCGTAAAGTAGGCCATCGTATGCCGGTGGAACAGATGACAATATTTACAAAAACTGCATACACACGGGGACCGATATGAAAAAAAGCACATGTTTGCTTATTCTGTTATCCTCGATATAAAATGAATAACCCAATCAAATCATACTTTAAATCAAATTCTCTTCTCGTCTCTCCTCTCTCTCTCTCTCTCTCCTCTCTCTCTCTCTTCTCTCTCTCTCTCTCTGGTGGTTTCTGTGGGGGAGGGGGTTGTTTTGGTTTGCTTTGAATTGTGGTTCTTGTTTTGCTGTTGTTGTTTTTCGTTTGTTTATTTCTTTCGTTTTGGTATTTTGTTTTGTTTGCTTTTTGTTGTTGTTGGGTTTTTTTGTGTTGGGTTTTTTTTTTTTTTTTTTTTTTTTTTTTGGGGGGGGGGGATTGTTTTGAAAATCCCTAACAGGGCAAGAGCCGGGAAAAAAGTATGTGAATACTTCTTCTGTAACTCTTGAAAAATAAAGATTACTCATTCATTTATTCATTGATTCTCTCTCTCTCTCTCTCTCTCTCTCTCTCTCCTCTCTCTCTCTCTCTCTCTCTCTCTCTCTCTCTCTCTCTCTCTCTCTCTCCTCTCTCTCTCCTTCTTCCCCCTCTCTCTCTTCCTCTCTTTCTCTCCCTCTCTCTCCTTCTCCCCCCCTCTCTCTCTTCTCTCCCCCCCCTCTCTCTCACCTCCACTCCCCTCTCTCTCTCTCCCCCTCTTCCCCCCCCTCCCCCCCCCCTCCCGTCTCTCCCCCCCTTCATCTCTCTCGCTCTCTGTATGACTGTGTAACCACAACCGATAATAATGCCTGAACGAACATATGCCCCGTGTGTCAACCAACCAACCAACAAAAGCGGATCAACAACTAACTCCTCTTTGTGTTTGAAGAAGACATCATCCCATCTTCATATCGCCCTGTTCTCCCCCCCCCCAACCCCAACCCCTCCCCTCCTCCCCCTACCCCAAACATCGCCCCCAGACGCCATGGCCCGGGTCATGTGACCTTTCTGTTAGAGTTACCGCCCCTGCTGGAGTGATGGGCCGGAAAGAGCGTATTAATTTGTCGCCCGCCGCGTGTGGGAGGTCAGAGGTCGACTAGCCTAACTCGCTGCGGGGGATCTGTCTATTGAAGGGGTGTGAGGTGTCTTGAGATTGTCAGGGTTTGTGAGGTTGCTGTCTTCGGGGTGGGGGTAGGGGTGTATTGGGTGGGGTGGGGAAGGGGGGTTGGTTAGGGTTTTTTTTTTTTTTTTCGTTTTCTGTTGCTGCTTCTTTCTTATTTGTTAGTGTTAGTGTTCGTGTTCGTGTTAGTGTGTGTGTGTGTGTGTGTGTGTGTGTGTGTGTGTTGTGTGTGTGTGTGTGTGTGTGTCCTTGTTTGAGGAGAGGGTTTTTTTTCATTTCTCCTGTCTTTCTCTGTGTGTGTGTGTGTGTGTGCGTGTGCGTGTGGGTGTGGTGTGTGTGTGTGTGTGTGTGTGTGTGTGTGTGTGTGTACGTGTGTGTGTGTTTACACAAAAGCAAAACAGAAATACAGACGATGCAACAATCACTCTCTTGAATCATATTTACACACACTTTGAAAGTAAAAACTCTTTTGTTCGAATTCTTTTATTGATTTTTCTTCCACATTAAATTGACGCAATTCAGCCACATCTCATGGCTCAAAAGTTTCAATCACTCAAAGTCAACCCTAAACTGATTTTATGGACTGTGAATTTTTTTGATAAATCGATTCCAGTGGGGTTTTTTTGAAGGAACAAAACCCTTACGAAGAATCATTTCCACTGGCGCACCACAAGGCACTGTCTTAGCTCCTGTGCTTTTTACCCTGTATACCAATGACTGCGCTGGTACATTAGTTACACCTCTTGTAAAATACTCAGACGACTCTGCTATACTTGATATATATCCAATTCAGATACTGTTTATTTTCAATAGGTACTAAGAGCTGCGACTGATGGAAAAATAATCATCTGGGTTTGAACTGAACAAATAAAAAATAAAAAATAAAAAAAAAGGCTCATTGATTCTCATAGAAATACACCCCCAGTTCCAGATTTGTTCATAGACGGAACAAAAGTAGACAGAATGCAGAAGTATAGATATATTGGTACAATTCTCGATAATAAGTTGAATTTTAATGTAAACACTGCTTTTATTTATAAGAAATGTCAATCAAGGATACACTTCTTTCAAAAACCGTGGTCACTGAACGTTAAAAAGGATATCATGTGCTTGTTTTATCGTAGTTTTGTAGAATCAATTTTGTCATGTGTTTTTTTTAAAGCTGGTTTGGTTGTTTGAATGTAAAGAACAGGAACGTATTGAATAGGGTTGCGAATGTGTGGGGGGGAAAAAACAAACAAAGAAAAACAAATCAGCCAAACAAACAAGAACTGAAATCCTGCGGCTAAACATATAAGGACAATCAGGTTTGCTCACATGTTAAATTTCGAAAGATAATATCGCAGATAATATGATACAAAAATAATATACAAAATATCGCAGGCGTTTTGGATAAGAAATGTATCCAACAACCCACTGTACACTGCCGTCGCGCTTGGATATCAACCCCTAAAGTGGGATTGTGATAATATCAATAGCTATATTTTATATCAGCTGTAAATGGGTACCTGCCCTCTTTAGGGCCAGGGAAGGTAAAGCAGCGAGGGAGAGGAGATGGGCGCCGCCCTCAACATGCTGGCCCCTAGAGAAGCTGAGGTCTCTTATGCTTGGCTCCCCTACGACCACACAGGTTATGGGACACCTTTACTTTTACCTTTATATTTCATATGAA
>CM060339.1:25945391-25947891 GCA_030674155.1 Stramonita haemastoma
CTCTCACCAAGTGTTGAGTCCTTTTGCGCAGCACTGACGGCCAGGCACTCCTCACAGACAAGATGTCCATATTGAACCGCTGGGCTGAACACTTTCAAACCCTCTTCAGCGCTGATCGCACTGTTGATGACGCAGTGATCCAACAGATCCCACAGCAACCAGTGAAAGAAGAACTGGACGAAGCCCCAACCCTGGAAGAGGTAACTAAAGCCATAGAACAACTGAAGAGTGGGAAGGCTGCAGGCGTCGACGGTATTCCACCAGAATTATGGAAAAACGGGGGGCAAACACTGCACTGCAAGCTCCATGAATTTTTTGTCTGCTGCTGGGAGCAGGGAAAGTTACCACAAAACCTTCGTGATGCAATCATAATCACCCTTTACAAAAACAAAGGGGAAAAATCCGATTGCTCCAACTACAGGGGGATAACTCTTCTCTCCATCGCTGGCAAAATCCTTGCAAGAGTTCTCCTCAACAGACTAGTACCTGCTGTTGCAGAACACCACCTCCCTGAGAGCCAGTGCGGCTTCAGAGCTAACAGGGGTACCACCGACATGGTCTTTGTGCTCAGACAACTTCAAGAAAAGTGCCGCGAACAGAACAAGGGACTGTACATCACCTTCGTTGATTTAACCAAGGCATTTGACACTGTGAGCAGGAAGGGCCTGTGGCAGATCATGGAGCGTCTTGGCTGTCCCCCAAAGTTTCTCAACATGGTGATCCAGCTACATGAAGACCAGCGTGGCCAGGTCAGAAACAGCAACGACCTCTCAGAGCCTTTCTCAATCACAAACGGGGTGAAGCAGGGCTGCGTTCTTGCACCAACCCTCTTCACTATCTTCTTCAGCATGATGCTTCAGCGGGCCACAGAAGATCTTGATGACGAAGACGGAGTTTTCATACGCTACCGCACAGATGGCAGCCTATTCAACCTGCGGCGTCTTCAGGCCCACACCAAAACCCTGGAGCAACAAATTCGAGAACTACTTTTTGCTGATGATGCTGCCCTTGTAGCCCACTCAGAAACCGCCCTGCAGCATGTAACATCCTGTTTTGCAGAGGCAGCCCAGCTCTTCGGACTCGAAGTCAGCCTGAAGAAGACAGAGGTTCTCTACCAGCCCGCACCTCAGGTAGCGTACCACCCACCTCACATTACAATTGGTGAGACAGAACTGAAGACAGTCCAGCAGTTTACCTACCTGGGATGCACAATCTCCTCTGACGCAAAGATTGATAAAGATGTAGACAACAGACTGGCAAAGGCAAACAGTGCTTTTGGCAGACTCTACCACCGTGTCTGGAAAAACAAACACCTGAAGAAAGACAACCAAGATCAGTGTCTACAGAGCCGTGGTACTGACCACCCTCCTGTATGGCTCTGAGTCATGGGTCACATACAGACACCACCTGCGAATTCTGGAACGCTTCCACCAACGCTGTCTCCGCTCCATCCTCGACATCCACTGGAGCGACTTCACCACGAATGCTGAGGTGCTGGAGCAAGCAGGGATCACCAGCATTGAGGCCATGTTGCTGAAAACGCAGCTACGCTGGGCAGGGCATGTCTTTAGAATGGAGGACCATCGCCTACCGAAGATGGTTCTCTACGGTGAACTTTCCACCGGACACCGCTACAGAGGCGCACCAAAGAAGAGATTTAAAGACTCTCTGAAGAAATCTCTGTCAGCCTGCCTCATAGACCATAACCAGTGGTCAGTCCTTGCTGCTGACCGGCAGGCCTGGCGACACACTGTGCATCAGTCGGTCTCCTCCTTTGAGGACAATCGCAGAGCGGCCCTTGAGGAGAGGCGAATGAGGAGGAAGAACCGCGTCCCCTCTACATCAACCCCAGAATCGACTTTCCCCTGCAGCCGCTGCGGCCGGGTTTGTTTGTCACGCATTGGACTGAACAGCCACCAGCGAGCCTGCACCAGACGTGGACAGTGCCCTTAATCTTCGTTCGCGAAGCCAAGCCATGATGATGATGATTATTATTATTATCATCATCATCATCATCATCATCATCATCATCATCATCATCATCATCATCATTATTATTATTATTATTATTATTATTAACTGCATTTCATCAGTTTTCTTAACGGCTCACAGACCAATTTCCTCCTTGAGGTCCTCCCCTCACTGCTGTTGCTTTTGTTTGTGTGTTTGTTTTTTTTCCACTCTCACTATTATCAGTCCAGACCAGGAACAAACATGGGCACTGACAGTTACTGGGCTATGTTGTCTTTCAACGGTTAGTGTGTGTGTGTGTGTGTGTGTGCGTGTGTGTGTGTGTGTGTGTGTGTGTGTGTGTGTGTGTGCGTGTGTGTGTGTGTGGTGTGTGTGTGTGTGTGTGTGTGTGTGTGTGTGTGTGTGTGGTGTGTGGTGTGGTCTTCAATTTTACGTCTCTTCACAAAAAGTGATATTAGACAAGTGTGTGTGTGTGTGTGCGAGTGCGTGCGTGCGTGCGTGCGTGCGTGCGTGCGTGCGTGTGTGTGTG
>CM060339.1:25950391-26052891 GCA_030674155.1 Stramonita haemastoma
TCTTATTTCTGATCTTGTGTTGTGACAATTCTGTATGATTTAACTGACGCACAACAACATAACAAATACTTCAATATCTCTTGTGTTTATTCTCTGCTTTCAGATTTGACGCATCGCATCGTACCAAGAAACAAAGAGTACAAACAAAGGGAAAAACCATTCACAGATGATGGCACCATGAGGTGTGCGAGAACCCAGAAGACTGTCAGCTCCTGTCACAACAAACTTCCCTGAAACCATGACCAGAAAATTTTCCTGAGACCAGAAAGTGGGAACCATGTGAAGACCTCTAGGTCAATTCCTCCCTTTTCCTACGCACACTCACACACTCACGCAGTTCCAGCCAAAGACATTGTCAATCATGTTCTCCATCATCTAATGACAATATGACAAGATTTACAGAACTGGATACACACGGGACTGGATGTAAAAAAAGCACACGAGTGCTTATTCCATTATCTTTGATGTAAATGAATAAGTAAATAAATACATAAAATCTTATCACGCTTTCACAATATTCTGTCTAAAAGCGAAAACTTTTTACTTCGAATACAGTTGAGTTTCCAACTCACGGATCTTAATCATTATCAGAAAAGAACATTTTATGCAATGTTGTTTCGAATCTGCATGTGATTGACAAAGAGTGTGAGAAAGTGTGAAAGTTTACTAACTGTAGAAAGAAACCTTGCAAAAGTTTAGTTGCAGGATACTTAGTCTTGAAAAAACAACAACAAACAAACCAACATCATAAAGCAAACAAGCCCAGTCAAGAGTACATCTGTACCGATACTAAGAGTGAGATCTAGCAACCCAACTCAGCACAAATCCCAGATAAGAGTACATCTGTACTGATACTAAGAGCGAGATCTAGCAACCAATTCAGCACACCTTTTTTCTTAGTGATACTAGGTGAAAGAGATTTCGCGATCAAAACTCTGCAGCCATCTTTATTAAGTACAGAGGGGGTAGCAGGCATGCAAAAGAAACTAAAGAGAAACTAAAAATTAAAAAATTTAAAAAAACACCACGTGATCATCCACAATCTCATCTCATCCCTCATCTCTCATCTCTCAGACTCTGACCTCATCCAAAGCAGTAGTGGTGGCGGAGGAGGGAGACAGATGAGGGACATGCGGATGCAGATGGAAACCTCCGCTGCGCTGTCAGTGGAAGAGCGAAGCACCTACAGCAGTATGGACTGCAGCATGGACAGTATACAGGATTCCGGCCTCAACCCAGACCACCACCACCCCCACCCCCACCATCCCCACTTACCCCTCCCCCACCTCAAACCCCTTTCTCAGGACCTCGACTCGTTCCCACCTCACAGACATCCGCGCTGCCCCTCTGCGCAGTCGCAGCCCAACGTCACTTCTTCCGGCGGAAGTAGGACGCGCCGGAGCAACAACCAAGATGGCGGTGGGGGTCACCTCTCGCACCTGTCACGTGAGGAGCGGCGCAGGCGCAGACGAGCCACGCAGAAGTACCGCACTGCGCATGCCACGAGGGAGAGAATCCGCGTGGAAGCGTTCAACGTGGCGTTTGCTGATTTGAGGAAATTGTTGCCGACTTTACCTCCGGATAAAAAGTTGTCCAAGATCGAAATTTGCGATTGGCTATCTGCTACATCTCCTACCTGAATCATGTGTTAGAGTTAAGTTAGTTTGTACTAATTTAAAAAAAAAAAAAAAAAAAAAAAGACTGTGGACTTTTTTTTTTGTCTTCTTCTTCTATAGAAAATTCTGGATTGTATGTGTGTCATGGTCAGCGTGATTTTTGTAGTGACCATGGATTTTTTTTTTAATCCTTTTTTTTAATCCCCCCTCCTCCCTTCTCTCTCTCTCTCTCTCTCTCTCTCTCTGTCTCTCTCTCTCTCTCTCTCTCTCTCTCTCTCTCTCTCCTCTCTCTCTCTCTCTCTCTCTCTCTCTCTCTCTCTCTCTCTCTCTGTTTAACTGAACTTTTGTTCTACTTTATAATTATTATGTCTATATCATACTATCCATTAGTTTGTCAGTTTTGATGGCGGTTTTTTTTTGTTGTTTTTTTTAAATATGGACACTTATTTGTCTCAGGCAAACTGTTCTTACCTTTTTTGGCCAGTGTCCAAACCTTTAGATATCGGAGTTGGACATTTATATTCCATCGGACTCCGACGTTGATATCTCTTTGGGTTTCAGGTATTTGCATTCCATCAGAATTGTACATTCACGTTCTATTTCAATTGGACATTCACATTTTCTAAGCTTGCTTGTTCTTATTATAATTACATAACATTGTAGCCGGACAAACATTTCATACTCATTGATCACCCGAAGTCAGAATGTGGCTACCTAAATTGTGGACACACGGTCGCAAACGCGAAATCTCACCTTTGGTGAAAACTGGAGCTTTTGTCGGGGAATGAAGAAAAAAGAAACCAATACGGTAAAAAAAAAAAAATTTTAATTGAAGATTGAAAGCAAAAACAGCAGTAAAACAAACTAAAGCCACACACACACACACACACACACACACACACACACCACACACACACACACACACACACACACACAGCACGCGCGCGACACACACACCACAACACACACACACACACACACACCACACACACACGCACGCACGCACGCACGCACGCACAACAACACACACACACACACACACACACACACACACACACACACACAATTTCTAGGCCTCCTACAACAAAATTCATAAATGCTGTATACTTATGCAAACTAGTTATACAGAGATACCTCATGCTCATAGCCAAAAAAGGTTCAGAAATTTTTTTTACACGATTTGGATTTTACAACATATTATTTTGTTCTATGAAATTATGTGCTACCATCACTTCGCAAATACTTGGTAAAGGTTAATGAAGGTATTCCTGTAACCATTGCGGTCGTTGGGGAGCGAGGTTTCAGAAATCTATGCTTTTCCAGGAGCCAGCATATTCAGGGCGGCGCCCATCTCCCCTCCTTCGCTGATTTATATTCCCTGTCCCTTAAAAGGGTAGGCATCCATTCACAGCTGGGTGAACTGGGGACTGCACTGAAGCCAAGGTGTTCGAACGGTCACCCATTCCTAAGGCAACCACGCTCAACGCTACCTTACCTTAGTTAAGGTTAAGGGGGACGGATAGCCTAGTGGTCAGAACATTGCGTTCGCAATTTGACGACCCGGGTTCGATTCCCGTTCGAGAGGATTTTTCCTCTGGAGTTAACATCAGTGCTGACTCCACTCTCCCCAAAAGTCCTTCGGATGAGACCATAAACCAAGGCCCCGTGTGCGAACGCACGTAGAACATCTTCCCCACACGTAAAATCCTGTTCCGCTTTTCGTAAGAGCAGGCCATCGTGTGCCGGTGGGAACAGATGACAAGATTTACAAAACTGTATACACACGGGGACTGGATGTATAAAAAAAAGAGCACATGAGTGCTGTTTCCATTATCCTCGATATAAAAGAAAAAATAAGTAAATAGTTCAGAGAAGAGCGAGTGGAGCCATGCCGGACCTATAATTATATGTAAATTTTTATACATTACGTGGTTACTTGGCAAATACAAACTGCCCATAAATTATGTGAATATGTACATTGCTGACTCAATGTTGGCAAGACAATTTTGATCTGTATAATAGTTTTGTAGATATGGTTCATGACGTGACGTGAATAATAATTATTCACACACAGACGCGCGCGCGCGCGCGCGCGCGCGCACGCAAGCAAGCACGCACGCACACACGCACGCACACACACACACACACACACACACACACACACACACACATAATATATTATATATATATAATATGGGTTTATATATATAATATATACATATATATGGGTTTATATATATATATATATATATATATATATATATATATATAATATATATATATATATATATATATATATATATATATATAAACACTTTTGAAATCTTGTGACATTAATAACGATGATAATAAATAATAATTAAAAAAAAAACTTTTTCGTTCCTGCACTCTGTGTGTGTGTGTGTGTGTGTGTGTGTGTGTGTGTGTGTGTGTGTGTGTGTGTGTGTGTGTGTGTGTGTGTGTGTGTTGTGTTCGATTCATTTTACGTCTTTTCACAAAATGTGATATTAGACATTTTTATTTAAAAAATAAAAAATGTATGTGAGTGAGTGTGTATGTGGGAAGGGGGTGGGGGAGGGGGGAGGAGTTTTGGAAGTGGGAAGGGGGTTAATTCACAAAATCTACACAGAACAGTTAAGAAAAAAATATATATATATACACAAATGTATATAATTCTTGAATACAAAATAGTAAAAATTCCAAATTCTGAACAGAATCTAACGCATGAACAATAAAACTATTTACAACCATAACCAACAAGAGAAAAATCTAATCAACAATGGGAAATGTCTTTGAAGTCCGTAATAATCATAATGTGTGTGTGTGTGTGTGTGTGTGTGTGTGTGTGTGTGTGTGTGTGTGTGTGTGTGTGTGTGTGTGTGGTGTTGTGTGTGTGTGTGTGCTCTGTCTGTCTATCTGTCTGTCTGTCTGTTTCTCTATCTGTCTGACTGTATATCTGTATCAGTGTCTGTGTGTGTGTAATGTCTCTGTCTGTATCTTTGTCCATGGCTTTCTTCCTTTGCTTCTGAAGTGGGGTTTTAGTTTTCGGAATGCGTTTTTTTTTTTTTTCTTAATTCTTACGATCAGTCCTTCTTTTCTCCTCCTACTTCTCCTACTTCTCCCACGCCTCTCATCCTCACCTCACCACCCCCAGTGTCCTACACCCCGTGTCCACAGAGCCATGCATCCACTGGGAGAAGCTCTCAATGTTAATTGAGGGGACGGGATAGCCTAGTGGTCAGAACGTTGCGCTCGCAATTTGACGACTCGGGTTCGATTCCCGTTCGAGGAGATTTTTCTCCTGGAGTTAACGTCAGTGCTGACTCCACTCTCCCCCAAAAGTCCTTCGGATGAGACTTTAAACCGAGGCCCCACGTACGAACGCACGCAGAACATCTTCCGCACACGTTAAATCATGTTCTGCTTTTCGTAAGAGTAGGCCATCGTGTGCCGGTGGGAACAGATGACAGTTACAAAATTGCATACACACGGGGACTGGATAAAAAAAAAGCACAAGAGTGCTTGTCCCATTATCTTCGATATAAAAGAATATAAAAAATGAATAAATGAAATAAAATAATTAATTAATTAACTCTCTTGCATTCGGACTCTCTGAACACAAACTGCCCCTAGATTTCGCAGCATGCCATCATGGCTTGAACCCAGGCCGTCAGATCTCGAACACACCGCTTAAACCACTGGACTATCCCGTCCTCCCCCCCCCCCCCCCCCCCCCCCCCTTCAGTCTTTTATTTTTTGTAAAAAAAAAATTGTAAAAATTTTTCCTTTGTATACCAGAGCACTCACGGCACTTATTTGAATTGTTCAGGCAGTGTCTCTCGAGTTAAAGTTGGCACTTGGCGGAGCCCATACTTCCCCCCCAGGTGCAATGTGCATGCTGGGTATGGTTGTGTTGTTGTACCCCCACTGAACGCCGCCCATGAATTACAGGATCTTGAACGTCTTATCTTTTGCCGGCATGTTATTGTACACAAAGGGGAATGTTATGGCACTGGCATTAGGTTGATCCCGAATTTTGTATAAAAATAAAATTAAACTAAACCATTTAAGGTAAGAACTGCACACGAATGGCCACATAAACCTGTTCATAGTCATAAATAAGCCTGCTTCTGAAGAACAATATAGCTGAGAGGTTAAGACTGACCGACTTCAGTCCCATATGTCATTCCGATGAGACTATAAACCGAGGCCCCGTGTGCGAACGCACGCAGAACATCTTGAGCACACGTTAAAACCCCGTTCCACCTTTTGCAAGAACTGGCCGTTGTGTGCCGGTAGGAGCAAATGATATATATATATATATATAATATATATATTTTTTTTTTTTTTTTTTTTTTTTTTTTTTAATATATTACAAAAAAAACAATTTAAAAAACCCTAGCATGCACACAGGTGTGTTTAGACACCATCCCTGAGAAAAAATCGGGGATCTGGAGTCCCCAGGGCGGCTCGGGCTGTATATATATATATATATATATATATATATATATATATATATATATATAGGTAGGTAGGTGGGTAGGTAGGTAGGTAGGTAGTATGTAGGTAGGTAGGTATGTATGTATGTATGTATGTATGTATGTATGTATGTATGCATGCATGCATGCATGCATGCATGCATGCATGCATGCATGCATGCATGTATGTATGTATGTATGTATGTATGTATGTATGTATTATGTATGTATGTATGTATGTATGGGCGTGGGGTTCTTCATTCAGAAGGACATCGTGAACACCGTCACAAGCTGTCAGCCAGTGTCCAGCAGACTTCAAACCATCCGCTTGAGAGCAACCCCCATCAACATCACAGAAATGCAGGCATACGCCCCTACAACAGACAGCACAGATGAAGAAATAGGAGAATTCTACGACCAACTACACGGGGTTCTAAATCAAATTCCCAAGAAAGACATCCTTGTTGTACAAGGTGACTGGAATGCCAAGGCCATTGCTCTCTATAGTCTACGCCAAGTCGGAATGCAACTATCTTAATGGAGGGCAAAACCCGTCACATAATGTAAAATCCTATCAGCGGGGAACCTTGGAACTCTAGCCAAGGAACGGAAAAAAAAAAACCCAGGTTTGATTGGTTTCTTTGATGGTGTAAACATTTTAAGTGAACGACTGTGACACTTTCCGTGTCATAATCTAAGTAAGCCCTGTCTCTAATTTTGTCCAGGAGAGACCGAACAATAGAATGCTACTAGATCTACCACTACAACTACTATGGCTGCTGCTGCTGCTGCTGCTACTACTACTACTACTACTACTACTACTACTACTGATAAAAATAATGATGATGATGATGATGATGATGATGATCATCATCATCATCATCATCATCATCATCATCATCATCATTATCTATTTATTCTTTTATATCGAGGATAACGGAATAAGAACTTGTGTGCTTTTTTTTTTACAGCCAGTCTCCGTGTGAATGCAGTTTTGTAAATCTTGTCATCTGTTCTCACCGGCACACAATGGCCTACTCTTACGAAAAGCGGAACAGGATTTGACATGTGCGCAAGATGTTCTGCATCCCTACTAGGTCTACCTGCTGACTCAACTGGACCCCGTGTGTGGATTCAGACTTAGGACAGGCCCACAACCACAAACCGCCCTAAACCTGGCCTACTATCCTATATACACAAAACTCCACATAGGCCACACACACACACACACACACACACAGAGAGCAGCGCCCTTGCAAGACTGGTAACCAGACAACACAGCATGTGCTGCAGTCCTGCCCACTACATAAGACACTCTGACTGAAAACCTTGTCTGACCCCAGTGGTCAAGATAAGAAGCTCTATGGAGACTGAGAGGAACGGCAGTGTACAGCTAGTCTAGCTACCTGTCACAAAGACAGCTTTTTCTTCTGACCAAATTGCACAAAAAAGAATAAATAAATAGAAATTTAAAAAAAAAATAATGATGATCATTTCCACAAACTTCTTTTTATCGTGGCCAGATAAGGTCAAACCAAGTTATCTATCTATCTATCTATCTATCTATCTATCTATCTATCTATCTATCTATCTATCTATCTATCTATCTATTTATCCCTTTGTCTGGCGACCGTGTAGGTACCCCTGAAGACTTGACACCAGACCCCTCCATTTATAAGTTACTTTATGCAGTTTCAATCACCATGAAGAAACACAAATCCGAATTTAATGACGTAGAATAATCGCGTCATCTATGAAATTCGTCATCCATCCCCTACCACCACCACCCCTCCACCCCGCGACCTTATAACTTTAGGCCTAGAAATTAAAAAGTATACAGTCCTACTAAAGTACTAAAGCAGTAACTGAGTAAGTGTTGTGGAGTGTTAACTGTTACCCGAATCCTATTTTTCGTTTTAAAATGGCTACCCCTACTCTGTGGTAAGTATTTTAGAACAGTTTTAAACTACCTTTGTAATAATAGGCTAATATCAAATCCTTAACTACTTCACTGATTGTGTGTTCGGGGTTCAATTCTGGCCATGTACGATTAAGAAGTCTGGTGTCAACCATTTCACAATTTCAGTCGAGATCACAACACCCCATTTCCAACAAATTTTCTTCGTATGGTCGGACCGAAGACAATTATTCCGGATGGAAATTAGTTTCAAAGTGACTATGCAATAAATATCAAAATGCCAGAGAGAGACACACACAGACACAGAGAGAGACAGAGAGAGAGACAGAGAGAGAGGCGCACGAGCGCACATACATTAATACCTGTTCCACCTTTCAGAAGAGTAGGCCATTGTATGCTGGTGGAAACAGATGATTAAGTTGACAAATCTGCATGTATACGGGGACAGAGAGAGAGAGACAGAGAGAGAGAGAGACAGAGAGAGAGACAGAGAAAGACAGAGAGAGAGACAGAGAGAGAGAGAGGCGCACAAGCGCACATACATTAATACCTGTTCCACCTTTCAGAAGAGTAGGCCATTGTATGCTGGTGGAAACAGATGATTAAGTTGACAAATCTGCATGCATACGGGGACTGAACGTGAAAAAGCGCTTATCTGTTATCTTCGAAAGAAAAGAGTTTAGATTTACACACACACACACACACACACACCCACACCCCCCCCCCCCCCCCCCCCCCCCCCCCCACACACACACACACACACACACACACACGAGTGCTTATTCCATTATCCTCCATATTAAAGAATAAAATAAAACACATGAGAGAGAGAGAGGGGGGGAGGGATAGGCCTAGATAGATATATAATATGCAATACGATTCTGTCGGCTGCTTCTTGCCAGAGATAATAAATTGAATACCCTAGTGTTTTGTCTGTTCAACCAGAAATAACCTCAATCTGTTAAACAGAACGAAGAAAATAAACCACCATTAATTTTTGCATTGCAACAATAATGACTTTCCCAAGACTAAAACCACAAGAGCTAAGCGTTCTCATCACGTTTAATGAAAATTCCCCCCTCCCTTTACCCTCTCTCTGTATTATGATTTTACTATTAAATGTTCGATGGGTTATGGGACGCGTTTTATCTAAATGTTTTAATTAATTTATACATCAGTTTGCCTACTATGGTGGTTAGTACAAGGTGGACAGTTTTCAACAATTTAATTAACCTTTTACTTACACACACACACACACAACACACACACACACACACACACACACACACCACGCAGAGAGAGAGAGAGAGAGAGAGAGAGAGAGAGAGAGAGAGAGAGAGAGAGAGAGAGAGAGAGAGAGAGAGAGAGAGAGAGAGAGAGAGATTTTCAACGTTTATGTTCCGATTTTTTTTTTAAAGGAAGAATTTAAAAAAGAAAAAAAAAGAAACTGAAACCTGAACAAACACAACACTTAAGAGCCAAGTATACCGAAAGAAAATACTACGACAGATGATAAGCTTTCTCGCTTGAACACGATATGACGATAAAAGATTTTAAAATAGATAAAATCCAAAAAAAAAAACACAAAAAACTGGGCATTAGATTCTATTGAGAGAGACAGACAGATAGATAGACAGACAGACAGACAGACAGGCAGAAGACAGACAGGCAGACAGAATGGACAGACAGACAGACAGGGGACAGACATATAGAAACAGAGACAGGTCGATGTGAACCGAAAGATGGAGATACATGCAGAGAAACTGTTTATTTATTATTTATTTATTCTTTTATATCGAGGATAACAGAATAAGCAATCATGTGCTTTTTTTCATCCGGTCCCCGTGTGTATGCAGTTTTGTAAATATTGTCATCTGTTCCCACCGGCACACGATGGCCTACTCTTACGAAAAGCGGAACAGGATTTAACGTGTGCGCAAGATGTTCTGCGTGCGTTCGCACACGGGGCCTCGGTTTAAAGTCTCATCCGAAGGACTGTGTGAGAGTGAGACAGTCAGACAGACACAGAGACAGACATTGTGTGCCGGTGGGAACAGATGACATTTACAAAACTGCATACACACGGGAAAACTGGATGTAAAGAAAGCACATGGGTGCTTATTCCATCATCCTCGATATAAGAGAATAAAATAAATATTTAAAAAAACAAACCCATTCAGACAGACACACACACACACACAGAGTCAAGTCAGGTCAATTTTTGTGTGTGTGAGGATAATGAATAAGCACTCATGTGCTTTTTTTTATTTTTTACATCAACTCCCCGCCCTTATCAGGGATTACATCAATTAAAAAAAACAACACTAACAACAATATTAAACCAAATAGACTGACAGACAGTCAGACAGAGAGAAAGACAGACATACACCTTTCAGTCAGTTCCAGCTTGCAGTTGAGCAAATTGTTTTCTCTTAGAAAGAAAAAACAACACAGAAATAAAATGAAATTTTTAAAAAAGAAAACCTCTGCAACATGTATGTTAACTACCATCTTAACCCCCCCCCCCCCCCCCCCCCCCCCCCACCCCACCAAAAAAAAAAGAACCAACCAAACCAAAACAAAACAAAAACAAACTATAAACGATAAAACCAAACTGAAAAAAAAAAAAAACAACAAAGAAACCATATCGCATCAAACAAACACAAAAAAAATAAAACATATAGAGTCTAACATGATTGTATTCCAAACTTCCTATAATATATCGATCAGAACAAGACACTCAACTCTCCGCTAGGTCCCAACACTTCAAAGGGAAGGAAGTCTTCACTACTACAGAAGGGAGGAAACTCTCGATGTCTCCGCCCTCATTGAGAGACATATGGCGGGGAGGGGTTTCGCTTTTGTGCCCACGGACAAACGGGAGCCGTTGAAGGACTGGGAAGGTGGCAATTAGGAAGGCGCTTTCCGGAGCTTTGGAAAACAATAGCTTTCTCTTCAGCTTTCCTTTCTTTCGCCTTCTCTCCGTGCTGCTTGCTTCCAGACAGCCAGGGTAGGCAGATCGAAAGCTGTCATTTTGGGGGCTTTGTGTAGCGTGGCCTATGTGCGTGCGTGGGTAGGCTACTTGATGACAAATTGACGTTTGGTGGTGAAGAGAGTAAGTCTGTTCTTAATATATATATATAGATCATATACATAGATCTTGTTATATATTCCTGACAGAGAGAGTGAGTGCATACACACACAGACAATATATATAGATATAGATATAGATATATATATATATAGATAGATATATAATATATATATATATATATATATATATATATATAATATATATATATATATATATATATAATATATATATATATATATATATAAAACTAAGAAAATAGAAGTGGAAGAAAAGTGCGGGTAACCCCTGATAACCTCTCCACCATTCCTAAAATGATTTATCAAAAACTATCAAAAAAACAGTAGGCCTACCCTGAAAAATGATATCTGTCAATGACAGCATATTGGACATTTTTCAGTAAGGGAGGTATAAAAATTATAGGTCATTCAAAACATGTTTCGAAAAGAAAAATACATCGACTCTATTGATACTTAATGTTTTTGAATTGCTATTATACACGTTAGACTAAATGTTTTACCAATTAATAACAATGTTCGTAGATATAGTGTTAGTGATCAAGAAAAGTTCTGTTCATTTTGTTAAACAAAATTTGAAAATGAAGCCCATTTTTTGTTCGAATGTTCAATGTACTCAGATTTAAGGGATAAATTTTTGACTGAATGTGTGTCAGTTTTACTTACAACATCATGTAGGGAAGAAGTCATTATGTATCCAGATATATTTTTCATTCTATTAATAGAAGGAAGGGATTGTTATGTCAGAATATCATTTAATGATGGGTGTGTTAAAGATTTGTATTCACAAGTATGAAAGTATTGAAATGTATTTTGACTGATAACCGAGTGTGGTGTCTGCTAACTAAAATAGCAATGCAATGTAACATGAATGTGTATCAAACTCTAAACTTGTTCAAGATATGGCCAGTGCGATCACGAGCTTCAAAGAATCGGTTGTAGTTTTCTTTTGTTTTGTTTTTCATTTTTTATCACATTTTGCACACCAATATACTGGTTTTCCTCTTTACCCCCAAACTCCGTGTATTTTGGCCTAAGGCCAATGTACATAATAAAACTGTTCATGCTCTCTCTCTCTCTCTCTCTCTCTCTCTCTCTCTCTCTCCTCTCTCTCTCTCTCCTCTCTCTCTCTCTCTCTCTCTGTGACACCCACACCCCACCCTAGTACGACCTCGCCCTTACGGTCTTCCTGCCTGTCAGATTATGATTCCAAAACTCCCTACGGACCTCGCAGTAAAAACTTTTCGCCATCGGCAGCGGAAGGATACAGAGAGAGAGAGAACAAGGTGTCGATATTTTTTTCTCTCTCGCCCTCCCCTGTTATTAAAAAAAAAAGGCCCCGGACAATTTCAATGTCCCTGGTGTCTTGTTAGTGTCCAGTCAAAGAGTATGCTACCCGCATCTTTAAGCGTGGAACCGTCTGTTTAGGTAGGGGTAGACCAGATGGTTTTCTCCTTTTTAATAACTTGTCAGCCCTGAGGAGGAGTGGTGGTGCCATGGCTTTGGCTCTGTCTGTCTGTCTTTCTGTTTCTGTCTCTATCTCTCTGTCTCTATCTCTCTGTCTCTGTCTCTCTCTCATTCTCTCTCTCTGTGCTCTCCCCCCCCCCCCCCTCTCTCTCTCTTCTCTCTCTCTCTCTCTCTTTCTTTATCTAGCTCTGTGTCAATGTCTCTGTCTGTCTGTCTTTCTATATGTCTCTCCGTCTGTCGCCTGTTTGTTTGTCTTTCTGTGCTGTCTCTGTCTACCTGTCTGTATATCCGTGTGCTGTTTTTTCTGTCTATGTATCTGTCTGTGTATCTGTCTGTCTTGTGTGTGTGTGTGTGTGTGTGTGTGTGTGGTGTGTGTGGTGTGTGTGTGTGTGTGTGTGCGTGCGTGCGTGCGTGCGCGTGCACGCGTCTGTCTGTCTGTCTGTCTGTCTGTCTGTCTGTCTGTCTCTCTCTCTCTCTCTCTCTCTCTCTCTCTCTCTCTCTCTCTCTCTCTCTCTCTCTCTCTCTCCTGTTTTTCAGAGAGTTTTGGTCTCACTCCCTCTCCCTTTTTTAAAGTTTATTTGAAATCATTAGTTTTGATATATAACGATAGTCCCTTCTCAGGAAAGGGCCGGACGTATAAAAAAAAAGTATGTCAATACTTATCTTTAACCCTTAAGAATAAAGATGCTCTCTCTCTCTCTCTCTCTCTCTCTCTCTCTCTCTCTCTCCTCTCTCCTCTCTCTCTCCTCTCTCTCTCTCTCTCTCTCTCTCTCCTCTCTCTCTCTCTCTCTCTCTCTCTCTCTCTCTCTCTCTCTCTCTCTCTCTCTCTCTCTCTCTCTCTCTCTCTCTCTCTCTCTCTCTCTCTCTCTCTCTCTTCCATCCCCCCTCCTCTTCCATCCCCCTCATTGTCATTGTCTGTCTCTGTCTCCCTCTCCCCCTCTTCCATCCCCCCTCCCACTCCACCCCCACCCCCGACTAACCAACAGACTGACAACCAAAAGTGTCTCTCTCGGGATTTGAATCCCTATGGCCCAGGAGCAGAAAGACCAGTAGCAGACAGGCTAAATTTAGAAGTACTAGCTCCTCAGCCCTCTAACGGACCTTGCAACCATCTGGAGAAGACAATGGCGCCTGCATTGGATGTCTGTGGGATATTGGGTTCACAGTATGAAAGCTTGATTGTTGTTGTTTTCTGCGATTGTGTGTGTGTGTGTGTGTGTGTGTGTACGTGTGTGTGTGTGTGTGTGTGTGTGTGTGTGTGTGTGTGTGTGTGTGTGTGTGTGTGTGTGTGTGGTGTGTAGACACTAGAGCGCAAAGCCTGGGTAAGTATGGAGGGCAAGCTGTTACCCATGCAGCAGAACACCCCCCCCCCCCCCCCCTCTGCGTCGCTGGAATGATCCATTGGAAAGGCAATGACCGATACGAATGGTTCCAGTACCGTCGCAGGAGCCGCCAGAACGTTGCTATATACAGCCCCGAGCCGCCCGGCCTGGGACTCCAACTCCCGATTTCCCCTCAGGGATGGTGTCTAAACACGACACCTATTGTACATGCTAGTGTTTTATTTTGTTGTCATCCGGGCACACAATGGCCTGCTTTTCTGAAAGGTGGAACGGGTTTTTAACGTGTGCGAAAAAAATGTTCTGCCTGCGTTCGCACACGGGGCTTCGGTTTATAGTCTCATCCGGGGGATGTGGGTATGTTTGTGTCATCATCGGATCACTCATCTGCATCACTGCCCATAGCTGGAGTAGGCCTACTCTTCCATGCATTCATTCTTTCATATTTAAGGATAATGGCATAAGCAGTCATGTGGGGGGTTTAACATCTAGTCCCCGTGTGAATATAGTCTTGTAAATCAATGTTATCTGTTCCCACCGGCACGAAATGACCTACTCTCCCAAAAAGCTGAACAGGTTTTTTAAAGTGTGCGCTAGATGTTATGCGTTTACTATTAGTAAACTATTAGTATTAAACTATGTGCACAAGATGTTTTGCGTTTACTATTAGTAAACTATTAGTATTAAACTATGTGCACAAGATGTTTTGCGTTTACTATTAGTAAACTATTAGTATTAAACTATGTGCACAAGATGTTTTACGCTATAAGTAACCGCAAAACGTTCTTGCGCATAGTCTTAACCGAAGGATTTCTCTTGGTTGTTGTTGTTGGTTTGTTTGTTTGTTGTTGTTGTTGTTTTTTTTTTTTTGGGGGGGGGTCGGGACTGATGTTAACTCCAGGGGATATTTATTCCCTTGACAAGGAATCGAACTTGGTCAGCAGATTACAAAGCGCAATGCGTTACGCCCTAGCCAAACAGGCCATCCCCCCCCCCCCTCCCCCCAATACAGTTGAATGAGGCTGTAGCCTGCTCGGCATATGTTCATACATGGGTGGTCAGTTTATAACAGTCTTCTTCTTCGAAGATTGCTCAGACAGCAACTGACAAGTCCGGCCCAGCGCATCCAACTTCGGCATGGGCATAAATTGCTATTTGCTATCTGCAAAACAAAAAAACAACAACACACACACACACACACACACACACACAATGGGAAAAAAGCAAAAAAAAAACACAACAAAAAGCAGAATGGTCCAAGAAAGCAGAAAATAGACAAGAATGGAGTGACAGGAAGAAAAAGTAACAAGGCAGAAACAAAGAGAGTCGAGGGATAGAAAAGAGGGAAATCCTAGCACAAAAGAAGCCCACTATATTATACTGACAGGCCCCTAGCATCTCCACATGGAAAGTTTCTGATCTCATCTGAAGGACTTTCAGGGCAGTGGATTCAGTACCTATGTTTACTCTCGAGAGGGGAGGGGGGTATAGCCTAGTGGTTAGAGCATAAAGCTTGTGATCTGAAGGCCTGGGTTCAAGCCACCACTGAAGCACTTGCATTAGGGGATATTTTTTTCCCCTGGAGTTAACATCAAGCACTACACCGAATCCACATCTCAGAACGTTCTTCTGATGAGATTTTAAACAGAAGTCCAGTGCATGAATGCATGCAGAATATCTTGCACACATGTTAAAACCTGTTCAGCCTTTATTGGAAGAGCATGCCATTGTGTGCCGGTAGGAGCAGGTGACAAAAAATTATGAAGAAAAAGCGCGTGCATACTGGTGTCATGTTTGAGACATCATCTCAAAAGTCTAAGTGTATCTACCTTTATGATGGGCAAAAAAGGTAGCATACGTAACATCTCACCATTAGTGAACCATGGAGCTCTAGCTATGGAACAACACCAACAAAATCCTGGGAGAAAATCCCCTCAAATACACATTGTGGTGATGACCTGAACTCAAGCCTCCATTATCGTCAGATCATGAGTGCGATGCTAGCTTTAACCACAAGACTGTTCGATTCCATTTCCCTCATATGCAGAGATTTTTTCCTCTCTCCATCTCCTGCACTGTGGACTACAGAGGGAGCTACACTTCTCATTATGGAGGATTGTCAGGTGACACAAGTCTCTGCTCCTGTGTCTGATGCCTTGGAAGTCTCAGTGTGCTGCCAGCATCAGTGATGTTGTCCGTTTATTTATTTTTAAAATTTATTTATTCTTTTATATTGAGGATAATGGAATAAGCACTCATGTCCTTCTTTTACATCCAGTTCTAGTGTGCCTTGGTTTATAGTCTCATCCGAAAGACTTCTAGGGGGAGTGGAGTCAGCAATGATGTTAACTCCAGAGGAAAAATCCCCTTGAACGGGAATCAAACCGGGTCGTCAAATTGCCATGAATAATGTTGCCAACCTTCCTTGCTTTCTCTTTGCCACGACTTTTTTCCCTGCAGGACTGATGTCATGGAGTTGGTTCTTGTGTTTCTGTTCATGTGCCCGATATATTTTAATTTAATTTCACTGAGTATTGCACAATCCATCCACGCCACTCAAACACACAACCACAAGACCCAAGTCATCAAAGCCGTTTTGCTCACACTTTATTTATTTTTCCATTTTTCGAGCATCACCTGTGGTAACTTCAGTAGGCATTCAATTCCATCATCATCAAATCATACACACACAATCAATTCGGGGCATATTCAGCCTGGCACCATTTCATGCAGTCAATTGTCTTTTGAAGAAGTTGAATCATTTGTTCCACAGCCAGCCCTGCCTGTTGTTCATTCACACCATACCAGTCACATGCTTGTACTCGCACACTCTGGTATCCACATCTCCACCAGACACAACTTCAGTGGACAATATCAACTTGTAGGTTAGTTAGCTTCAAGTTTTGGTGAATATTTGATTACTGTTGTTTCCCCCAATTTTTTTCTTTTCTGTTTCTTCTCTTTCAGACTGGTTTTCCTTCATCAAATACAACAGACTGAATCTCTTAATTAGCAAAACATGTCTTCCCTTCATATCGGCATGATTACAATGTCACTCCTGTTTTTATGCTGTGTTCTTGCGTAGCAGGTAGCATAACACCCTTGGTAAGCCTCTAGGTAGGTAAAACTAGTACACTGCTTAAAAGAAGAAAACTTGTCATAGCACTGGATGTTTGGTTTGTTCCTAAACACCTTTGCTACAGTACAATCTTTCTGTGTTCATGGTCAATGGGAAACAACTCCTGAAGGAAAATGACTGACCCAAAACACATAAGTTTACCCCTTGGATTGAACCTCAGTTGGGTTTTTTTGGTTTTTTTTCTTTCTTTAAAAACCCATCTCTTTTTTTCTTGAGGCCTAAGCTTTGATATGCCAATGCTCAGCTTAAACTTAGCACAACACCAACAAGTGAAGGGCTTATCCAGCTCCATACACAAAACTTCCCTACAGGAATCTTGTAAAGTATGCTTTCAGCTGCAAAATAGTAAGTTTCGGTACAATTATTATCCACCGAATCATTGTTCCGTGCTCACTTTCTGTACTCTTCTTTCATTGTCCACCTTTTGTATTCTATCTCACTCTTCACCTTCACTCTTGTATTCACTCTCCTCACTCACTCAGGCACATGCTTTAGTCTCAACATCACGTACTTTTGCAAGCCAGGACATCTTTCACACAACAAGCTTCCATACTTGAGGCCACTTGGAAAATATTACACGGTTTGCATCTATAGATACAATAATGTATCCAATTTCACACACCAGTATCATAGTGTAGTGTAGCGCATGCACGCACGCACATGCGCACACACACATACATGCGCACGCACACACACACAAGCACACACACACACAAGCACACACCACACACACGCGCAGGCACACACACACACGTGCACACTCACACACACACACACTAAAGTCACAATCATCTGAGAAAGAATTTGCAAGCATTTGAAACTTTGGGCCTTGGAACTTCTTTTGCTTCCACCCGTTATGACTTTTGGCAAAAAAAAAAGATCTGGAAATATTTCACTGAAAAAAGCCCTAAGCAGGAAGAAATAAATGGTAAGAGAGAGAGAGAGAGAGAGAGAGAGAGAGAGAGAGAGAGAGAGAGAGAAGAGAGAGAGAATGAATGAATGATCAATATTTTTCAAGGGTAACAGAGTAAGTATTCACATACTTTTTTCCATCTGGCCCTTGAGAGAGAGAGAGAGAGAGAGAGAGAAGAGAGAGAGAGAGAGAGAGAGAGAGAGAGAGAACCTTCAATGAGACAAAAAGGGAGACAAGAAATGGAATAGGCTGTCTTCATAAGATTTGTTATAACAAAAGACAAGAAGTTTTCTCTTTTGCCATTTTCAAAAAATCTTACAAAGAAAAAAAAGAAAGAAAAAAAGTAAGTGATAATGACATACCACTTATTGTGTCCTAATTCTACATCAAAATTAGTGCTCCAACATTATCAGCAAAAACAGTGAAGGTATAAGGAAGTGTACGACCAAGAGAAATGTTCTATAGCATTATCACACATAGCTATTAGGGATTTCTCTCACATACTGTAAAAGTGTCAACATAAACAGCCATTCATCATACAGTGGTTCCATCAGTTTACAAAAGCTCGCTCAATGTCATTTGCAAATCTCTCATGCACGCATACTTTTGATAATATTTCACAAAGTTACCGAAAACTTGTGAACAATCTTGGGAAAAAAACCCCACAAAACGCGAGGCCTAACACTAATAGTTGGCTCCACATTTTTGAAGTATAAAAAAATCCAGAAGATTGTTGGACTGATTTTGTTTTCTTTTTCATAAGTCTGTGCCTCAGAATGTACCGTATCATTCTTTGTAGTGTGAAAAAAACACACCAAAAAACCGCAACTCAAATTTATTTTGATGATCAACCAATCTGACAAATAAATGGCTGGAACCGAATGTTAAATGATGACAAAGATGCCACAAGGCACCAAGCTAATAGCTACAATAAGCTATCAGCTTGTTGGTATTCTGATTGCATGTGTGTGCATTGGTCTCTTCTGAGCGAACATCTGTTAAAACTCAAACTTCCACTCTGAATGTGAGATCAGTGTACAGTGTATAATCTCAGAACTTTTTTTTGCAGACAGTTATCAGACAGAATAATCAAATCCTGTAACTATTGTTTTTAATTTCAAATGAACAGTGGATGGGGTAAGTCCGCTTCCAAAGAGCACATTACGGACATTAAGCTCAAAATAGCACATTACGGACATTAAGCTCAAAATGTCTTTTATTTCGTAGTGATCCATCGCACACATTCTCCATGATCACAAAAATCTCACATTTTTTGCATGCAGTTCAAAAAACATGCACAAACACACACACCATGATCGGATCACAAAAGTCACACTTTTAAGACTTGCATCTCTCAAAACACACACCGCACACACTCATGATCACAAAGCTCAGACGACAAAGACTTTCATCTCTCTTAGAACATACACACACGCACGCATAAACGCATGTATGCACACACACACACACACACACACTTATGATCACAAAGCTCAGACACAAAGGCTTTCATCTCTCTTAAAACACTCACACACACACTCATAATCACAAAGCTCAGACACAGACTTTTATTTCTTAGAACACACACACACACCCCCTTTCCCACCCTCCATATTCACAAAACTCGCACACTAAGACTCCAATCTCTCTCAAACCACGCACACTAAGACTCCAATCTCTCTCAAACCACACACACGAAACTTTTCTCAAAAGACTTAAGAGCTTACACATTCAATATATTTAGTCACAATCTGTGTACATGAACCCGTCAGAAAGAGTTGCTGCAAATCCCACAGAATGGTTACTTCGACAGATGGGAAGATGAAATGATGATCAGGAATGGAAAACATAAAACGATAACAGTTTATAACTGCCATTATCAAAGAAGATAAAACAGTGTGTGTGGATAAAACTCAAACATCCCCCCCCCCCCCCAAATCCAACACCCTCAAGAAAAAAAGTATATCAAGAAAGTAAAACCACACTCTACGAAAGTGACAAAAAAGAAAAAACTTCCACCCCAAAACAATAACATAATAGAAAAAAACCAAAAGGATAAGCAAACACACAAGATGAACCCCCCCAAAAAAACCAAAGATGAAGAAAAAAAAAAGAGAAAGAAAAGCAAGAACAAGCCAAATGAAAAAAAAACAACAAACAACCACCCTGGAATAGGCAACACATTCCCCTCTGGTGAGAACATCCTGATTTTCATGCAGAATATTCAACTATAGGGAAGAGGGGGAGGGAGATGTTAGTGAAGAGGGGATAGAAAAGAAAAAAATCCCCACCACCCAGGGATAAAATACAAAAAAGAAAAAGAAAGTGAGACCATGGGGAAAGTAACTGGAGAGAACATGTTACATCTGTACTGTCCAAGTGGAACAGGCATCGGTGGGATGGAAAGACAGAATGCGCAAACATGCATGCTGAAGTCACCTACATGTGTGCACACACACACAAACTCTCTCTCTCACACACACACACACACACACACATGCACTCTCTAACACACACACACATACTCACACCTGTGCGCACACCCCCCCTCTAACGCGCACACACATACACACACACACCCCCTCTCAAACATACACATTTACTCACGCATATATCACACACACACACACACACACACACACACACACACACACACACACACACACACACACACACACACAGGGACCCTGAAACAAGCAGCACAAAAATAAATACATGATCTGAAAACAAATCTGTCCTGGAAAGAGTTCCACCAGGCCATACTGATGCAAACCATGAATATGCAGATGGGGGCACATCTCCCAGGTCAAAATATACACACATAACATGCATGGTCACCATTTTCAGAAAGGGACAAAGGGGGAAGGGGTAAGAGGAAAGAGAGATGGAATGGAGAGAGAGAGAGAGAGAGAGAGAGAGAGAGAGAGAGAGAGAGAGAGAGAGAGAGAGAGAGAGAGAGAGAGAGACAGGAAAGAAGAAAGCAGCACTATGCACCATATGTGAAGCAGCAACCTCAGTCCATCGTTTGACATATTTGTGACCTCTGCTCGATGCGCTTGTTGGTGATCACAGCCATGGGGCGGAAATTTTCTTTGGGAGTGTGGCGCTTCTTTTCCATGCACTCTGTCACCTGTCGGTTCAGTTCTCCCGCTGAGTAGCCCAGTAACGACTTCAGGTCACACACAAACTTGTACACAAACCGCTTGCCATGCACCTGAAACCCCAAACAGGCGTTGTGGAGGCATGAGAATACTGACAAGAAGTGATGACAATCATTACAATTTAACCACTCTCTTACTTTTTTTTTTTTTCCTTCTAAATTTGGGAGAGAGAGAAAAAAAATGGGGCTAGGTCATCTTTGGTACATTGTAGTTTTGCCTCTTCTTTCGCTCTTTCTTAATCAAATTCAGTGCCATACGAAGAAGGAAGGTGGCAGGAAGGTTAAGATAATTCACCTGCCTAACAAGTAAACGTGAGGTTCTGGGTTCTATTCCCAGCCTTGCCCTTTCTCCCCAGTTCTGACAGGAAAACCGAACTGAATGTGACCTCTAGGCCTACTCATCTGGTAAAATGAATGGTATTTGTATAAGATGTTATACATGTATGCAATTCGTACATAAATGTCTCCTAGTAATCTCATCCAAAGGATCTGTAGGAGAAATAATGTCTAAACTAGTTAATTCCAGGGGAAAAAAACATTTCCTAAAACAAGCTCATCAACAGCGACTCAAACTCTCACTTGCACAAAATATCTAGAGACCTAAACGAAAACACAAGGTGAAAAGAATAAGCACACACACAGAACAAAAGAACTTATTTCAGACAACAAGGCACAAACACACAACACACTACTGCCACACCACACAGTGCCAAACCCCATACAGCACTTATTTCAGACAGGCAAGACACAATCACACAACACATCTCAGCCACAACACACCAAACTACATAAAGAACTTACATCAGAGGCCATCAGAAAGACAAGGCATATATATATACACAAAATACGCCACAGCCACACCACACCACACCACAAAAGAAAATTATTTCTGACTGAGTACACAAACCATACAACACACTACAAACCAACAATAAACATAACCAAAAAAAAAAAAAAACTTGAGCTTAGACATACCACAAGTACATCAAACATCACTGCCACACCACACAAACCACATACAGAACCAAAAAAAAACCTGAACTTTAGACAAGGCACTACCACACCAAACACCACACCACACCAAACCACATAAAGAACACAAAAAAAACCCTCTGAACTTTAGACAAGGCACTACCACACCACACCAAACCACATACAGAACCAAAAAAAAAACCCTCTGAACTTTAGACAAGGCACTACCACACCAAACACCACAGCCACACTACACCACACCACACCAAACCACATACAGAACCCCCCCCCAAAAAAAAAAAAAACCCCTCTCAACTTTAGACAAGGCACTACCACACCAAGCATCACAGCCACACAACACCAAACCACATACAGAACCTAAAAAAAGAAAACTGAACTTTAGACAAGGCACTACCACACCAAGCATCACAGCCACACCACACCAAACCACATACAGAGCCTAAAAAAAAAAACTGAACTTTAGACAAGGCACTACCACACCAAACATCACAGCCACACCAAACCAAATACAGAACCAAAGAAGAACCTAAAAAAACCCCACCCTCTGAACTATAAACAAGGCACCACTACCACACCAAACACCACCCACACCAAACACAACACCACACCAAACCAAACACCACACCACACCAAAGCACACACACCTTGGCAATCATGTCCCCGTCATAGTAGTAGCGGAGGGCGCGGGAGAGTTTCTCGTAGTTCATGGTGGGCTTGTTTTTGCGGGTGCCCCACATCTGGGCCACCATCTCGGGGTTGTTCAGCTTGAACTCCCCCTCATCCCCGAGCCACGTGATCACCTCCCGGCACTCCTTGTCCGTCAGTAGCTCCAGCAGGAACTGCCACAACTGGATCTGCCCGTTGTTGCCTGCGACATAGTCCATTGTGTGGGTTACAAATATGCCCACATTAAAAAAACAACCCTGATAACCCCTCCCAATATAAAAACTGAACGCTAATCACAAGATCCAGAAACTGACCATGATTTTCTGAGATACTAGGTGAACTATTTCTGGTCCATCTATCTGGAATGACCTCCCTCTCTCCCTTCGCCAAATCCCTTTGTTTGACACTTTTAAATCCAATCTAAAAAAAGACACACTTCTTTCCTACGTAGGATCTTCCTCCATCATCACACCTCACATATGTTCCTATTTTTATTCAGTCTCCTCCATCTCCATCACTACACGTTATCGTGTGTGTGTGTGGTGTATAGGGGTGTGTAGGGGGGGGGGGGGGGGGTGGTGTGCATGTGTGTGTGTGTTTGTGTAAATATATAATTTAATAATTCATTTGTGAATGGTTGCATGCGTGTGACTGAATTGAAGGCAAGCGCTTTGATTTGTTTGCATTACAAGATTTAGCGCTATATAAATTCCATGTATTATTATTAATTAACAACATTCAAAACAGAGTTCTAACAAAGACAAAAAGAAATAATCAAATATACTCAAAGTTGGAATGCGGCTACCTTCACGGGGGCAAAAATAGTCCCATATGCAAAATCTCACCATTGGTGTACCTTGGAGCTCTAGCTGAGGAGCAAAGAAAAAGAAAACCTCATCTAATTGTCCAAACTTAGATGAAGAGCCACCATTAACTTTCATTCAGTTTACCACACTTGAGGCAGTAAATGGTGACTTTAAAAAAAAAAAAAGTTTCTTTCTTTGTTTTTTCTACAGGACAAAGAGAGAGAATCTCAGCAGAATCAATGTAGATGGCTCTTTTCAATACCATCTGAAGCAAAAGTATCTTTTGCCTTCATGCAGATCTACCAGTGATGACTTCTCAGTCTTGTGAAGGGGAAGTATCTCTTCAACAGATAGGAACTGCCATTTTAGACATGTATTTTTCTGGGTCAGGCCGTACAATATACATCTGACAAGCTTCGTCTATTCTGACAAGAACATGGATCAGCTATAATGAGTGGCAAATTTGCTTTTACTCTATGAGTGGCTTCTTCAAGGCAAATGTTCTTCAACTGTCACATTTGAATATCTCCATGCAACATGCGAGAGAAATTATACCCGATTTTACTCACTGTGCATGTTACACACTGCATGCGCTTGGAGCGCGTGCACTCACACACACACACACACATACATTCTGTACTCTATTCTCCTGGAGTTAACATCAGTGCAGACTCCACTCTCCCCCAGAGTCCTTTGGATGAGACTTTAAACAGAGGCCCCGGGTGCAAACGCACGCAGTACATCTTGCGCATACGTTAAATCCTGTTTCACTTTTCGTGAGTAGGCCATCGTGTGCCAGTGGGAACAGATGACATTTTTTAAAAATTGCGTACACACGGGGACTGGATGTAAAAAAGCATATGAATGCTTATTCCATTATCCTCGATATAAAAGAAAAAATAAAATAAAATAAATGTACCTGTTCTGTTTCCAGGTGATAAGCGTTCATCACCTGTGATTCTGGGAGAGCGAGGTCTGTGCTTGCCTACAGTTCTGACCCGTCCTGGGAACACACCTAAAACACACACACACAGAGTGAAAAATGCACAAACATGAATTGTAATCACAACATAATCTTTTTTTTTTTTTTTTTTTTTTGAAAATATCAACCCCCCCCCACCCCCCCCCTAACTAAACAACAAAAACTGTTTATTTCTCACATATGTAACCTACCCTCTTCAAACAGAAAAAAGTTATTATATGAAGAGAAAAAAGGTATATAACACATTAACCATGTATGTAACCAAAAAGTGGTACCCATGAAAAATATCAACCAATAAACAAGAATAGTCACCATCATACCACAATTTTACAAGACAAAATCTACTGTGTCAATAGCTCACTACCCCCCCCCCCCCCAAGTGAAACATCAAATTTCTTTTTTAACTTAAAACCTGTCACAAGTTCCTCATGAACGACAAACCATCAAATTTAGTGATGCAAAATTGCCTCCCTTTGATGACAGTAAACGAACTGCAAGTGCCTAAGGGAAAATAGCCCCAAGTAGAGCTCATGATCTGAGGGTGCGGTTTTCGAGCCATGTTAACTTGATATCTGAGGGGATTTTTCTCTCTGAAGTTAACAGTACTGACTCCACACCTCGGACAGTCCTTCAGATAGGGACTATAAACCGAGGTCCCATGTAGGAATACATGCAGGACATCTTGTGCACAGGTTAAAAACCCGTTCTGCCTCCTCAGGAAGAGTAGGCAAATGCACGCTGGTAGAATGGACTACAAATCATTTTTTTTAACAATGCATACTTATGCCAGGTGGTTAAGAAACCATCCCCTAAATCAAATGTAGTTAGCTACCTTCAAGAGGGCAAACAGCCAACATCTCACTAGTGAACACTGGCACTCTATAGTCAAGGATGTAGAAAAAAAACTACAAAGCACATACTACAAAAAAAAACACCCAACTATTCAAGCTTATTTACCCAAGCACGAGTATGTGAATGCACAGCTAACAGCATGAAAACAAGGACTGAATGAAATACAGTAGTATTAAATAAATAATTTTAAAAAAGTGTCAACAAGTGTTTTTGCCTACAGGCACACGCACAGAGCGCAAAATCAAACATAACTAGTCAAGGGTCCAGGCCTAGTGCTAAAATTAGTGCACCCCTATGCCCTTCCTTTTACCAAGTCCAAGTGCAGTAGTCACTTTCTGCTATGATTAGCATCAGCTGGGATGGACTGGATAGCAGCTGAAAGTGCAGCTGTGGAGGGGTTACAAAGCATGCTGACAACACCAACACACACACCACAACACAACATGACACAACCTTCTCCCTCTGAAGTGGACACGGTGACAGTGGTGACAGCTTGTGGGGCAGGCTGCTGCATTACAGCTGGTGACAGAAAAAAAGACAGTTTGGTGTCAAACACAACATCATTACACTATTCTGGTACTACTCCATTCAGACATTTGTTAAATATTGAAACAGGCTACAACATGTCTTTTCTTTAACTTTTTTAATGATGAAGGGCTCATGTGTTTCTACACACACACGCACACGCGCGTGCACACACACCACACCAAAAAGGAAACAGTTTTGTGAGTGCCTCCATAGGCTGTATGTTTTTTATCTGATGGTTCCTGTATAAAAGACGTCATGACTAGAATCGGTATAGCCAAGCAAAGGATGATTCAGTTAAAACACATCTGGAAAAACAGAGGTATACCTAAATATCTCCAAATTAAAATTATCAAAACACTAATCTGGCCTGTATTGCTGTATGTGTCAGAAGCCTTCAACACAACAAAACTTGGGAAGAGACAAAATAAACGCAACCAAAATGTGGTTTTTACAGGCCACTCCTAAGAGTCAAATGGTCAGACCGAAGATCAAATGAAAGCATTTTTGATGAACTCTCAACACAAATACAAATGTTGGCTGAAACTGAAAAAAGCAGACTGAGTTCCATGGGTCATGCAAACAAAAGCGCACAGATAATCTGATGAGACAGTTCTCCAAGGTGAGGTTGAGGGCAAAAGGAAAAGAGGCAGACCACCAACTTCATCCTACATTTGCCAACATCACTGAGATCAGGGGTCTGGGAGGGCTACAGGAGATGGTAAAACTCAGCACGGACAGAGATGGTGAACCCTGGTAGTATTTTGTGGAGCTCCAACCAACAACAGCAGCTATGGGGACAGTTGAAATGAGTTGAGTTGAGTGGAGTTGATTTCTTTCTGTTTGTTCAAGGTTGTACTTAATCAGCATAAATTTGACTGTGTTCTCATGCATTTTTAGCACAATTTTCTCTTGCTTGGCTGAAACATTCAAGAAGCTGGAAGCATGCGTGCGTGCATATGTGTGTGTGCGCGCATGTGTGCGACTGTGTGTGTGTGCATGCATGTGTGTGAGAGAGAGAGAGAGAGACAGAGAATGCATGTGGTGGCTGTGTGTAAGTCTGCGATTGTTTTTCTTCTTTATTTCCTGCCTCCCCTAGGACTGAAAATGTTCCGACAGCGCTGTATCTTCACCTATTATGCCTCTCGGACACGCATGTGCTGTAACGCAGACCCCTGCACTGTCTGACAAAACGTAAAAAAAAACCCTACAACCCAAGCACATAAAATGAAATGACCGTTTCATAAAATAAAAAAATCCAATCCAACACTATTGAGAACAGATCAAAGGCAAAAAGGAGACACAGGGACTCACTAAACAGACTTAACTGACATAGTCGTGTACTCACCCACAAACCTGCACTTTCTGAGCAGTTCCAGATGGGTCCAGAACACATCCCCCGGGTCGTGAGGAATGTAGTTGACAAACTCGGGGTGTGTGAGGGCACACAGTTTCAGCCCGTCCATGTTGAAGTTCTGGATGTTGACCCCACCAGGCCAAACTCCTTGACCGCCCACTGAATCCAGTGCCGGACATGCACTTTGGTCCACAGGGATGGGTCTGGGAGACCAGAGGAAGGATTGTAAGACTTCATGCAGTCGCTGCATAGTCGTGGGTTCGAATCTCAAAACACATCGGGTGAACTAAGGCTGGGGATTTTTCTGTTTTTTGTTTTGTTATGGTTTCCCACTTCAAGTGTAGACCTGCCAGTGCCTTAATTCACCTTGTGTGTGTATATGTGTGAGTGTGAGTGTGTGTGTGTGTGGTGTGTGTGTGTGTGTTGTGTGTGTGTATACATCCACACATGCAGATCAAATGCATATTAAAACTCTCCCATAATTCACATCAGTGTTTGGTGGGTTACAGAAACGCAAACATTCCCAGCATAAAATTCCCAAAGTGGGAATTACCTTCATGATAAGTTAAAAAAAAAAAGTTGCAAATGCAAAATATCCCCATTGGTGAATCTTGAAGCTTTAGCTGAAGACCAAAAAAAAAAAAAACCCAACACCAAACAGAACA
The DNA here is from genome assembly GCA_030674155.1 of Stramonita haemastoma. Taxonomy (NCBI): domain Eukaryota; kingdom Metazoa; phylum Mollusca; class Gastropoda; order Neogastropoda; family Muricidae; genus Stramonita; species Stramonita haemastoma. The sequence goes on from CM060339.1 coordinate 25,978,377, forward strand.
AAACACCCCAGCTTTGCCCTTTCTCTTCCCATTTTGAACAGAAAAAAGAACTGCATCATCAAGACTTTGGGAGGAGACTCTAAACTTGTCAGGCGAGTGTGTTTATGGATTTATGCATGCCAATAGAACCCATAAAAGCTGAAAATCAGAGAGCAGCAGAGAATACCCTGTGACTGTCCTGGCAGAATTGGCAGGTTCAATCCAAACCCTATCCTCTAAGTCGTAATGCAGCTACTTCGAAGGTGGGGGGAAAAAAATAGTCGCATATACAGAAATTTCACTTTTGGTGAACCTTGCACTCTGTTCAAAGAATTGGGTTGGGGGTGGGGGTGGGGGATACAGTGCATAAAAAAAATGTTCACGCTCATAGGTGCTAGGTGGTGCTGGGAAATGAGAAGGAAAGGGAGGTAAGTCAACAGCCACCATGGCGCAGTGATTAGCATGCTGGTTGACCCACTGGAAGGAAGGATGCGGATTCAAAATCCCATACAAGGGGATTTTTTGGACCCTCAGGTGGTGTCCAGCATATGTCAACTCAGAGGAGGCACTACATCACCAAAGTGACCCAGAAGCAGAGCAGGGCCCCTCTGGCTGGCGGCATCACTGCGGCTGGATTCATTTCCAGTGAACTTCTGACCGAGACAATGCGACATGGCGAGCCTGAACCTGGGTATGGCTGGGGCTGAGAGAGGGAGACGAGCAGCGCCAGGAACAACAAGACAGGAGAGTCAGAAGATGAGGCCCCCCCCCCCCCTCCACCAAAAACCACCCTAGTAACTAAACACATCACAAAAAAAACCAACACCCCCCAAAAAAAAACAAACGCTAAGCACATCACTGCTACTTCACAGAGAGCACTGACCACAAGGTATTTTGAGGCGATCCTGCTCCCGTCTGAAGTTTTGGTCGATGATCCAGCGTGTGACGTTCTCTGCCTCATCCTGCACGGGCATCACCACTTTGCTGGGAGCGGGCACAGTGGCGGGGATGGTCTGCAGCTGTTCCTCCAGGACCGCTGTGGTGACCCCAAACTCTGCAAAAGCAACAACATAGAGAATGAGGACACAGCTAGCTGTCAGTTTCCCCCACTTTCAGCTCCTCTCAGCTGCTAATTGTCAATCCCACCCCAGCCTAGCTGGGCCCAGCTGGTGCTATTTATAGCAGGATCTGACCACACTTGGGACTAGGTAAATGGAAAGGCACGCATAAATTATAGCACTCATTGACCGAGTGGTGCTTGGATTTCAGACTGGAAGGTCGTGGGTCCCGAGTCCTGTAAGAGTCATAGGGATTGATTGAACAGCTGCTGAGCTACCTATTTGAATCTCCCTTCCTCACATTTCTGTATGTAAACATTTTCCTTTACAGTGTGTGTGTGTGTGTGTGTTTTGTGTGTGTGTGTGTGTGTGTGTGTGGTGTGTGTGTGCATGCGTGTGTGTAAACATACTGCCCTGAACTTTTTGGGACAGCTTCTCTACTTCTTTCCTTATAAAATTCAAAATAATCATAAAATAGTCATTACCACGAACTATTTTTCCGCATACACCATTTAACAATGATTAGTGCTAGTTCCCCCCCCCCCCCCCTCCTCAAAGCTCTCAGGGTTCACCCATGGTAAGATTCTGCGGATGCAACTGTTTACCCACCATTAGGGTACCACATTTTGGCTTCAGGGATGAGGTCTAAACATAACACCAATACATGTGCGTCTTAAACATTCTGTCATCCCTTCTTACTGGCCTGCGAAAGCATACTCTTGTTTCAAGAGTCGGAATGGGTTTTAAGAAGTGCACAAAATGTACTGCACCATTTCATACACGGAACCCAAGTTTATAGTTTCGTTGGAAGGACTTTTGGGGGAGTGGATTCAGTACTGATGTTAACTCCCTGAGGAAAAAAACAACAAAACCCTTGAACAGGTTCCTCAAGTGGTGGCTTGAACCCAAGCCATCTGATCATCAGCTCAATCCAGACCTGTGCACCCCCTTACTACTGATTTCAGTATTTTCATGGCAATTTTCAGTATTTTTCACCGAGTTTCAGTATTTTTGTGCATTGTTCGTGACACAATTTTTCAACATGAAGCATAAACATTTTTTTTTAATTTGGTTTTTGTATCTGTATTTGTTTGCTCATCTCCCTTCCAATTTCTTTCCATTGTAGAAAAGCTCATAAGCTTTTTCTTTTATCAACTAGCAAATCTGGACAGGTCTGATGACTTCATAAGCGATGTAATATACAGAGCATAGAGAATTGGGAGAGAAAAAAAAAGAGGAAATTAAGCCGGGGTCCAGGGGCCGCTTAGGCCCCAGTGGGGTGCAGGGGCAAAGCCCTGCTGGGGGGCCCAGAGGGACGAAGCCCCCCGGCCGAAAACGATTTTTCGCATTTTAAAGGCAGTTTGGAGGCCTCTCCAGGCACCATTTTGTGCAATGTGGAGGCATATGTGTGTGTGTGTGTGTGTGTGTGTGTGTGTGTGTGTGTGTGTGTGTGTGTGTGTGTGTGTGTGTGTGTGTGAGAGAGAGAGAGAGAGACTCAGACCTTTCATAAAGAACCACCAGAGTATGTCAAACTTGTTTTAAAAAGATCTTTTCTGGGTAGCGGTAATATAAGTTTGTGTCTACCACTGTGATGGTTAATGGAAAACGTGGAGAGAGAGAGAGAGAGAGAGAGAGAGAGAGAGAGAGAGAGAGAGAGAGAGAGAGAGAGAGAGAGAGAGAGATCAATACACTCTCTGGTGAAGATTTAAGAAGATCCTATGCCTTTCTCATTTTATTTTTAATCTGATTTCGGAATGGATTCACCATGACAGTTTGCATGGCCAGAAAACAAGTGCTGTGTATGTGTGTGCTCTGCTGCTGTCCAGTACAGCACCAGAGCGGAAGCCGTGTTCGGTACGATATAACTTCAGAGCGAGTCTTGATGCAACTTCAGAACAAGTCACTTTGCCGTTTTAACGATCAACTGATTTTTCGAAGATGCGAGAAATTTTACTGTTCCATGATTTTCCAAGAAATCAACGCTTCTATAAATGAAGAGCCGTGGTTTGCTATGTTCCGACCGCATTCCAATTTTCGACACCACTTGCGAATGAAAGTTCAACTTTCACTAGCGAGTAGCCCGATGCGAGAGACGTAGCGCAGGTTTCAAACCTTGCTCGGCAAAACCAACAGCCAATTTTGCTGCTTATGCATCTATATCCGCAACTGTACCTCTTTTAGCCCCATCCTGGCCTGTTAGCATCATTTTGCATTCACTACGCGTCTTTCTTTGCTTATAAGTGTATCAGTTTGGTCTGTTTCTCCGCGAAAGTTTATACCACTTTCCGCCATTTTGTTTTGAAGATACTGTTGTGCGCATGCGTCATCAGGGGAGATAAGTAACTGAACGATAGGGCCTAGCAGACGACGTAGGCCTAACGCGAGATGAGCGGCATCACTCAACTATAGAAGACGACGTTTTCGATTTCCGGATTTTTCGTTGACAAAAATCGGATTTTGATTAATAAAATCGGATTTCCGTATTTTCCAACTTTTTCCGGAACAAATACGGAAAAATACGGAAGGTGCACAGGTCTGTCAATCCTTCAACCAGTAGGTTACCCCTCCCCCCCCTCCCCACCCCACAATATGTTCTCACTCCTAACTTACTTACAGAAACCTTCTCCAGAGAGGATAAAAAAAAAAAAAATGATAAAAAAAATGATGGAAAAAGTGATACTACATAACTATGGTATAAAAAAGTAAAATACCTTGTTCTTGGACAACCTGTGCTTCTAGCTCTTCTGGGGTTTTCAAGATGTCCAAGATGTTGATCTTTGGTGTGACACCTGCAACAAGATAAGTTCCGTTTTCCAACAAGTCAAGGTACCTTGTTTCCAAAAAGTCAATTCCAACATGTCAAAGTTAGTTCTGTTTTCCAACAAGTCAAAGTTAATTCTCATTTCCAACAAGTCAATCCCAACAAGTCAAAGTTAATTCTTGTTTCCAACAAGTCAAAGTTAGTTCTCATTTCCAACAAATCAATCCCAACAAGTCGAGGTTAATTCTTGTTTCCAACAAGTCAATGTTGATTACTGACTGTTGACAAGTTTCACACTTCCTTGGCTGATCTATTCATTGTTTCCTTTCCTGAGAGATTTACTGAACCTGTACAACTAAAAGTTTCTATTTCCCCCCTCTCTCTGCTCCTTTAGAGGGCAGGGTTTGTAGTGTCTGGTCTTCTCCTGTGCTTGTGACTTTGCAGGAGGTCTGCCTGCTGGCCTCAGCCTACACATTCCAACTTCAGAGCAGCTCATTTCACAGCAAAGGTTGCATACTGGGCATGTTCGAGTTTCAGTAAACCACCAAACTTGAATTATTTGATCTTTAACAGGCATATTAAAATTTTGATCTTCAGAATGTGTATATACCAGAAGAGAATAAAGGCACTGGCAGGTATGCACTTGAGGGTTTACCTGGAGAAATGTTAAAATCCCCACCCTTGATTCACCAGACGCCACCATGTCTAAGACAATTTAATCATTGATGATTTCCTAACTGACAGCTCTATGTTTAATAGAATAAAGCAACTGTTTATCTGTTGTTGTGAAACCAAGAACTAATTTTAAAATCGTTCTGTTTCAGCGGAGCTATGGGGTTTTCTTGTTTGTTTGTTGTTGTTTTTTTAAATCTTTCATGAAGCTACATATGAAATTCTGAGGCTAGATTTCAGTCTGCATCACTTCTATCAAACTGGCAGAAAAAACAACAACCACAAAACCCCCAAACTTTCTCTCACACACACATAAGGGGAAAACAATGGAAAAAGACATAAACTAGCAAAACAAACTAAAAAAAAAAACCAAAAAAAATCACAGGCAAAGTGAGAAAAAATTGCCAAAGAAATTGCAAAAAAATCAAAGGCAAAGTGAGAAAAAACTGCCAAAGAAAATGCTGTCTTTTAACCAACCTAGGCCGCCGCTGTAGTCTAGTGGTTAGGGCGTTGGACTTGTAATCTAAAGGTTGCGGGTTTGATCCCAGCTTTCGGCTATGGCGTTGTGCCCTTGGAAAAGGCACTTTACGGCTATTTTCTCACCCCACCCAGGTGTAAAAGGGGTACCAACCCTGTGTTGGGGGTTACCTGCGATAGACCGGCGTCCTATCCAGGGGGGAGTCTATGACTCTCAGTAGCTTAACGCCACGGAAACTGGGATAAGCACCGGCCTGATGAGCCTTAGGCTCGGGACAGACTTTTAACTTTTAACCAACCTAGAACGACAACGACAGAGTAGCAACTAACCTGGTTGTGATTTGACCTCCAAGTTGACCTGAACCATGCCCTCTCCCTGAACACACTGATCCACCAGACTCTTCTCGCTGCTCAGCTGCAACACACACATGATATACAAACTTAAAAAATTTTTTTTGAAAAAGGTAAAAGGTGTCCCATAACCCAGGGTTCGCGCTAGGATTTTTTAAAACCGGTACTGTAAGTTGCCATTTCAGAGATATCTTGACCAACTCCCCCAAAATCGGTCCCCAGAAAATAAAATCCAGTACGTACTGTGAACAAAACGAAACTATTCAGTGAGGGGGTGGGGGAGGGGGGGATTGTTCGGCAGCAAAACTAAATCTAAATTGAACGCAAATCTCTCAGAGACTTTGAATGCCGTGCTGCTGCCCCTCGCTTCTTGGGCATGAAGCCACGCAGGAAATAGGTAGGATTTTTTTTTCTAGCGCCTGTGTCACTGTCTGTGTCAGTCTGTTGTTTTGCATGACATCACTGTCTGTGTCAGTCTGTTGTTTTGCATGACATCATTCGTGTGACATATTCTTCTTTCTTGTTTCTATGCTTAGCGCTCATCTAGATCTTTCGTTCAATTTAGATTTAGTTTTCAACTCTTCTCTCTCAAAGCAACGCGCAAATTCATAGTCATAGACCCTCTGTTCTTCGTAGGAGCAGGCCATCGTGTGCCGGTGGGAACAGATGACATTTACAAAACTGCATACACATGGGGACTGGATGTAAAAAAGCACAGGAGTGCTTATTCCATTACCCTTGATATAAAAGAATAAAAAAAAAAAAAAAGAATAAATCAATCTAGACCCCATTTACTCATTGTAAATGGAAGTCACTGTCATGCCGAGAAGAGCGCGAAGCTCTATTCTTTCACAGTAAAGCTTGCTGTTCTGCGTGCTAATGAGGTTGGCGCCAAAGATAAAAGTTCCTCGGAAGGGGGGGGGGGAAGGGGTAGGTGCGTAAGCATAGGCACATGACAGACTGTCAGAAAATGTCACTTCAGACTTTTTTTTTTGAGACGGAAATCTAATCAATCACAGGCAAACAGAATCCATACGCGGTACCGGCTGCTTCGAAAATTTTCGGTTTTATCTGTTTACAATTGGTAAAATACCGAGAATTACTGGTTATCGCGAACCCTGTAGCAGATGACGGGCATTCAATCGGTGATATCACGATCTTAGGACACCCGTTTTGTTTTTGTTTCTAAGTTTTATTATGAATATTTTTTCAAATCTACATTTAAACAGAAATTCTCACTCATGATTCCCATTTTTATGGCTTTTTATGGCCTCCTGGGCCATATGTCTCATTTTCTAGCTTTTTAGGGGCCTTAAATTGGCTCTTTAAAAAATCAGGACCTTTTAGGGCTTTTTACCCTAGTAGCGCTGAATTAATGGCAGCAGTACTCAGTGCTGTTGGTGGATTTAACATCAACCAGTGCTGTTTTTAAACAACCCTTGATATTGATATGTATAACTGAACTAAATGCATAAACCTATTAATGACTGGAAAACTTAGATAAAAAGCTTTTATAAGAGTGTAATTTCATAGCAGCAAGTAGCGTTTATAATTATGTAAAAAATATAATAATAAATTTGTAAAATCTTGTGTGTACTACCGATCATTGTTGCGCTGTCACAGCCCCGGATTGATTTTAACACAATAAACAATGTTGTTGCGGTGCAAAAATGTCATGATTAGTTTAATACTATCTTTTGACAATAGTTTTGAAAAAATAAGGAGTTTGCGTCATTTTATCAGTCATTAAATACTCAGAAAAGTACAGCGAAACAATCGATGCCACTGCGATAGTCATGGTGACGAACACTCATTTCATGCGAAGTGGTGGCTTTCTATGACAAAAATATGACGATCGTTTGATTTCATGTGGTGCAAAGTACTCGGAAGCCTTTTGATTTGACTCAACAATTTATTTGAAAGCCTTGTTGTGCCCAAATAAAGTAAAACAATCTATGACATCAGAATCGCCAAGTAGTGAAAAAGTGCAACCTGCAGAACTAGCACTGCTCGATTCTGCCCGATCATAACCAATTTTTACCAAGTTTTTTTTTAAAAATCCACAATCCTTACCTCATCGTTGCAAAGAGAAACTTGTCCCTTCTTCTTTAAGAAAGCCAAACAGGCAAGCACTTCCTTCAGAGATATAAACCTTACAGCAACCTGTGAAAGAAAGTGTGGCCAACAGCGGTTATTTTACAGACCAAGCTGTACAGCCAATGAGAGGAGCTGGAAAGGACATGCCATTATTTTTCCCAGACACGTCTGATGGTGTAAACAGGGTTCCCAGGTGCAGGGCATGAAGCAAAAAAAGGACCTTTAAAGGACTTAAAAGGACCCCAGGTCAGATTAAAAAGACCAAGACCATTGCAATTTTATAGAATCTTTAAAGATCATAACATGCAAATACAGTGAAACTGTTCAGATCTACAGCTGTAATTGCAGTCAAAAATTTTTGAAGCCCACATGACTTCAGCCATTAGACAATCATTGTCAGCATCACTTTTTCCTGAAAAAGCACTTTTCCCTGAAACGGTTTGGGAGTCCAGGGGGGCAGTGCCCCTTTGCAGGGTCAAGGGGCAGATCTCTTTGTGGGGGTCAGGGGGCATTGCCCCCTGAAGCTGGAGGTTTTTCAGCAATTCTAGCTTGTAAAAATGCCACTCTTTGAACAAACTCCAGTTTTTCATACTAAGCAATTTGTCATTTTCTTCAACCCAAAGGAGGTTTTATACCCAAGTATTCACATATCTAAACAAATGTGCACTTAGGCAGATAGAGGAGGAAAGAGAAGGAAAGAGAGAGAGAGAACAGACACACACCGACAGAGAAACAAAGAGGAGAGAAAGAGAGGGGAGGTGGTGGTGGTGGAATAATACCCCCCAAAAAACCCAACAAAAAAGCATGTGTGTGTTGTGTGTGTGTGTGTGTGTGTGTGTGTGTGTGTGTGTGTGTGTGTGTAAGAGAGAGAGAGAGAGAGAGAGAGAGAGAGAGAGAGAGAGAGAGAGAGAGAGAGAGAGAGAGAGAGAGAATGTGTGAGAGTATGTATGTGTGAGAGAGAGAGAGAGAGAGAGAGAGAGAGAGAGGAGAGAGAGGAGAGAGAGAGAGAGAGAGAGAGGAGAGAGAGAGAGAGAGAGAGAGAGAGAGAGAGAGAGAGGGGGGGGGGGCAGAGGGAAAGAGTTGTGTGTGTGTTCGATTCATTTTACATTTTTTCACAAAATGTGATATTACACATTTAAAAAAAAAAAAAAAGAGTGTGTGTGTGTGTGTGGTGTATATATGTGGGGAGGGGGGCGGGGGTAGGAGGAGGAGTTTTGGAACTGGGGAAGGGGGTTAACTCTCCTACTACCAGCGGCGGGTTGACCCGCCCGCTTACTACTTGGTCCGTGAAGCCAGGTGGGTGTACCCGCCGAATACCTGGGAACACCCAAGTCTCCCTTTACGCTATTTATATACCATGGTCATACACCCTTTATCCCTTTGGGCATGCACAGTGGCTCCCAAATAGAGTTAGCCGCCGCCATTTGCAATTTTGTCCTCAGTGGATCGATTTTTGTGCCAGTTTTTGTGATTTTACGGCGATGTCATCGAGTGACGAGTTTTGGAGGGAAGTGCATCAAGATGGCGACAGCTACAGCGAACTTTTTGGAGCATTTTCTGTGAATAAAATGGTGGAATCTGAACTTATGAACTTATGAGGACTGAAATGGACTTAGAAGCTGCACAGACGATGCAAGAGTTGCAGAGTGGAATCGAAGTGCTGTGTTTACGGACAGTTTGAGTGATGACAGTGATGTAAACAACGATCTTGCCAAGGGGAACATGTGACTGTTGCTAGTTGAAAATGAAAGAATTACGTGAAAATGGTGGCTCCAGAAACTTAAAAAACGATGCTAGTGACTGGTGAGATGTACAATGGGGTTTTTTTCTCGGTTTTTCACTTACGAAGTGCAAAATAAAATTGGAACTAACATTGATCCGATTTCAATGGCTGTTTGTTCGTCAGCCTGCATGCTTGTTTGTGAGTGTGTTTCCATGTTATTCTAGCATTATCTGATCATTTTCATTTATTTTCCACGCATGCATGTTTGATTTTAGTTTACTTCATCATGATGACTCTTTACCGCTTGAAGTAGTCGTATTTAAAAAAATATATATTGAGTAAACCATCGTCGCCAACAACAACCACAACATCATCACCATCAGCATTCAACAACAACAAGTCACACAAGAGTCAGATGAAGAAATATGTTTCTTTCTTCAAAACTACACAAGCACAGAAAGTTTCATGCAAATTTCGAATTTTTATTATTTTTTAAAGTCAGTAGGTGTGAAACTGATGGACACTGCTGAAATTACTTAGTATGCAGTGGTGAGTAAGAGAAACAGAACTCAGTAGTAGGAGAGTTAATTCACTAAATCTTCACTAAATCTACACAGAACAGTTAAAAAAAAAAAATATAAAAAATAAAACAAAACGCAAATGTAAATAATTCTTGAATACAGAATAGTAAAAATTCCAAATTCTAAACAGAATCTAACCATGAACAATAAAACTATTTATAAGCGTAACCAACAAGAGAAAAATCTAATCAACAAAGGGAAATGTTCTCTAAGTCCATGATAATCGGAAGGACCTTCTTGCTGAATCAAAGGACTTAAAAGGCCTTTTAACTAAAATCACATTTTTAAGGACTTAAAAAGGCCCCTACGAACCCTGTGTAAAGCTAATGGGAGAAGAGAAGAACCACATCGTCACCGTTTACTTTCAACCAAATCCAGCCTCTAAAACTCCTCGCTGTCAGTATCTTCAAAAATTTGCAAAAACGCTTCAAGAAAATCTGGTGCAAATGCTGGCCGCCATTTTTGTTCAAGACGATTGAGACTGGTCCCAAAAAAATTAACAGTTGCCCTCTAAGCCAATCAAAACCTTTGTTGCTCATACATCAGGGTTCACACTTATCTTAATAATAAAGGAATATGAGAAGTATGTCTCTTTCCTATGGGTGCAACTCTTGCCTTCATGTGTAAAAACTAAACAAATAACAACAACAGATCCAGGCCAATAACAGGATACAGGGCAAAAACTACTAAACATTAAGAAATTAAACAAAAAAAACTAACAACAAACAAAAAGCCCCCCCCCCCCAATAACCCCAAACCCACCACCAAAATAACCACCACCATCACACACACACACACACTTGGTACACGAAAATCCACAGCTGAACCCTTATCAATCTGAAAAGAGTCGCATAGGCCACGCTTACACAGACATCTATCAATCAACAACAACCACTACAACAACAACTACAGACTGCATGTCTCACCATAACGCTGTCCTGAAGGTAGAACTCGTGCTCGGCCAGGGAACACTGCAGTCTTGACTCCAGCAGGGCCTTCAGTTTGTCCAGCGGTTCAGCAATGTCCATGTGCTGAATGATCAGGTTCTGGTACTGGGGAGCAGGCTGCTGCCCCTCTTGCGCGACCTCCTCCTCATACACTATGCTAGACACAGAAAGACCGAGACTGGCCAAGTCTACCACCTGTTGTCCTCTGTAGTAGGATACAAAACAATATCAAAGGTCAGACAGGAGTCATACAGACTTCTTGAAGAAACAAAAAAGGGGTTAACTACTGCAGGGTATCGAAAGTATTAATATACCAACCTGCATATATACCTTTCCTTACATACTGACTTGAAGGTCGTATATCATAATATGTAAGCAAAATCTCATTGTTAAGATGCTGCACAGGTGAATATTGACACAGATTAAAGTTATTCTACAACCTCTGAGCTCTAGCCAAGAAAACAAAACAAAAACAAACCAACCACAAAAAAGACATTCTTAAGGTACCTCTTCCAAGAATAAAACTTGCTTAACATGCCAGGATTAGAAATTTGTCATTTCTTTGTAATCCAAAATTTTATTCATTTTATTCATTTGAGTGAGTGAGTGAGTGAGTGAGTGAGTGAGTGAGTGAGTGGGAGTGTGTGTGTGTGTGTGCGCGCATATATGTTTACAAGGGCATGTGGGTAAATTCCTGCAATTTAAAGTAATGAGTAAGGTGTGCTATCATCACTCCGTAAGTACTATAAAATAAACAGTTACAAGATAGATCTGTAATATCAGTAGACACATGCATGTAAAATCTTTAACAAGCATGTCTCTGACAACCTGGTTAGAACTAACTGCCTTTGTACTGATACTCTGTGACTTACCCTTCGTCAATGCACACCTCCTCAGTCTCCAATTTGAGGCGTTTCTCATCTGGCACAATGACTTCCCCCATCTCTTCCACCACTCCTTCTACCACCCCTTCCACCACGATGGAAGGTTCTTCCACTTCGGCTAAAATCGGGGATGCTGCTCGCTTCATGATTCAAGCTGCAGAAAACATAAAAAAAGAAGATATGACAAGATGGATTTATACTGCACTGATGATCATTACCTGAAAATGAGTATCTTTGAAAGCATGCACACAAAATGAACTCTGCGTCAGGTGTATCTATGTCAATGTTGTTATGTTAGTGTAACAGAGTGCAGATATTTGATCTGCCGCGACTCTGTACAACTTCTCGGCGACGACAGCACGGTCAGACAGTGGGAATGTGGCCTCTAAAGAGAGGCTGCATAAATACTACATTTTACCGCTACGGGCAAAGTGCATGCAGAGGACGGCTTTCGACCACCCCCCAACGATACAGAACGCCGCACAATTCACAGGTGTGGATCCAAACGTTACACCCACGACGCTGCGATTGGCAGTTCCGATCGCAAGGGAAGTAATCTAATTACCGCCCTGCCACATCAGCATCATGATTTTACTCCTCACTGCATTCCATTTCACAATACCAGAATTTACAGCTCTAAATCTACAATTGATAATGATGTGTAAATACTAATTCTGTGCATAGACCTCACACTGAGTTTCTAGCAAGTACTATATCACACTATGACTATGTCAGCAAGTGATTATTGATAACCTGGCTACAGCAACAATGTAGTTTCAGTTTTGCAGAGAAATTCAACTGAATTCAGGATTACAAGTACAAGTTACCCTATGGCTATAGAAACCAGATCTACCCATATATGACCACAAAATAAACCCTAAATTACAAACTAAAAAGTAATAACCCTCCTCACTCATCCAACCTAAAAAATAAAAAAAATTAAAGCAGTGCTTAAAAAACTTGAAGTTTCCTTGTGGGCTTGAGGCTAAACAGACTTTTATTCTTTTAAGGAAAGTAGAAATGGTAACTGCAGAGTCTGTAAAAACTGTGGTTCTATCTTTGTTATTATCCTTAAATCTTTTTTAAACTCTTGTCATGAAAATTTAATGGTCATCCCCTATGCATTGATGAATGCCACCTCTTTCTAAATTAGGAGAAATGAGAGCAAACATGAAAAACAGAATCCTTTTTCCCTTGACTGTCATCCTCTTCTTAATTAAATATGACTGTAAAGTAGACATCAGATCAATTTAGAAGTCAGTTCTGCTTCTGGGGAGACTGATATTCAGCAGAATCCCCACGAGCAACCAGGGCCGGGATGTCGCTTTACTATCATTATTTTGTTTCATATTCAACCATCAAAACTTTTTGAAAAGCCATGAGAAAAGTTTTGGCCATTTGAAAAGCTTAAGTTTTGCTCTATTTTTTGTTTGTTTTTTGCCTTTTTTGATGCACTTGCAAGAATTTTTATTAAAAAGTTTCCTCATTAATGAATCACATGTGTTGGTGAGAAACTCAGAAAGCCAAAAAGACGACAATCAGAACAACAATCCCTATCCTGAGAACATCTGGTTTTGCCACACAGATTAGGAATGTCTTCTTTTAGTTTTAGTCATTTAGTGTCATGAATTTCACAGCTCCCATCTAGAAAGCTGATAAAATTAACATAACAAGGCAATAGGTTTACAAGTATAGTTTACTCAGAAGTGATGTCATTTTGATTTATATCATGTCTGTTGCATTAAGTTTGTACAACTTATAAGCAGAGAACTCAAGAACATGGAGAGAGAGAGAGAGAGAGAGAGAGAGAGAGAGAGAGAGAGAGAGAGAGAGAGAGAGAGAGAGAGAGAGAGAGAGAGAGAGAGAGAGAGAGACAGACAGAGAGACAGAAGACAGACAGACAGAGACAGACAGACAGACAGACAGAATGCATGACGTCATTTTCTCTACCCTTCTGGACGAGACAATGAGTTGATTAGTTCTGCCATGTTAAAATGTGTACGGTGTTGCACTTCCGTGACGGAGTTAGGCGCGGACAAAATGTTCAACTAATTACGAGTTTCTACGGCATTTTCAGCCACATTGAAACTTTTGAGTATTAGTATTACTAGTAATACTATGTCTTTTATCATTGATATATTATATGAAAGTGGAAATGACATACGAGTAGAAATATAGTAATTTTAAAGCAAATTATCATTTTTTTCACGGAATAGAGGGAAAACACTCAGGGGTGCCTAGTCATATGAAAATCAGACCTGAGACCGTCATCATTGACGCGACTTTTTAATAGTGAAATATTTATCAAGATTTATCACTTAAAAGCGCTTATATTTTGTAGTGTTATGATCGATCCATGTTTGTATTTAAAGCAAAGAATAAAAATGCCGATTTAAAAAAAATTATACTGTGGGAAACCCTTTAAATGACTGGGTCGTAATTTCATACACCTAAGCAAAAGTTGTCGCAGTTACACTCGGGCGCTCAAGATTGTTTTTGGATTTTCTTAATATCAAATTCCTGTTGCACTTATAGCTTGAAAAGTTTATATCTTGAACATTTTACTAGTAGATTAATGTTCTAATTAATGATTTATAAAAAAAAGTCCTACTACTACTCCAAAACCATGGACATAACCATGACAGCAAGTCGATGGGTGTAGAATTACGACCAGATGAGATAATCGCATAGAATTTTTAATACATTTAGAAGTTTGTTGAAGAATTAAAGAATAATTATAGACCTGTATGTCAAAGAGTCATATGTGTTCCGACTTTCTTGTTGTTGCTTGTTAAAGTCCAAGGGGACCTACATCTGGCCTCTAAAGGATTCACCTAGCCTGGGTCCCCATGGAAAGCACCAATCCCATTGGAAACCCTGACACGGTTGCCAGACAGCACCGTTATTTTGAATGACAACTGATTGCAAAAACATTGCTTGGAATGCTCCTGTGTTTTAGTGTTCAACTGACAACAAATTAATTGCATTAACTTCAAATGTGCTTGCATTGTTTCATTTGTCTGGTGTGTGGTGTCTTCTGTTGCGTGCGGTACATATGAATAAAAATGTTAAGTAAACAGCATGCACCTTCATCATCTTCCTTATTCAGCTTTTACATGTGACAGTGATTTAATAATAGATTCTATTAAAATTTGAACATGATAAAGTTCACTATATGGTTATAAATTTTACGTTTTGATTTGCTCTTGACTCGTGTCCAAGTCACATTTTCAAAATCTTGTAACTGATCAATTCCAAAGATCAAACGTAAATCAGAAAATCAAAGGCATCCTTCTTTGACATCTACAAAATCAGCGATAATGTATTTGAAATCATTTTCTGCATATTATAAAATAAAATTATTTCCTTCTTATGGTAATGGTGTCATCTGTTATGTGCAGATGTTTCCAACTCATTGGATAAACTTATAAAGTGTTTTTTTATATTCTCAGAGAGTAATCAATTTACTTTTGATTTTACCTGATCAAGCTATCATAAATCTCTTAAAAACAACTGAAAACAGTATCAAATGCAGATATTGATTTTTCCCTAACCATGTAACAAAACTGAACAGATTTCAGAAGAGTGACCCATGTATATTCATGAATGAAAATATGTTGTGCTGCCGTTAAGCACCTAACAAGTCAGGCCCTGTGCATCACTCCATCAGCCCTTTGACTTCAGCATGGAAAAAAATAATTGTTATCCTAGATCTTTCTTAATTCATTCTGGAGGGGAAAAAAGACAGACTGGTCCAAGAAGGCAGAAAATAGACACAATCACAGAAAGAAGTGGAACAAGGTAGAAAAAGAGGGATAAAAAATAGAGAATTCCTAGCACAGAATTTTCAGAAGGTGGGGATGTAAATCCAAATAAATTCACATACTCCCAACATCCCATGGGGGAATGCAACATTCTTTCTTTTTTTTCATATTAATGAAAATTTAAAATGTTGATTAATAATCAACCTAATTTAACTTAAGGTTCAAAATAAATGTCCCCAAATATAATAAACACTGTAAAGGAAAACATAGTTAACTAATTCACTAATTGTAATTGGGGCCTTTTTTGCAATTTCAAAATGCAAAGTAATTTAAATATGCTTTCCTAAAACAAACCTGGGCTAATTCAGGGTTCGCGCTAGGATTTTTTAAAACCAATACTGCGAGTTGCCATTTCAGAGATCTATATCTTGACCAACTCCCCAAAATCGGTCCCCAGAAAATAAAATCCGGTGCGTACTGTGAACAAAACGAAACTATTCAGTGAGGGGGTGGGGGAGAGGGGGATTGTTCGGCAGCAAAACTAAATCTAAATTGAACAAAATCTCTCAGAGAGTTTGACTGCGGTGCTGCTGCCACTCCTTCTTGGGCATGAAGCCACGCAGGAAATAGGTAGGATTTTTTTTCTAGCGCCTGTGTCACTGTCAGTCTGTTGTTTTGCATGACATCATTCGTTGTGACTTACATTGTGCTAAGCCTATTCTTCTTCCTTAGTTCTGTGCTTAGCGCTCATCTATATCTTTGTTCAGTTTAGATTTAGTTTTGACACCTCTCTCTCAAAGCAACACGCAAATTCATAGTCATTGACCCTCCGCTTTTCCATAAGAGTAGGCCATCGTGTGCCGGTGGGAACAGATGACATTTACAAAACTGCATACACACAGGGGCTGGATGTAAAAAAGCACAGGAGTGCTTATTCCATTATCCTCGATTTAAAAGAATAAAAGAAAAAAGAATAAATCAGTCTAGGCCCCATTTACTCATTGTGAATTGAAGTCACTGTCATGCCAAGAAGAGCCAAGCTTTATTCTTTCACAGTAGAGCTTGCTGTTCTGCGTGCTAATGAGGTTGGCGCCAAAGAGTTCCCGAAGGGACTGGAAGGGGTAGGTGTGTAAGCACAGGCGCATGACAGACTGTCAGAAAATATCACTTCAGACTTTTTTTTTAGACGGAAATCTAATCGGTCACAGGCAAACAGAATCGGTACATGGTACCGGCTGCTTCGAAAATTTTCGTTTTATCTGTTTACAATCGGTAAAATACCGACAATTACCAGTTATCACGAACCCTGTAATTATACTATAGTATCTGTATTCTTAATTGTTAATAGCAATTTGTGTCTAATGTCACAAGCATCTTATGTTCTGATATCAAGAATGCAGTAGTTTTTTAATGATGCTGTTTAAGAACAATGCACCATTCATGGTACACAGCTTTGTAGAATGACCAGTGGTTCTTGAACAAGTTGAGATATATTACAAGAAGGAACTTCATAAATTTTGTAAATTTATATATATATTAAAAATAACATGCACAAACTCAAACTACAGTACACCTTTTCACTGCCCCAGAAACTGAGAAAGTCTGCCTTTAAGTTTAAATAAACTCTGTCACTGTTAGCTGGTGTAATCTGACCATTTGTTTGATTGATTAAAAAAAAAAAAAGGGGGGGGGGGGGGGGGGGGGCACAAACACTTGAAACAGGCTGAAAACTTCATGTGGCATAAAAGTTAAAAAATAAAACTCAACACAACGAAGAATTTAGGAACATTTTTAACTCAGATGGTAGATCGAAACAGCAAATTTGACCAGATTTTCCCTGGATTTGAACCCTTCAAAAGTGATGAACATGTACACTGGATAAAAAATATTGAAAGAAGTTTAAAACAAAAAACATTAAGATGACAATCCTGACTTTGCTTAAGTCGAACTAAATTGAAATCAGACCATCCAATCCAGCTGTTATTTTTTGTTATAACTCCTACACAATGTGGACATGATTGAAATTCACTTCTTCACAACAACACTGCATTAAATACATTTAGTTATGAAAAGTGCTGAAGAATATTGCAAACATATCACAAAGCACTGAAAAGTTGGAGATCAAATTCTATGTGGTCACTGTTCTCCACTGTAACTATCTTGAACGGTTGAAGGTGGGAAGTTGGGACGTTCCATGTGGCACGTTCCATGTGGCCAGTGCCATGTGGCCAGTGTGTAAGCTAAGATTTGATCATTATGGATCAAGAACAAGTGTCTAAGTGGAAAATGGAGGAAAATGAACTGGATTATGTGGTGTCAACTGTCATAAAATGGGCACAGCACCTCTAGGATTAAAAATAAAAGTGTAGTGTAATTTAATGCAAAGTTTAGGAAGTTGTCTAGGGTTATAAAAAAAACAAATTTCATGTGACACAAAAATGCACACATGAATAAAGTCTTGACCTAAAATTAGGTGTGTTTTAAAACAAAACAAAAGACATGTGGTTCTAGCACTTACCTACATTTTTGTTGTTCCACGATTTAGGCTATACGAATTGGAATTCTTCACTGATTATAATCACTATGAACTCAAAAGATAAAGATCATACCAAGTGAAAAAAAGGGTGGGGGTAAAACAAACAAATCCTTAGTTTAGACTTTTACAACAACAAAATAACTTAGCCTAGTCTAGCGAGGGAAAGATCACAGTCTAACCATGCTGCAATTCGTGAAGCTGTTGATTTGGAATGAAGCCAAGATGGCGGGCGGTGATTTGAGCAAATGGAAACACAACCCTGCATTATCAGTTCTAACTGTTTCCAACATGTACTGAGAGAACAAACAAATTTGTCTGGGACTAAGATGCTACTTTCTGCCTCTTTAGGAAGAGGAAATAGATGTCTGAGACGGATGTTTATGAAGAAGACTTCCGGCATAAGCAACCACGTTCAACATCCTGTTCGGACCTCCACAGTACATCGGGCGGCCACTGTCAGCGTGGCCATCAATGACCCCCAAATAAAGCAAAAAACGTCCTTCATTGGCAAGTTATCATACATATAGCGAAAACATGACATTACTTACCTGTTGATGATCTTGGTTTTGAATTACCGGAGAGAGAAAATAAGAAATAAACACGATATGTTCAGGCCTAACCGGAAACTTGTGAACAACGGAACTGACAATGGCCCAAAAATTTGTGGTTGGCCTACAGGCCGTCGTGTCACGTGATAGGTTTCTTCTCTCGTTTCTATCACCGTTTGAAGTCTCGATCGCGAGATTTCGGCCTTCATTGCCGCAAGGAGAGCGTGTCCTCTGCTAAAAACTGACGGTTGGTGACGATAAAGATTTTCGTGTATATTTCAGATAGAAAAAAAGATCGAGCTAAAGGCGGATAACGAAGATTTATTAGCCGTTTTAATGCACACTGGAGTAATGAATTAAATCGTTGTTAACACTAGAAAGTAATGGAAAACTTCTCAATTGTAACCTATCGAACAAGTGAAGTCTTGGGAATCAGTAGGCCCTAGGTCTATGTTCAAAACCTGTCATTTGTAGGATTAGGCCTAGCAACGGACCAGAGCTTTGACAATTGAGATTTATGTATGCACACGATCTTCAAAATACACCAGACAAAACTGCCTTCCAGTAATACTCGGTTAAGATTCGAGGTGTCCTTTTTGACATCACGATCTAAGACGAAATTACCAAGGTTGCATTTTTTTCTTGATCAAAGTATTAGTAGCACCATTTGATTTTTCATCTGATGTCACTAAAAGTTTATAACTTATGCTATTAACAATGGATGTATGCTGTTTATGGTGTGTTTTAAAACTTAATACTTTTACTTATTTACTTTGTTCACACACACTGACACAGTGACACACTTACGCGCACACACGCGCACACACGCACACACACACACACATACACACACACACACACACACTCACACACACACACACACACACACACACACACACACACACACATGCGCGCGCGTGCGCGCGTGCACGCACGGGTGCGCACACATGCAGGCACTGCACAAGTGTGCACTTCCACACACAGGTCTGTACACACACACACACACACACACACACACACACACACACACACACACACCACACACACCACACACACCACATTTGTATACATGTATATAATATTATAATTTATAAATCATAATTATATTATAATATACATGTATGCATGTGTGTGTGTGCCTGTCTGCCAATGTGTGTGGAAGTACACTCTTGTGCAGTGCGTGCGTGCATGCATGTGTGTGTGTACTCCGTTTGTGTGTGTGTGTGTGTGTGTGTGTGTACTCTTTGTGTGTGTGTGTGTGTGTGTACATACAATAAAATGATAATGTATACTCAGAGTATCTCTCTGAGTCTCTCTCTCTTGTCAGTCTGTGAGTCTCTCTCTCTCAGTCTCTCACACCCACACCCACACACACTCAGAGTAGACACACATCACACTGTAATATGTATGCATGACAGTTGACTCATGCACATACACAAACACAAACCCTCTCTCTCTTCGTAAGAGTAGGCCATGGTGTGATGGTGGGAACGGATGACATTTACAAAACTGCATACACACGGGGACTGGATGTAAAAAAGCACAAGAGTGCTTATTCCATTATCCTTGATATAAAAGAATAAATCAATAAATCAATCAATCTCTTGCTTGTCTCTTTGAGTCAGTCTCTCTTCCTGTGGAAAGTAGTTTTGAAACGCAATCTACTCAATTGATAACTAATTTGGACATAATCAGGATATGACTACTTTACTAAGGCCTACTTGTTGAAAAGCTCAGTAATCATTGTGCTATAGCCACCCAGTCACCCACTGATACACTAGCCATCCCATGACACAGCAGATCTGTTAAGTTGTGTAAAATACATGACACCATTGGTACATAAGAAACTGTTTAGAGAGACCACAGACCAGCTTTCATACCCCTTACACCTTTCCATTTTAAACAGAACATACAAAAATTTCTTATTTAATTGACATGCTTTTGTTACAAGAAGACAAACGAATGTTATTGTTTTTTATTTGTTTCTTGCAGACAATGTTTCTGCGAGCTGTGGGTCGTGTGGCCGTGATCGGCAAACAAGTGGCGCTGCAAGCCCAAAGAAACATTGGCATCAGTGCAGTTGCTGCCCAGAAGGCTGCCTCTGTGTCTGATCCTATCCAGCAGTTGTTTCTCGATAAAATTCGAGAATACA
Organism: Stramonita haemastoma; assembly: GCA_030674155.1. Lineage (NCBI taxonomy): Eukaryota > Metazoa > Mollusca > Gastropoda > Neogastropoda > Muricidae > Stramonita > Stramonita haemastoma. The sequence continues at coordinate 25,998,907 of CM060339.1, forward strand.
AGAGCAAGTAAGAAATTGAGAAAAATCCAAGCAGTCATGTCTTGTCCTTGTGAAGGTGAAACTGAAAGTGTGACTTTTACTCTACTGTCTATGTGACTCTTTTTCACTTTTTAAGTGGTAAAATTACTAAATTAGTCATTTAGATTTACTTTAGTGGTCTAGCACTCGCAGTAACTAATGCAGTGGTCTAATGGTCTGAATTTGTTGTGTTGTTTTGTTCATAATTTGACTTTCCCCCCATTCATTAGATCCTGATGGGGTGGCTTTGAATTTAGTGTTAGTTTTTGTTTTTGTTTGGGACTTTTCTCTTTTGTTGTTATTGTTCCTTGGTTACCAGGTTAGTGCTCTGAGGCTCACTACAGCTGGCAATAAAAAGCAGAAATTAGAGTACTAATTTTAATTATAAGCAAATACTACTCTACTGTGAGTACTTGTCCCCTTTTTTATGAAGGGAAAAGAGGGGAGGGGGGGGGGGGGGATGCCCCTTTTTTGGAAATCCTACAATCATCAATGTAAAGATCGATTGTAAAAGACAATTTCCAGACTGAATACATCAGAGATGGTTTTAGGCATGAGTACTATATTCAATGGGGCTTTAGTACTCTGAAGATATCATGATTGATTCATTTGGTTGATTGGTTTAGATTTGTTGAGTGGATGATTCAGATTGTATTGGGGGGAGGGGTGGTTCCTTGGCTGGAGCTGTGAGGTTGACCAGCGGTGAGATTTTGTTTATGCGACCATTTTTTTTACCCACCATTAAATTAAGGTAGCTGTGCATTTTGACTTTTCAGGATTGATTTGTTATTTGAATGTTTCAGGTCTTCAGGGGGCAAACTTGTAGACGCCACACCTGATGTTGAAGCAGCATTGAAAGGCGAACTGGAAAAAGTGGACCGTGTCTACAGTGCCTCAGGCAAAGACATGACCCAGTTCCCCACTTTCTCTTTCACTGGTGAGCTGAGTGTAAACTAGCACTGTAACTTATGTACTTGCATCATATTGTATTGTCATGTGTTGCACTGCATTGTATCTCATTGTACACTACTTAAGGTCACGGCAGATTTATCTGAAATCTGCAGACAACGAATGAAAATGTTCTGCCTTTAGAGGATGGGCTCTTTCTTTCTGTGTCTCTGCTGCTATTTTCTCTTCTCTATATGTGGTGTGTGTGTGTGTGTGTGTGTGTGTGTGTGTGTGTGTGTGTGTGTGTGTGTGTGTGTGTTTCTCTGTGTGTTTGACTCTGTCCTTCTCTCTTCTGTCTGTCTGTCTCAGTGTCTTTCAAAAAAGAAGCAGAAGTGCAGTAGACTGCATGCACACTGTTGTCATCTTTAGACATAACCTTGTAGTTAGAACGCAGCTATCCTACTGGGGGACGAGCAGTAGCATATCATGCAAAATCTAAACACTAGTGAACCTCATAGTTCTGGCTTAGAATGAGGTTTTTTTTATATTCCATACTTAACCTTTTCGCTGCTGACCTATTTTGCTCAGGCCTATGCTGAAGAAATTTTCAGAAACAGACAAAAATCACGCATATGATTTTCAATTGCTATTAATTCAGGAAATTCCTAAGATAGCTACATAAAAGTATATACTGAATGAAAGGAAATTGAATGAAGATTGTATTTGTGACAATTTTAAAAATATATAATCAGACGGACAGACACACGTGTGCGCGCGCGCAGGCACGCACGCACGCGCGCGCACACACACACACACACACACACACACACACACACACACACACACACACACACACATACACACACACACCTGCTCTTCACACAAACACACAGCCAGGGAGCCAGGGCAAATGTCAGCAAGAACAATAGCTCATCAACAAAACAGACACACACACTGATAACTGACAGCTAACGAGTAGCCTAAGTGACAAGTGACACACGAGGTCGCAACCACTTCAAAGTAGATCAAACACATCGGCCACTCTGTGACTGGCTCGGTCGCTCACTGACCAAGCCCTGACCAAAGGTGCAACCATATGATACACACATTTAGTTGTTCTGTTTATGAATAAACAGAGAAAAAAAGCAATATAAATATGTTATAAAAACGAATAAAGCCCTCAAATATACCCAACTGCATCTCGAACAATACGATCTTTATGTTCCGATTCAGACCACGAGTACGCAGAAGAAAGTTTCTTCCGGATCAAAACCCGAGTCGTTTGCATCAACTTCGCAAAGTTTGATGTGAACTGAATAAAAAAAAAACCCTAATCTCCACTATCTTGATCTCTATAAATTTCATCAATAACTTCGGCAACTGTGTAGGTCAGTTGAGGGACAGCCATTGCTTCGAAAACCCAAAAATCGAACTTCGCAGTACCTTGTTTACCTTGCCGATTGAACGTCATAAAATATGCAAATAACTTGAACAAATGGGACTCATGGGTTGAAGATACATCAAGGGAGCTAAACAAATCATAATAAGAAGGATTTTCAGCAATGCTGAGCGAAACAGAGAGAGCGTTGGTTCATGACGAGCGGCGCTCGTCAACACAGCATTGCAGGTGGCGGTTTCTATGACGAGCACCGCTCGTCAACAGCGCAGTGTAGGGGTTAAGTCATGAAAAAATAGATAAGGGTGATAAAGAAGAAACTGATAACATGATTATGATTTTTTTGCATTCCAAGCAGTAGGATTATTTTGTAGGTCAATATGTGTCTCACCATCCAACGCTACATTTTGTGTTGGTGTGAATAAGGATGAAAAAGAAGAGACTAATAACATGACTATGATTCCTTTGCATTCCAAACAATGAGTAGGTTTATTTCGTAGGTCTGTACATGTCTCACCATCCAACGCTACATTTTGTGTTGGTGTGATTGTTTTTTTCAGATCCTCAGCTGGAGAGCGTAGGTCTGGGTGAGACGAAGGATATAGAAGCTGTGGAAGCCATGGAAGAGGTGGAGGAGGAGGAGGAGGACAACAAGCCCTACTTTGCGTAGTGTGTTTTTCGGGTGTGGTTTTGTTGTTGTTTTTTTAGGATGTCTGTGAAATCGTTTAAAGCCATGCGGTGTTTCGGTCATCATGTGTGGTTAGCATATTTTTGAAAGAATGGAGAGTTTTATGTCTTGTTTGTTTGGCTCGACTGAACAGTGCTAGGAATAAAAAAAGATTTTTTTCAGAAACTGTCAAAACTGTTGTTGGGGTATTGTTTGTAGTGTGCGAGGACGCTGATTTTCACTTTATGACTCTTTGCACACACCAGGTATGAGCCTCCATCACAAAATGAGTCGCACCGCACTTGACCCACTTTACTGTGTGAAGCCATTTTAGGCAGGTCGGAGTCAGGTGGTCTGTTTTGAGATTTTGATCAATTATGGAACTAAGCTTTCTTCTACCTTGTTTAGAAGTATTAAGACATAATTTTTGTTTTCCTTTTGGTTTAAAAGTGTGTTTAATTAAAAGAACACTCCTTCTCATCCTGACCATTAAGATGTAAAATGTGTCCATTTCTCATTTTGTCACGTCCTGGTATGTAGCATTTCAGTTTGTAAAATAGTTTGGTTTTTTTATATAGAGAATTATCAGATTTTCAGTCTTTTTTTTTTTTTTTTTTTTTTTGAATAGTTAAATTTTTTTATATTTTTTTTATTGCATATTAATATTATCCTAACAATTGAAAAATTGACCTCTGGCATAATGTGACTCATTATGTGGTGGAGGGTCTCATACTCTTATCTGTCCTTTTCTTCTTTCTCTGCAAGTCATCACTTTCATATTGAATGTTTTGTTTATGCTTTGGCCTAGCTGACCACAAGGACAGTATCTTTTGTTTCTTTGTCTGTTCCTTGGCTAGGGCTTAGGGATTTACCAACGGCGAGATTGTTTGTGACTGTCTACTCACCTTTAAGGTAACTGCAATTTGAATTTGCCTTCAGGGATGATGTCTAAACATAATATCAGTGTGCATGTTTCTGAAATTTTGGCATCTATCTCTTCAGAAAGGCAGAAAGGGTTTTTAACGTGTGTACAAGATGTTCTGTGTGCAAACAGGACCTTGGTTCATAGTCTCATTCAAAGGACTTTCAGGGAAGTGGAGTCATACTGGTGTTAGCTCCAGGAGAAAAATCCTTCCAATGGTTGCCTCATTGTGGCTTGAATCATGAGCGCAATGCTCTAACCACTAGGCTATCCCACTTTCCCCTCCTGCAGACAGTATCTGAACTGAGTATTAATTCATCTCTGAGACACCCACAATCTTTTGAAAAAGAGTCAGTTTGATAAGTATTTGTTGTCGTCAAATGCTCAGCAAAAAATGTCTGTCTGTCATATGAGCCAAATATTCAAACGAATTGCCAAGATCCTACATCATTTTACTTTTTCTGTTTTACCCTCTGTTTCAGTATATACACAGTACCCTTTGGTTCAGTATATACACAGCATAACATTTTTAAAAAACAGAACTGTAATGTTCTTTCTCGGAGAGCATATAACAGACATAAAACTGTAATGTTCTGTCTTTCTCAGAGAGCATACAACAGACATCAAACAGTGTTTCTTCTTCTTTGTCGTCAAATTGCTCAGACAGCAACTACTGCTGTCTGTCATATGAGTGTGTATGAACCACCATAGTTTTGTATGTAGCATGTCCCTTGTCTCAAGCTGTTAATTGCAGTTAATTCCCTTGTATTAACCCTCTTGCATTCAGATTCTCTGAACACAAATTGGCCCTAGATTTCACATTCCATCACAAAATCAGGTCAGGCTTACATGCTCGTTCGCCTTTTCCCCCTTCTAAGTATATACCAGCAGCTATGATTTACATCCAGACTCTCACAACAGGCTCTGTGCCTCTGGCCTGATTGAGCTTCAGCGTGTGGTAGCGATCTGTGAAAGTCACTGCATGATGGAAAACTACTGTGTGTAAATCCCAGGTCAGGACTCAGGGGAGGGAATTATTTAATCCCGGCAAATCCCAAGTCGGGACTAAGAGGGTTAACCCTTATACCCCTGGGGTCACACAATTTATTCACTGTGAAACTTGTGTCAAAGGGAAGTAATTTCTACATCTTTCAATAGTCAATACACAAAAAACTGAGGGCGCTACAGGGTTATGTTTTAAAGGGATGCTAATGGGCGCAGCAGGGGGATAAGGGTTAATTAATCAATGTGAAATCTGGTGTTAGGATAATACCTAGATGAATGGGCTGTGTAGAGATATCACGTTTTCTTCAGATGAGACTATAAACCCAAGGCCCCGTGTGTAAACGCATGCAGAACATCTTGCGCGCACGTTAAATCCTATTCAGATTTTCATAAGAGTAGGCCATCGTGTGCCGGTGGGAACAGATGACATTTACAAAACTGCATACACACGGGGACTGGATGTAATAAAGCACAAGAGTGCTTATCCCATTATCCTCAAAAAAAAAAAAAAAGAGAATAAAAATAAAAGGACGAGTTATCCTTCGGGGCTATGGTGTACAGTGTCTTGTCCTTAACAGCCGAGTCACTGCACAGTGTTACAGGTCCGGATTAAAAATAAAAAAAAAATTACAATGCTGGTCCTCCCAGAAAAGAGAAGAAGCAAAGAATATATATATATATTTTTTATTCTTTTATATTGATAATGGAATAAGCACTCATGTACTTTTTTTCATCTAGTCCTCGTGTGTATGCAGTTTTGTAAATCATGTCATCTGTTCTCACTAGCACACAATGGCCTACTCTTACGAAAAGCGGAACACAGAATACAGGTCAAGATGCTGAACTGGTGGTGTATAAAAGAATGTCACATCAAACAATGTGGGTGAAAAATACAGGCAATGCAAACCACACACCAAAATGCTGTGACAGTGAAGAGAAAGGATATAATTATAGGAGGTAAAATAATGATAGAGGTGAGGCAGGTGATGCTAACCATACACTGAAATGCTGTGACAGTGAAGAGAAAGGATATAATTATAGGAGGTAAAATAATGATAGAGGTGAGGCAGGTGATGCTAACCATACACTGAAATGCTATGACAGTGAAGAGAAAGGATATAATTATAGGAGGTAAAATAATGATAGAGGTGAGGCAGGTGATGCTAACCATACTCTGAAATGCTGTGACAGTGAAGAGAAAGGATATAATTATAGGAGGTAAAATAATAATAATGGTGAAAAAGACGGGATGCCAACCACACATCGAAATGCTGTGACAGTGAAGAGAAATGATATAATTATAATTATAGGAGGTAAAATAATGATAAAGGTGATGCTAACCATACACTGAAATGCTGTGACAGTGAAGAGAAAGGAGGTAAAATAATAATAAAGGTGAGGCAGGCGATGCTAACCATACACTGAAATGCTGTGACAGTGAAGAGAAAGGAGGTAAAATAATAATAAAGGTGAGGCAGGCGATGCTAACCATACACCGAAGTGCTGTGACAGTGAAGAGAAAGGAGGTAAAATAATAATAAAGGTGAGGCAGGCGATGCTAACCATACACCGAAATGCTGTGACAGTGAAGAGAAACGATATAATTATAGGAGGTAAAATAATAAAGGTAAAAAAGAGGGTATGCTAACCACACACCAAAATTGCTGTGACAGTGAAGAGAAATGATATAATTATAGGAGGTAAAATAATAAAGGTGAGACAGAGGATGCTAACCATACACTGAAATGCTGCGACAGTGAAGTGAAAGGATACGATTATAATTATAGGAGGTAAAATTTTTTTTTTGTTTTTTAAATTATAGGTGACATCAAGGAGACAGAATTTTTCACACAACTTTGGAAGGGGAAAAAAAGACGGAGAGAGAAGAGGGGGGGGGGGGGGGGGGGGGGGGGGGGGGTTTGAATCAAGGATGCATTAAACAAAGAGAGCAAACAAAAACAAAATTCATTTTTAAAATCATCAAATATCAATTTCTTCCTCAAAACACACATAGAAAACACAAAGACCAATATAAGTATCTCATTTATTTTGTCACTTTTTTCAGCACAAGGGTTCCCCCCTCATGATTGGAGTTCTGAACAAAGGCTTGGTCACTTTTGTTATTTCTTTTATCTTAATGACAGTATAATCTGTTGACAATAATACACGACTGTTCTTTCAATTTGTTTTATTTTAGCTGCGAGCCGGCTACCCAACCCTAACTCCAGTTTGTTTGTTTTCTGTCTGAAGGGGGAAGGTAGGCTTTTCCCAATGCTCTGACCAGCAGTGACAATGACCGACCAACTGACTTGTTCGCCATTGAATTTCCACACTATTTGAAATATATCTCAATGATTACAATGTGTTCATTCCAATATACTTTTGAAGCACAGCAGAAACCAAAAGCTTAATTCCAGCTACGTTATCTTTACAGCCAGAAAGCACAAATGCCCTCAATAATAAGTGCTAAACATCAGCTTGCAAGTTAAACAGGAGGGGCTTGTGCTAAGCTTGTATTTTTCTCGGGAAATGGTCAGGTTGGTGGTCAAGTGCCAGTGGTGTGCTCACCACTTTTTTAAGGTAAATTACAGAACATTTAGAAGTAATATATAATATAATATAATATGATATAATATAATATAATATATTCAATATAAATACTGGTTACGGCAAATATATTTGTTGAGGCTCTAAAGGAACATGCATTTTCTCCAATCATTCAGATGAGCAACTGGATTTAATCACATACGATAATGGTAATCAAAATGGGTAATAAAAGTAAATTTCCAAATGGGATTTTTGATAGAACAAGCTTAACTGGGTTTGGTAAACAAAAAGTTTTTTTTTTTAATGAAATGTACAGAGTAAGGAAACCATCGATAATTTTTGCAATCAAAAGGATAAAAAAAAACAAAAAAAACCACCCTTCACATGCTACTGGCAAATTCAAATCACTAATATCTCATGGACAGAAATTCAAGAGGGTACAAGCCATATATTAAAACAGTAAACATTCAAACATAATATGGGGAAAAAATACCCACAACACAGTAGCCGAATATCAGAACACACCTATTACAGAACAAGAAGCACCCACAAATCAGCAATACCTCAGCCAGTCACAAGACACCCCTACTAAAATCACAAACACTCGTACACGCACCAATATGCCCACGCATTAACACTTACAGCTCACGTACGCATGCACATACACACTTCCACACACACACACAAACATTGGGAACATTCACCCACATCTTTATGATGCATATACTAAATTGTTACAACTCGCTGTAAGTAAAGACGAAATAATAATTTAAAATAATTCTCTATTCCATTAAGATACTGAATACAGTCTAAATAATAACATGCACTCATTTTTATGGCATAAACCAAACTGTTATAAGTTATAGTATGACAAGAAAAATATCAGTGAAATTGATTTTATTAGAATATTGAACACAGTTTAAATTAAAAGGTAGCCAGCCATTTCTATGCTTCAAAATGTCCCATTTTTTCTACCTGAGCTCTTTCATCTCTCTCTATTCACTTGAAGGTGAAAAATGTGGGCACTGTTTGGAATGGTTCCATGCAAGCAAGCACAGATAAAGCAGACATTTCAAGCCTCCAAACATGAATCTTGAAACAAATGCCCCAAAACAAACCAACATAAAAGAAAACACCCTAGTACTGAACATGTAACTTTAAAAGGATTGTGTATTTCATTTAAAAAAAACGGGCAATATGTTTGAAAGATTATGAAAAGACAAGCCCCACAAGGGCAGCAGGAATAAACTGCTTCACTTTGCACTCAGTACTTCAAAACTGAGTACATAAAAAAGATAAAAGGAACATCACCTTTAGTCCAAGAAAACTATAGTAAATGTTTCAATACAAAATGTCAAAGATGTGACTGACTAGAAAATAAAAATGGAAAAGGAAAGCGCTTTAAACACAAGACTTGCTGTCCACCAGCATTTCTTGCATATTCTTTCTACTATTGAGGAAAAAGTAGTGAGGAAAGACAAGTGCAGGTACCAACTTCTCAATCATTTTGAAAATGACTTATCAAAGATTCAAAAAAAAAAAATTGAAATGAAAATAAATTTTAGGGAATAATGTCTTTCAGTAGCAGCATTGTAGGCATTTCTGAGTAAGCACCATGCCTTTGGCCTGACCCGACTCGAGTTTCGGCTCCTGGATGAGCCCTCATCAGAGGTCCCGGCAGTGATTGAAACTCCACATGCTGTGGTACCTTACAGCAAGACATTTCAAAATTTAAAAGTGTCAATTGTATTCAAAGGTTAAAAAGTTAAAGTCTGTCCCGAGCCTATAGAGGCTCATCAGGCCGGTGCTTATCCCGGTTTCTGTGGCGTTAAGCGACTGAGAGTCATAGACTCCCCCCTGGATAGGACGCCAGTCTATCGCAGGGTTAACCCCCAACACAAGGTTGGTACCCCTTTTACACCTGGGTGGGGTGAGAAAATAGCCGTAAAGTGCCTTTTCCAAGGGCACAACGCCAAAGCCGAAAGCTGGGATCGAACCCACAACCTTTAGATTACGAGTCCAACGCCCTAACCACTAGACTACAGCGGCGGCTGTATTCAAAGGAATATTTGATATTTCTGTGGCCTTTTGAAGCTGCCCTCAAAAGACGATGATAAAAAGAGAAAGAAAATATGCTTAGAGTATATGTTGGAAAAAAAAAAAATTAATAAGACAAAATAAGCACCTAGTGAATCTTTGTGCCTTAAGTTTGGGGATCCTATTAAAAGGATGCAAGGGAGGTCATAAAGTTTGTATCCAGCCAAGTGGTCAGTCTTAGCAAGATAATAACCCAAACATTGCAATACACTTTAAGTGCATGCACAGGCAAGAGAAGTTGGGAAAAAAATATAAATGGCCTACACTTGGATCTACTAGAGATGCAATTCCCACTTGACTACAAAGTATTATTGAGGAAAAAGTAGTGAGGAAAGACAAGTGCAGGTACCAAATTCTCAATCATTTTGAAAATGACTTATCAAAGATTCAAATTAAAAAATTGAAATGAAAATAAATTCTAGGGAATAATATCTTTCAGTGGCAGCATTCTAGGCTTTTACTTTTATTCTCTCTACTTGAAAACTGATTTAACACAAAAAACCAACCACATTGACACAGCCAAGTGTTTTGCACAACTGCTTGAAAACATTAACAGTTTACAGCCAACTGCTAAATTTTTTTTTTTTTTTTTAAATCACATGCTAAACCATTTTCTAGTTTTACACTACTCGGGTTTCATAAGAGCACAAAGTACTGTAAAAAAACAACAACAAAACATAACCAGTACCATGTATTATCGCAGTGATCTGCTAGATTACATTATGTCATATTTGCTACACTGACATTTTAGAATACACACTGAAAATGAAGTTCCAAACTTGCAAAAATGCAGCTCAAATAGATAAAGAGTACAAAGGTTTGACAAATGCAAGAAAGCAGATACTGATTCAAGTTAAGTCAAAAACACTTTAATCATCCCTTAAGGGCAATTACAATAATGACAGGCATATTGATACGAATCATAATCAAAGACTCAAAATAGCTACATTTCATATTTGTTCAGACATTATATGATAACTCCAGATAAAAATGTCACAAAGGCTCACACTCTACGCTCGCACACACGCAAACGCACACATACACACACACCAATGTTTGGATACAATGTTATTAAAACCATTGACTAGAAAAGACAAGATCACTATTATTTACGCATTGTATGCACACATTCGCACACGCATATATACATGCACGCACGCACACACATAAACATGCTCCTCCCCCCACCATCCACACACACACACACACTCCCCCCCCCCCCTCTCCTTACACATATACACACACAAGCACACACACACTCACTCACTCCGCCCCCCCACCCCCACCCCCACCACACACAGACTCACCAATAAATGCAATGTTTTAAAACCATTGGCTAGAAAGACGAATTTACAAGCAATTCGAAAAATCAATTTACAAGCAATTCGAAAAATCAATAAAGCCAAAACTAAAACATATTTTATGGGTGCATAAGCATGAATATGCACACCTGTACGCATTGACCTGCATGCGCGCACGCACGCACACACAACACATACACTCACAATTCATGCAGCAATGAGCACTGGTTTAAGTCAAATCTCTCAATCTAGTCTTACCATACCAACAATATTGTTTTGAGAAACCTCTCAATCTTTACCCAATTATTTCTTTCATTCTTTTTCTTTAACTTTTTTCCCTCCATTTTTTTCATAATTCTTCAAGGTTTTAATAAATTATATTATTTGTCTTGTCAGATTTAACAAAACAAAAAAGGCCTTAACAGTACGTTTGTGCTGACTGTAATGGAAATCAATGTCTACTAGGATGAGAGGTGCAGATGGAGCAGTCTATCAATGGGCTGGGAGTGCTCTGACCTGGGTAATGGGCATGTCCCTCACCTACAGCAAAGCAAAAAGCCTGAAGGAAATAACTGAAGGTAACAGGACACACCAATACAAGATGCCTGCAATCTTATACACACAGAATGGAAGCCAAAATGGTTTTCTTTGCAATCTTATACACACAGAATGGAAGCCAAAATGGTTTTCTTTGCAATCTTATACACACAGAATGGAAGCCAAAATGGTTTTCTTTGCAATCTTATACACACAGAATGGAAGCCAAAATGGTTTTCTTTGCAATCTTATACACACAGAATGGAAGCCAAAATGGTTTTCTTTGCAATCTTATACACACAGAATGGAAGCCAAAATGGTTTTCTTTGCAATCTTATTTACACAGAATGGAAGCCAATGTTTTTCATAACCAAATTTTGTAAAATACCAAAAGGGGGGGGGGGGGGGGGGGGGAAAGCCTTTCTAATTCCAAGTTGTTAAAAAAAAAAGTTGCACACAATTTGTTATTTTTAAATCGCAATACCATAAATTTTTGAGTGGTATTTCAATATTTCTCCACCCTCGTTCTGTCCAAAATTACAGCAATCTTTTTAAAGTCCATGTTGGATACAGCTGCGAAGCTGGCAATCAACATTTCTTTCAACCATGCACACACACACAACTTGGCTTCATGTTATTTCGATACGTACTATTTTGCACTTCACCCCCCCCAAAAAAAAAAAACCAAAAAAACAAGCAACCCCCCCACCCCCCCAAAAAAAAAATTAAAACAGCCACACACACACACAAACTCACACAGAGGGGATAACTAAATTTTGTGCTAGTTGCACAATATAGCCTACGCTGGTGATGACAAATATGAGGTATACCATTCCATAGAATTGCCTGTGGCAGAAATTCATCCTTCCTACGCACGTGCGGTAAGAACCTATGACAAAATTTAGAAAACCGCATGCACATGGAGACAATGTAAAAAGGCACACAAGTGCTTATCCATTATCCTTAAAATCTTTAAAAATCAAAAGATTTAACAAATACAAGACAAACACTCGCATGCGCACACAAGTGTTTATCAATTATCCTTGAAACAGAATAAATGTATACAAGACACACACACAGGCACACACACTGACTGTATGAAAAAACAAAAGTACAGGACTGCTTTTCCATTATCCTTGAAATGAAATAAAATAAATGACAAAACATGCACACACAAATACAAGCACTCCCACTAACCTGAACATACTTCCTACCCTCCTTTACACTAATGCCCTTTTTCCCTAGACTGTATCCTCACCCTAAGTACTTTCCCCTATTGACACCTATATCTGCTATTTTTTAGTTTTGTTTTTCAACCCACTACCTCTACTCTTGTTTATAAATAAACTGAAATACTTCCTGCATCCTCCCCTGAACCTAAAAGTTTGGCTGCCTGCCCCTTATCCCCATACAATACAAATATAAATACTTTATAACCTTAAAAATAGCGATACTCTATACATCAAAAATACTTATATGAATACTTTACCATCTCAAAAACAAAAATGAATTCCTATCCTTGGTCAATAAACCTCTTCCCCCATCCTTATATACCAGAACATTCTAGCACCCCTCCTCCTACCAAACCTAGCTGTACTGTTTGATCACATCTGACCACAATCCTGAAGTCAGAATGTGGCTACCTTTAACAGTCGGTAAAAATGGTTGCGTTTGCAGAAATCTACCATTGGTGAACATCGGAGCTCTAGCTGAGGAATAAAAAAAGACATGGGTATTTGACTATAATTTTCACATCATTTTGGTAAATTCAAAACTGTTGATCATTACTGTTCGTATATAAACTTTGTTCATTTTCTTTTTGAGAGCATGGTGTAAAGAAGCCCTGTGCTTAACCATTTACTCTCTAACAATTTCATTTGATTCAACACAAATGAAAAAATGTTTCACCATAGTGTCAGCATATACCTGTTGTCCACCTGCCTTTTGTGTCCACACCAGGGGCCAGGGTTAGGGTTGAGGTTAGCGTTATGGTTAATGTTAACAGTTAGTAGCGAGGGAAAAGGTTGTCTGTCAGCTGGTTGGTCTGAATGTTAGAAATCATGTGGACACAATAGCAAACAGACAAGTGGTATGTAGCTGTGGACACATTGCTGTTTAATTTAATGTTTATAGGCCAACCAATCACGAAAGCTATATGTACCTCACAATGACATGAAACTTAATCAGAGCTATCAGTTCTATAAACAGTTAAGGCTGTGCATTGGACTTCGGTGTCCACAAATTTTCAATTTTGTATCGAAATGATTTCAGGTCTAAGGCATTTTCAAACAAGTTACTTTCATTATAAAGAAAAGAGCCCCATATAAACCATGTAAGAAAAAGTTGCTTTCATTTTATGAAAAAAATGAACCCAAAATAAACCACATAAAAAGATGCTTTTGTAACCCCCCTCACAAAAACGTATTTTTGTTGGGTGTGTTACTAAGCGCTAAGTTCAGTAACTCCCTTGTAGAGTTGAGTGATCGCCCCTTAAAAAAGAGTGCCTATCGGGATACCTCTGTTTTTTAAATCTCACTTCCTGCCTGGGGCTAGTGAGGGAGAGACGCGTGACAGAGACTCGCTCCTGAGTCTAGATGTTCCCCATTAAGGTTGGTTTATTTCCTTAATTTCGTTTTTGATCACCAACTATCTGTTTAAGCAAATTTCAGCTTAATTCAGAATAGTTTTGGAAGGTTCATGAAATCTATATGTTTGATTTAATTTCACAGGCTTTCAACCTGTGAATTAACAGTGAACGTAACTTTGTACGTACGTGGTACGTGATCGCTTCGAACAAAGGAAGCGTGGGTTAAATTTTGGCGCGATCATGGTTCTTGTTGTAAGATTAATTTTGGTAGGATATTGTTCAGTTATTAAAACGCTGGAAATATTCTAGTGTGGCTTTACACTACAAATATATGGGTGTGAAGGCCTATTTTTATCATTAAGAATGGTGATTTATTTATAATAAATCATGTAGCAATTTTAAAATAAGTAATGGCATTGGAGTGTCATTGTGGACATTTATTTAAAATAAATTAGTCCCTTTTATTAATGTTTGCACAGTTTCATAGGATGGACCATCCTCTGTCCTAAAGTAAATGAGACATGTTGTGAGACAAGTTATTAAAATTATGTAATGATTATTTTATCATTAAGAATGGTGATTTATTTATAATAAATCATGTAGCAATTTAAAACAAGTAATGGCATTGGAATGTCATTGTGGACATTTATTTAAAATAAATTAGTCCTTCTTATTAATTGTTTGCACAGTTTCATAGGATAGACCATCATCTGTCCTAAAGTAAATGAGACATGTTGGGATGCTTGCACAGTTTCATAGGATGGACCATCATCTGTTCTAAAGTAAATGAAACCTGTGTAAAACTAACTACTAAAATTATGTAATAATTTTAGAGGTGACGTTAGATTGTTCTGAGAATATTAAATTCTCACGAGAATGGCAAATTGGATAGGGTGAAAGTATTTTTGGTAATTGAGCTGTGTTGTAAACAAGCTCAGTGATGAATGTTTTGTGGTGATGTTTTTTATAGTGTATGTTCTTTGATTTCAGGAACATCGTCATCGTCATCTCCTCACACCATCATCCCATCCCCACTCCTTCCATCTGTGCCTAAACTAAGATTGAGCCATTGATTCAAGGTGTTTGGAACTGAACAGAATATATTTTTGTTGTTTTTTAATTGTACTTGTAGTACAATTAGTCATTGGTGTTTTGTGTAATGTGGTAGTGTTGTAGGTTGTGTTGTGGAATATATGTTATAAACCCAATTTACTCGGTCTGGAGTCACATTGAATGAATGGTGTTATTCGTCACGTTCAGTGTGTTCAGTGTGGCTGCTGAGTGAGTTGAGGTTAAATAATTTCACTTCACCTACTTTCCTACCTCATCTATATTTCTTTTCCCCTATTTTTCTACTATCCTCTTTTCTATCCCCCCTTTATCACTCCCCGGCCCATAAGTAGCTGAGCCCTACTCTTCTTTAGGGTTACTGAAGAAAATAGGAATTATTCTAAAACTCTAAGATTTCCGGTACCGAATCAGACGGAACGGGAATTAGAGTGGCGACTTAGATAATTCCCGTGTAGGACCCTCTACACTTTCATTTAAAATATATAAAAAGAGCCTGACTTGAACCATGTAAAATGAATATCAGCCAGCCCTTTTTTTTTCTCTCCCCTTGGCTCTAAATGTGCATCTGTACCCCTCCTAAACACCCCTCTCCCATCCTTGCCTCTTTTCAACCCAATGGATCCTCCCACAACTACCCCCTTTACACACACACACACACACAAAAACAAACATAATACTTGTGGAATATGAAAAAAAAAAATTCAACAGACTGTGACCACCTTATTGGTGTGCAAAAACTTGTTGCCTGCACAAAAATCACACTACAGGTGAACCTCAGGTCTAGCCAAAGATGGGTGGGGTGGGGTGGGGTGGATTGGGGGAAGGTTGGGGGGGGGGGCAGGGAAGGTAGAGAGGGGGGGGGGATGTGGGGATTTTCAATTAAATCTAAAACTTTCATTGATGTACTTAATGCCACAAACCAATTAGGAATGGTATACGACCGGCAAATCTCACAGATTTGTGAAACTCGTCATCAATTCTGTATATCATAAAAGAATCTGGAGACTTGAACTGCACTCTCAGATCTTGAAATGATAGAGTTATGGCTATTCTCCAAATTCTATATTTGATATCTCGATCACTTAGCTGCTAAATGACTGCTTAGGTTATGGAATACATCTACCCGTTTTCCAATAACCCTAAAGTATAGGATAAAGCATTGCCAATCATTGAGGGGCTTATCACAAAAATATTCATCTGATTCACTGAGGAAAAAGAAATTGTTGCCAGTCCCACAAGGCATATTCACCAAGAGAATTAACCACAATCATTAAATTGGATTCAATAATTCTAATTATTAAATCATCACAAGTAAATGTCACTGTCTTTAAAAGGAAAAAAAAAAAAACATGATAAAAACACAATTCTTTCCAATCCTTATTTCAGAGAAAGTTTGGGACCCAAGTATCTTTTCAAGCTACCATTGGATCATTAAAAAAAAAAAGAAAAAAAAAAGGACTAGCTCTCATTAAAAAAAAAATTGAACATTACAAATTCTTCAAAAATCTTCAGATATTTTGTTCGGATTCATTAAAAAAAAACCCAAAAAAATCTTGTACAAAATATTCACAAGCTTCTCTCTGTCCAATGAGCATAAAGGGACACAGAAGAAAATTTACTCTTTTATCCAACCATTTAAAAATTTTTATTTCTTCAGCTGCCAAGTTTATGTTTGAAGAACTCTCTTCAGCGCTAAGTGTTTTTTTTAGCGCTGTTACGGATTTCTTGGTAGGTTTTATGTGTCAGAATTACAGTAGGGATTTTACACTCAAAAGTAGGAAGAGGGGTGAAGGGGGATATGTCTTGCTATCTTCCAGGCAAGTAGACTGTAGGTGTAAAATCTTGTTACTGTATGAAAAACTGTAGGTGTGAAACTTGGAACTATGAAAAACTGTAGGTGTGAAACCTCGTTACTGTGTGAAAAACTGTAGATGTGAAACCTTGTTTACTGTATGAAAAACTGTAGGTGTGAAACCTCGTTACTGTATAAAAAACTGTTCTTCACATGACCTGTGCTGTCAACAAGGAAAGTAGCCTATAGCCACTTAAGAGAAAACATTTTGATTCTTAATTTTGCCACCTTACTAAGAGGTACTCTGCACACATTGAACATTTTTCTATAGCACTTTTCCAGGAAGGTATTGATCTGCTACTCTTTTACCATAAAAACTGGCTCTCTCCTCCCTTAAATTCTTCTACAAAACTGAATTAAGTTAAAATTGAATCAAACATTCACTTACAAATTCGTCACTTCAGATTAAAAATGAACTATTTGTGCAACAGTACAGAATCCCCCAAATATCATATAACAATCATTATCCCCCAAATGTCATCTAACAATCATTTTTCCTTAGGGTAAGTAGTAGGAAGTACTGAGGATGCCAGCCATTCTGCTTATTTATAAAAAAAATATTAAAAAAAGACTCCCCCTTCCCCCCCCCCCCCCCCCCAAAAGACAACACTGTCTCAATCTGCCAGTTATTTTTGCATTACTGCTGATAGAAACTGGCATTCTTTATCTTTCGTTTTTATTACTATAGTTTGCTGCTTTGCCTCATTTATATGCAGACTGTAAAGCATCTTTTCTTTCCATTTTATTTCTTTGAATTGATTTCATTTCCGTCTGTTTGGGGGAGGGTGGGGGGCAACTTTTTCATATCTTTTTTTTTCTTTTCTTTTTTACTTAAATTATAAAAAAGGGGGGGGGGGGAGGTGATAACATTTCGTCAATTTTTTTCTTAATCTTTTCCCTTCACAACAGCTAACAATACCATAAAATGTGACGGAAGCCAACTTGGTGAAGGGTAAGGTCTTTCTCCACGATTATTCCTCATTGTCCTTGATGGGTGTCTTCTTCCTTGATGTCCTCGCTAGATGTCCTTGACAGATGTCCTGAGCATGTTGTAGCGTCTGTTAAGTAAAAAAAAAAAAATTCATCAAACTTGCTTGAGAAATAAAAAGGGCAGGAGAATGGACCAGGGGGGCAGAAAAGTGGAAAAGTTAAGGAAAAAGAAAATGGAGACTTTAAATCTCTGTGTGTGTGTGTGTGTGTGTGTGTGTGTGTGTGTGTGTGTGTGTGTGTGTGTGTGTGTGTGTGTGTGTGTGTGTGTGTGTGTGTTGTGTGTGTGTGCGCGCGTGTGTGTGAGTGTGAGTGTGAGTGCACGCGGTGTGTGTACGCATGCATGCGTGCATGCATGCATGAGTTGACTTGATACACGATACCAAAGATCCATTAAAGATGATGATATTCTGCAGTCTACTTGCCCATTTCTGACAGCCAACAGGACTGATTTTGAAACTGCACAAAACATTACATTCTTTTTTAAATGTATAAAAAAAGGGATGAAATTTACTTTAATGCCATAAATAATGGAAAATAGTTGCCAACATGATCAGATTTGTTCACTTTTTAAGCCTGGAACAATAAAAGATGACCCATTCTTTTTACTTTAACACTGATCTATCAGTATAAACTTTTAAATGATCAATTTTTTTTTTAAGATGTTTTCTGACTTAATAGTAAGCATATTTTTGTCTTCCAGTTTGATTTTTTTTTTAATTAAGTATAGTCAATGTCAAAGTTGGCAGATTTATGTTCCCATGTTGGAATTTAAGGAACTATCAAAATATGAAGATATTTCATCTTACCCAATGATGCAGTGCCATTCTAGACCTATGACTGGGGCTATTACACATTTACTTGTTGCTTTGAACACATTGTAAGACTAGCTGCTGTTACGTATGATGACTGAATTTGGGATGCATAAAATTTACTAACTTGAAAATTTTGGCAGCAACAAAAAATAATGTTAACATCTATGGTCTGAATGACAACTGATTTTTTTGGTTTAATTCCTCAAAAAAAATTATGAACGTCATCTTGGACTGTATGCAAATGGGAGTCTTATGTTAGGATAATACAAACAGAAATATGACTAGACACACAGACAAAATCTTAAGACAGAAGGAATAAACAAATGTTACCTCATGTATTGTTGCGTGTCCATTTGGTGTGTTTGACGATTGGGCAGAAATTTGAGTGGAGGCGCCTTGCCCACAGCACATCCCCACTGTCTCAGCCAAGAGGGCATACATACAGCGTTGGAGATGTGCAAAGGCCAACAAGCCCCCAGGGTTGCAGCACATAATGACTGTGCAAGTCAAACCTTGTGCTGGTAACCGATAGTGGTGCCAGATGGTGTGTTCTTCTGCACTTGATTCCAGTCCAGTTGTTCCTGTAAGCAGTTGAAAAGTCATCAGTGACAGGGAAAAAAATCATAGTTCTGTTAGCTCAGATGTCATTTTGATCTGACCACTTTAAAACAATTCATTAATTGTTCTTTAAATACACCATCACGTTTAATCTTTTGCTTTGTTTCCTCAAAAAAAGTTTCAATTTTATTACTTCAAAACAATAAATTCACAATTTCTTTAAAGAATGTCACTTCTTTATTAACACAAGCGTTAAAATTATTAAATACTTTCATGTCAAAACAATCAATTCCCAATTATTCTGAAAAAATATATCACATTTCAGTTTTTTGCTTTCTTGGTTGAACTATAAAATGATCTGACACCATTTTGGTAAAAAAAAAGAAGAAAAAATTATTCTATTATCACCTCTCATCTTTTGCTTAATTAGCTAAACTATCAAAACCATTTTTTCTTTAAATTTCGTTAACAAAAACAAATTTACACACTTTTGACTGATGCATTACATTTCGTGCTTGTGATCTCAAATTCAAGCTGATTTGATCTTTCACTTAGAATTAAAAAAAAATTTCACAAGATTATAACATTTCACCTTTTGCTTTATTAGCCAAAATATACCAACTTCATACCTTTGCACCACTCTTCCAAAGCAACCCCCACACAACGATGGCCAAATAAAAACACGAGGCACCGAATGGTTCCAGTCCCACAGCCCCTGAAAACAAGGAAGTCCTGATCACACGCTAAAATTCAGAGAGTCTTCTAGCCATATATTACATTAACCTATTATGTTACCTTGAAAATAAATTGAAGACCATTCTAGTCTTTGAGAGTTTTCCCAGATTCAACCATATTTTAACATCTCATATTGCAATGATCCAATTTCCTCACTTTAAAAGATTAAATTTTCAAACATTACATAATCTTAAAATTCTATCTCCAACATTTGGATAAATCAATTTCTTCCTGGTGACTTTGCAAAGTTCTATACACATAAGCTATTAATATAAAAAAATTAAAATTCTTAACCATTACATTTTACACACGTTTTCACTACCAATAAGGGATGCAATGCTTTCAAGAAATAAAAATGTTCTAAATGCTCTGTACATGAAAAAAAAAAAGCAATTTCTAAAGAGGATTTTATCCAAAACACGAGACATCTTGATTTCATTTTAAGCAGGTACTTACACGGTCCTTTATAGGGATACTGGTCTCCATTCAGTGGTCTCCTGTCTCGGAGATAATGGCTGCGTCGTCTTTCACTTGTCGTAAGGCAATTTTCGTAAAGTCAATTTTCAGGTTTTTGCACCGTTCCATGCCTGAGACAAGCAGACAGAAAAAGACACTTGAAAGAAATTTAAACAATGAAAAAAAAAAAAAAAAGAATACACAGGCAGGCAGAAATGATTAAAAAGAAATGCAGACAAGCAAGGACGACAACCAAGACAAAAAAAAAAGGCAAAACTGAGGACAGACATGGGGACATACAAAGACAAATATACTAGGCCCGACAGAATAAAAGATGACCAAAATGAAAGGTACTTGATTAATTTCTTTTTGCTGCCCATCCTGAGAAACGCCTGGTGGTGCTGCACTTGAGTGGCATTCTCCCATCTGATATGTACCTGGAAAAACAAAACACAGTTACTTCAAATCAGATGGAAAATAATAAGAAAAAACTACAACAAAGATTAACAATGATAGAGACTAGGAGTACACAATTACAAAAATAAAATTTTAAGACAAGTGAGTCAGGTCACTAAGAAAGTGAAGTAGAAGTAAATGAGCAAGTATAAAGTATGAAACATACCAAGAACTTAAAGAACTTTTTTTTTTTAAAGCTTACACCTGAAGCATGTATCAAACTATTATAAAGCCCCTCAGCTGTAGCTGCACAGCTGAATACTTACCCACGTGAGAACTTGATGGGCCAGATAACGGCCCCATTGATGAAGACTTGGGAAGATCCAAGAACTTGGTCCCACAAGGCGACTCCAGTGATCCACATGACAACTCACCAGGTCAGGACCCATGTTTAATAAAGGGTGGGAAGGCCAAGGAAACACAGGGACGACTGAGTTGCAATACCTCACAACTACTGTCTAAACACCGATGTAGGTGGTGGAAAGGAAACTCCTGACAACCCCCCCCCCCCCTCCCCCCCAAAACAAAAACTCCTGACAAAAGAAACCTATCAGAAATGGAAAGGGACAACCGAGTCGCAGTACCTCATGACTACTGCCTCAAACTCTTAATTATTGTACTTGTGGTGGTAATTCCCAGCATAAAGAAACCCAACAGAAATGGAAAGGGACGTTCGAGTTGCAATGTCGATTACTGTCTCAAAGACAAAGGCAGAATTCCCAGCATAACATCAGAAATGGAAAGGAACTCCCAAGTCACAATACCTCATGACTTCTGTCTGAAAGCCGTGTTAGGTGGTGGAAATTCTCAACACAAGCTTAAGGAAACCTATCAGAAAGGGAAAGAAACGATGAGTTCGCAAAACCTCATGACACGGTCGCAAAACTGCAGTGCCGGTCGCAAAAGCTGCAGTTGCCGGTCGCAAAAGCTGCAGTTGCCGTCGCAAAGCTGCAGTTGTCGGTAGCGTATCTTCAGACGCGATGACGAGATCACTGTCACCCAGATTGCTGTCAGATTTCTTGCATCCATATTCCATTTTTTTAAATATTCTTTTTGTGGCTAATTTTATTAGTTTTTTTGTTTTTAAGTTTAATTTGATTTCATTTTAGTTTACCCTACTTTATTTTAATCTCTATCCCTAACTCTTGTTTTTTATTTCTCAATTG
The DNA here is from genome assembly GCA_030674155.1 of Stramonita haemastoma. Lineage (NCBI taxonomy): Eukaryota > Metazoa > Mollusca > Gastropoda > Neogastropoda > Muricidae > Stramonita > Stramonita haemastoma. The sequence goes on from CM060339.1 coordinate 26,020,968, forward strand.
TTTTTCATCATTTTATTTTGTTGGATTATATTTTTGGTTTTAAAATTTTCACTTTATTTATTCTCATTTATTTTATTCACATTTATTTTTTTGGCAATATTTCAGCAAGCAATACCGAAGCAATCAGAAGTTGGTGCCCAGTGATCATTCTAACGCAAGTAGGTCAAGACGAAAACGCAAACCGATGCCAAAGACGGAAAATACGGTACCGGAGACAATAATCATACTAACGCAAGTAGGTCAAAACGAAAACGCAAACCAATGCCGAAGACGGAAATATGGGTACCGGAGACAAAACAAGACAGCAGACAGAAATGTAGTGGTATGAGAAAAAACAAAGAAGTTCAGACTGGGTCTTGTGGGAAGTAGAAGCTAAAAGCCTATTCATGAAAACTAAAGAACTGGTGATGATAGCATATGCCTATCAGTAACACTCGTGAAGACTTATTAAAACAGGAAAGATTGGGATATAGCAAAACATTTCCATTCTGAAGTCTTAAGACATTTCCTGATTCCTGACCCAGATCCCAAGAAAAAACCATGACAGACTTTGTTGGTTTCCTGTGTCAGCCATTTCCTACCCGCTACCAACATGGGCCTAACAAGGCAAGATCACGTGTGGCATTGGTGCTGTGAAGGTTGATTGCTGCAAAGTTGTCTGAAAATAAAGATGGTAAATGTGGTAAGTATAGTATTAGTAATATAGTGTTTAATAACCCTAATCCTTCTAAATTACTTGGATGAGACTGTAAACCAAGGTCCTGAGTGCATGTATGCAGAACTTGCACACATGGTTAAAACCTGTTCTGCCTTACAGAAAAAAGCAACATCCATGGAGTTTTTTGGTTTTACCTCTTGTCAAGCATTAATATAACTTTTTATCATAATAATGACATGCCATAATTATTTTAAAAGACAACCATGATAACCATTTAATTTTAGGACTACCAACAGTAAAACAAATTACATGTGTCACTTGCACAGGCGCGCCCCTGGGGCAGGCAAGCAATTACTAAATGTGTCAATTTCACACACACACACACACTTATGGGGGACAGGACAGCTTGGAGGTTAGAGTGAAGCCCTCATGATCTAACCTGGGTTATAAATCTCTTCATGAGGTATTTTCCTCCAGAGTAACACAGACCCCTCCCCCCCCCCCCCCCCCCCTCAAGTCCTTCCGATGAGTCTTATCACCCTCAACCAACGTCCATGTTCGAAATCTTGCACATGTTAAAACCCATTCAACTTTAGGCACATTCAGAAGAGCAGACCACTGTGTGCCCCTTTGAGTGGAACACAAAATAGGGCAAAGCTGCATACACACGTGGACAGCATGTAAAAAAAGCGAATAAGTGCTTACTCTAGTATCGAAAAAAACAAAACTAAACAAATGCATCCATGATGGCGAGGTTTCTTCCTCCCTAATGGAGACTGCTATAAAACAATCTGCCAGGAATGGTGAGCAAAAATGATTACTTGCCGTTACATAGCATGAAACAGTTTGCGTGCAGACATATCTCCATTTCATACAGCACTTGTTGGAAGACAGCAGAGAATTTTTAACAGTGTTAAAAATACTTCACTAGGCCTAGGCCTATCTCACGTTTGCGAACCATACTCTCACGAATTCCCGCTCGGCTGTGACGTGTTAAGGTAGGGTAACTCTCAGCGAAATTTACGTGGAGGAGGGAGGAAAACGGTTACATAAAAAAAATACTTTGAAAATCAGCATCACCAGTTGTCATGCTGGACTTTCTTCCACCAGGATTTCATTTGTAAAACTTAGCACAGTGTTATATTTATAGCCACAGCCATTTACCACGTACAAAGTTTACCAGGAATATATACATGTATGCAAGTTACTTCAACTTCGATGTAGGCTAAGGCTTCTAACTCCACTCGCACAGAGAGGCCCCTTAAAAACTAGGCTATCCTTAGCAGAAAAGTAGGCTATGGCCGATGGCATGGATATCCCGAGAGCTGTGTGCTCCACCAGTTTCAGCGTCGCCAAACACTGGCTGAAATATTCAGTGCAGTGCCCTCAAAGACGTTAGGCTAAAGCAGTCTTACGGTCAAGCCACTGAACCAAGAGCACACGGAAATCCAGCCCCACCATGATATTCTATGCAACTTCTTGACTTGGGAAAGGAAAATTCTCTCCCCCCCCCCCCCCCCCCCCCCCCCCATGCTTTACAGTATGTTTCCATTTCAAACATTTAGCAGTCATCAGTAACACTAGGCCTAGTTCAACACACTACCCCCACCCTCACACACACAACCATATTGTGTGTCGTTGTGAACGGATGACAAAACTGCATACACACGGGAATTGGATTAAAAAAAAAGAAAAAGAAAACCACCACATAAAGTGCTTATTCCATTATCCTAAAAAAATAAGAATAAAATAGATTGAAAAAAAAAATTACAACAGTTAGGCCTACCTGTAGCCTCCGGTGAAAATTGCACTATGTGACGACGATGCATGAGCTGGGTTTTCTGCACGCGTACACAAACAAAACGATCTTGCTTCAGTTGTCGCCAGATCAGAAAATAATGGGATTGTGAGCGGGACAACGCAGTTTTGAAAACCCTCTGTGGTTGAGCAGAGTTCATTTTCACGTGCATCATGGCTGACGGTGTTAACTCATTGGACGGGCCTAGCCTGTATTTTTGTTTGCTTGTTTGTTTGTTTGTTTTTGTTGTTTGTTTGTTGTTGTTGTTTTTTTTTTTGGGGGGTGTGCTTTTTTTCCGTTTCTTGTCACTTGCTGATAGGTTTCTTTCAGCTTGTTTGCATATACGAACTTTTGCCTGCTTGTACTCCTACATTTGCTTGCTGGCTAAGACTAGTTCTGTGCTACTGCACATAATTATAATACACTATGACAGATGAAAGAGGAATAGAAAGAAAGCACAAAAAGAGTAGAAAGTATATGAGAGAGATTTGATCTGATTTATTCTTTTATATCAAGGATAATGGGATAAGCACTCTTGTGCATTTTTTACATCCAGTCCCCGTGTGTATGCAGTTTTTGTAAATGTCATATGTTCCCACCGGCACACGATGGCCTACTCTTATGAAAAGCGGAACAGGATTTAATGTGTGTGCAAGATGTTCTGCATGCGTTGGCACACAGGCCTTGGTTTAAAGTCTAATCAGAGAGAGAGAGAGAGAGAGAGAGAGAGAGAGAGAGAGAGAGAGAGAGAGAGAGAGAGCAAACAATATAACAGAAAGGGAAAAAATGAAAGTAAAAAGAAAGGAAGGAGAGAATAAAATAACAACTCACTTAAAAAAAAAAAGGAAAGAAGAAAGGTAGACAAAAAGAAAGTACGAATAAATAAACAAAAAAAAATAAAAGCTTGATACAAAGACAGGAAGAAAAAACAAAACAAAAAAAAAGAGCCTTGATAAAACAACAAAAAAAGAGGCAATACAGACAGATAGAAATGAAAGAAAAAAATCTATTTTTACAGACCCAACAACAAACAAAGAAAGGAAAAAGCCAAATAAAGAAAAAAACAACACAACAACAGAAAAATAGGAGGGAAAAAAAGAAAACAAATATGAGAACGAAAGAAGAAATATTTCAAACTGCTGGTCAGCTCCACATCTTGCTGGTAGCCAAGCAAGGGAAGCTTTTGGAAGAGAGTGAGACAGAGACAGAAAGGGAGAGACAGAGACAGAGAGAGACAGTTAGAGACAGAGCAACAAAAAGACAAACACAAAAAGACAGCAAGACAAATAATTCAGACTATGAAACAGAAAGTACACACACTCACACAAATACATGCACACCCACAAATGAGCATATGCATACACATGCACGCACGCACGCATGCACACACACACACACACACACACACAGAGGGTTAAATTCTCTCTCTCTCTCACACATGCATGCACGCGCGCACGCACACACACACACACACACACACACACGCACACACACACACACACACACACACACACAGAGCCAGCCTTCTCAATAACAACATTTTATTCATCAATTTCATCATGTCTTAACTTCACAGCTTGAGCGCATAATAATTAAAAAATATATAGTAATAATGTACACACTGCACTCACACACACACTCTTATACTTTCATTCCCTTCCTTCAGATGAGACTATGAACCAAGGTCCTGTGTGCGAACACACAGAGAACATCTTGCACACATGTTAATCCTGTTCCGCTTTTCGTGAGAAGGTCATTGTGTGCCGGTGGGAGCAGATGACAATATTTGCAAAACTGCACACACACGGGGACTGGGTGTAAAAAAGCATATGAGTGCTTATTCCATTATACTTGATATTAAAGAATAAATAAATAAATAAATAAATTCCATAATCAGTCAATATTTGAACTGATTTGGAACATGTATTGAATGAACTAAAACCAAGGCACACAAGTCATCAAATAACGGCTAATGTGTGGGTTTCTTAGATTTGTATGTTTCCTTTTTACTAGGAAGACTTCAAAAGTGAGGACTTTTAAGATCACAATTTCTAAGTTTCAAGATGTATTTCAAGCAAACTCTCCTTGGGGTAACATGAAATGTAACGAAACCACAACTTGCAGATGTTGATGTTTAAAAATAATCACAACATAAGTCATTCACTTCACAATGATTTTCACAAATTATGGTTATGAAAATAGAGTGTTCACAGTACAGGAAAAAAGAACAATAAGTCAAAATGGCGACACTTGTCCACTCTTTCTGCCAAATACACTCTGATGAACATGATGCACAGCTACCAACAGAGGATCAGTTGTCTAGCAGTGATGCACCCAAACATAAAATGAGACATTGTGGATTCAATCACCCTGAGTGGTAGTCTGGGTGCTAGTCTTTCGGATGAGACAAAAAACCGAGGTCCCGTGTGTTACACATCATTATTTAGCGCACGTAACAGAACCCACGGCAACAAGAGGGTTGACCTTGGCAAAATTCTGTAGAAAAAAGCCACTCTGATAGGGAAACAAATACAGTTGCATACAGCAAAAAGAAAAAAAAATGGGTAAGCACTGCACTTGTGGCAACATGCTCTCCCCGGGGAGAGCAGCCTGAATTTCACGCAGAGAAATCTGCTGTGATGTAAAGTGGTACAAAATACAAGTCCTGTCTAAACCCAGTTATTTTTGCCCTTCCCCAATGGACTAAAGGTGCTGGTCTGGAAGACTTCTAGTGATGAAAATGAAGGGGACCCCTTCCACTCACTTTTTTTTTTTTTTTTGACGGCGCTCATAGATGAAGTAGTGCAAAAACGTCCAGCCTTTTTCGTGGGTGAGTTCATTCGCGCATGTCTGTGGCAGTATGAATGCCTTCAGCAGGGCAAATAAACAAAAAGAGGGTCAGGCCTGTCCACAATTTTCCCCCCCTGTCTGTGCAGTGGCTGTGAGTGGCAGTATGAATGTACCCTTATATTTACTGTCTTGCTGGCAGTTGAACTGAAGGCTTACCAGGTAATCTTATCAAATTAACGGAACTTTCAATGTGATGCAGACACATCAATAACTTCACTGTTGATAAATTATCGTGAAAACGGATACGAGTGAAGAATCACAGCATTTTTGTTTGTGTTCACGAACATGAAACAAGTTCATCTTCTTCATCAAAACAACATCAATCATGTTAACAAATCAAGATTTTCATCCACACAACCTTTCTCCACACAAATAGGCCTTTTTTCTTACAAAAAAATATGCCAATTATACATCTTCCGTTTTCCACATGCACACACACAAAACACACACACACACACACACACACACACACACACACATACACGCACACACACACACACACACACACACACACACACCACACACACAGCATCACACACACACACGCACACACACCACACACACACACACACGCACACACACACACACACACACACACACGCATACACACACACACACACCACACACACACACACACACACACACACACACACACACACACACACACACACCACACACACGCACACACCACACACACACACACACACACACACACAGCACACGCACACACACACACACATGCACATACACACACAACACACACACACACACACACACACACACACACACGCACACACACACACAACACACACACACACACACACACACACACACACACACACACACAGAACGGAAAGAAATCAGGGCTGGGCCAAAGGCATGTGTAACGTCAACGCTGACTGCTTTTTGCTGAATTTGGCTCTGGCTTCGCTGTCGTCGATCGGTGAAGGTAACTGCACCGTCAGCTCAAACTTTCCTTCCACATACAGTTTGACATCATCCTGCAACACAGCAAGGTTTACTGATCAATATATAGATATTTCATCTATTACTTAAAATCATTTATATCCTGTAAAAAGATAAAACTGACTTCTTTCTTCTTTGTCAAATGCTCAGACAGCAACCACTGTTGTCTACCAGGTTTATTTATTCATATATTTATTTATTCTTTTATATTGAGGATAATGGAATAAGCACTCATGCTCTTTTTTACATCCAGTCCCCTTGTGTATGCAGTTTTGTAAATCTTGTCATCTGTTCCCACCAGCCCACAAAGGCCTACTCTTACAAAAAGCGGAACAGGATTTAACATGTGCGCAAGATGTTCTGCGTGTGTTTTTGCACACGGGGACTAGGTTTATAGTCTCATCTGAAGGACTTTTGGGGAGAGTGAAGTCAGCACTGATTTAAGTCCAGGGAAAAAACCCCCTTGAACGGGAATCGAACCTGGCTTCTTAAATAGCGAGCACAATGTTCTAACCACTAGCTTATCCCATCCCCCACACACAGGTGTCATGTAAGCGAAAATGCCTTGCACTATATATGTCAGGCACAGTGCATCTAACTTTGGCATGGTAGAGTATTATTTTCCTCTAGGTCTTTCTAGAAAAAAGGCAGGACAGTGGACCAAGAAGACAGAAAATAGACAATAAGCAAGTGACTAGAAGAGAAGGAAGAAATGAAGAGAGGGATAAAAATGAGGAAATTCCTGGCACAGAATTTCCAGAAGGTAGGGATGCAATTTATACTGACAGGCCCCCGGCATCACCACATGGGATAAAAACTGACTGATATTTACTTAACTTTAAAAAAAACAACAACAAACAACTTAACTTTGAAAATGCTCTGAACTTTTTATGAATGTTTCTTGGGTAGGTTAATTCTCAGAAGGGAGGAAGGTCGCAGGATGGCTGGAACATTCACCTGCTTACGAAGCAAACCTTGAAGTTGTTGGTTCAGTTCCCAGACTTGCTCTTTCTTCCTAGTTTGAGAAGGATATCAAACTGAATGTCAGACTTATGGATGGGACTATGAACCAAGGCTCCATGTGCAAATGCATGCAGAACTTCTTGAGCAACATTGAAAACTTGTTCAGCCTTTAAGAAAAGTATGCCATCTCATCTTGGAAGGAACAAACAAAAATATTTTAAAAAGCGCATGTACAGAGATATCATGTCTTACAGACACCATCCTGGAAGTCAGAATGTGGCTACCTAAATGGTGAGAGAAAAAAAACCCAAAACGATTGCATATGCACAAATCTCACAATTAGTGAACCTTTGAGCTCTAGCAGAGCAAAAAGAACAATCTTACGAGTAAACACACTCTTTTCAACACTCAACCAGGGACAGGATAGCCTAGTGGTCAGAACATTGTGCCTGCAACTTGACGACCTGGGTTTGATTCCTGTTCAAGGGGATTTTACCCCTGGAGTAGTCAGTGCTGACTCCACTCTCCCCAAAAGTCCTTCAGATAAGACTATAAACCGAGGCCCCGTGTGCAAACGCACGCAGAACACCTTGCCCACACGTTCAATCCTGTTCCGCTTTTCATAAGAGTAGGCCATTGTGTGCCCGTTGGGAACAGATGACATGATTTTTAAAGCTGCATACACACGGGGACTAGATGTAGAAAAGTACACAAATACTTATCCCATTATCCTTGATATAAAAGAATTTTTTTAAATTTAAAAAACATAAATAAATAAAATATGTATTATAGAAACCATCCTGGAAGTCAGAATGTGGCTACCTAAATGTGGGAGAAAAAAAACCAAAACGATTGCAAATGTACAAATCTCACTATTGGTGAACCTTGGAGCTCTAGCAGAGCAAAAAGAAAAAATCTTAGGAGTAAACACACTCTCTTCAACACTCCCACCTACCTCAGAAATATCCAGTTCACACTGGGACACTGATGTCACACCAGGCAGTTCCACCTTCAGCACCAGACAGTCCTCTGACGGAGATTTCTCCAGCGTGTGCTCCGGCTTTCTCAACCTCACCTCCTCACTGTGCAGTTCCTGGATCAGGTTTTTTTTCACGGCCGGTTTCTGCTCACTCTCTGTCGTGGGCAATCTGATAGGCGCGTTTTTCTGAGGGGAAGAGTGGGCTGGGCTTGTTTTTGCGCCAGAGGTCGATATTCCTGCCAGTTTCGACAACATGGAATCGGGCAAATCGATGTCTGGGGTGAGGTCGTCTTCTGGTGTGGTGTCGTCAGGGTTCTCCTTTTTCATGGCTTTTTTCAAGGAATCTTTGAAGAATTTCTGCGCTTTTTCCAAGTCTCCTTTGAACTGGATGCTGGGAGGTTGGAGGGTGAAACTGCGGCTGACTGGGGCCCCACATATATGGTGGACGTAGTCTAGGATTAAATTGATGTAGTCTTTCCTCTCTTCGGGATCTTTTGCTGCGAGACCGTACTCTGCTAATACTTCTGGGTTTGTTGCGATGGCAATGGTGGATACAGTTTCTGCAACAGCAGCAACAACAAGAAAGGTTAGGGATTAGATAGTATACACAAAAAGTGACCAGAGGATATACAGCGACATGTATGTATACTCATGTGCATAAGCCAAACACAACACCAAAATCTACTATATGCAAGCAGACATACATGCATATGCAGATATCTATCTATCTATCTATCTATCTATCTATCTATCTATCTATCTATCTCTATCTCTCTCTCTATCTATCTATCTATCTATCTATCTATCTATCTATCTATCTATCTATCTATCTATCTATCTATCTATTTGTATTTTTTTTGTTTGTTTTTAAATCGTTCTCAGGGTAGAGCTCCAAGGTTCACCAATGGTGAGATTTTTGCATAGGTGACAATTTTGGCCCACCATTAAAGTAGCTGCATTCTGACTTTGGGGATGATGCCTAAATATGACACCAGTGTGCATGTGTTTTTATTGTTTCATCAATGTTTGTTTTGTTTAGGGTTGGGTTTTTTTTGGTATCCATTCTTACTGGCATGAGTGGCCTGTTCTTCTGAAAGGCAAGGACCTTTGGGAGAGAGCTAGTGGAGGCAGTACTGATGTCAACAGAATGGGATAGCCTGGTGGTTAGAATAATGATATGCCTTTGCTTGCAATCTGCTGACCCGGGTTTAAATCTTCTTCAAGAGGATTTTTCTTCTGGAGTTAATATCAGTGCTGACTCTACTCCCCCCAAAAAGTCCTTCGGATGAGACTATAAACTGAGGTCCCCTGTGTGTAAATGAATGCAGAACACCTTGTGCACATGTTAAAACCCATTGTGCTTTTTGAAAGAGTAGGCCATCGTGTGCCAGTGGGAACAGATGACAACATTTACAAAAACTGCATTACCACCCCCCCAAAAAAAAAACCAAACAAAAAAACCCACACCAAAAAACTAACCCCTCCTGCCAAAAACCAAAACAAAATCTAAACCAACAACAAAAGAAAAATGAAACCACCATTTCCAACAATATAAGTTCAACCTATGATATGAGAGAGAGAGAGAGAGAGAGAGAGAGAGAGAGAGAGAGAGAGAGAGAGAGAGAGAGAGAGAGAGAGAGAGAGAGAGAGAGAGAGAGAGAGAGAGAGAGACAGACAGACAGACAGACAGACAGACAGACAGACAGACAGACAGACAGACAGACAGACAGACAGAGACAGAGAGACAGAGAGACAGAGTTGAACAGAGACAGGGATTATAGTCAGATATTAGACTGATAGTCTCTCAAGAAAAAAACAAAGAATGACAACACTCAAAATACCTCCTGCTTTTTTGTCCTTAAAGTTGTCCAGAGGGGAAGCAAAGAGAGGGATGTTGTCCTGGGGTGATTTTGGCTTGGGAACACGTTGCCATGACACCACGTTCACATACAGGGTACATCCCTGTTCCAAAAAAAGTAAAAAGACAATGACATGATTATATAAACTGTCAATACACACACACACACACACACACACACACACCACACACACACACACACACACACATATACACAACAATAATTTTTCATTGTTGCTAACAAAATCTGTTTGATCTTTAAATACACATCACAAGTCTCCAGGCACAAAAAAGGCATAATTGATTTATGCGCGTACACACACACACACTCACACACAATGTGTGTACATGCATATAATGTGTAGAAGTGTACATATATCTATAGATAAATTGTCTGTGAGCATTTAAATCAACACTGAGAAAAAACTCAACCAGCTTTTTTTTTCCAATACACATTTTGGCATACACATCTTATATTCAATTACCAAGACTAGTTTTGTACCTAAAAGGAAAATAAATGAGCATTAACACCACCACTACTAACAACAACTCCCCCCTCCCCATAAAAAGGAAAAAAATCAAACACACACACACACACACACTCACACACAACACAGTCTGGACACACTTTTCCCAAAATCCTTCGGATGAGACTGTAAACTGAGGCCCCGTGTGCGAACGCACACAGAACATCTTGCGCACACACGTTAAATCCTGTTCCGCTTTTCGTAAGAGTAGACCATTGTGTGCCAGTGGGAACAGATGACAATGTTGACACAACTGCATATACACGGGGACTGGATGAAAAAAAAGCACATGAGTGCTTATCCCATTATCCTCGATATGAAAGAATTAAAAAAAACCAAAAAAAAACCCCCACACATGCACACACAGACACAGACAGACAGACAGACACACACACACATGTGTGTATATATATATATCTGAGAGAGAGAGAGAGAGAGAGAGAGAGAGAGAGAGAGAGAGAGAGAGAGAGAGAGAGAGAGAGAGAGAAGAGAGAGAGAGAGAGAGAGAGAGAGAGAAGAGAGAGAGAATGCGGGTGTGTCTATATCACCAAGTAGTGAAGGACATTAAACAAAACAAAACAAACAAACACACACACATACACACACACACACACACACACAACAACACAACAACACACACACACACAACACACACACACACACACACAACACACCCCCCCCCCCCCCCCCCCCCCCAACACACACACACACACATCCACCACACCAGGCTTGACCTACCTGCAACGTTGTCTTGACACACATGTGAGGCTGAGGAGGGGCGTGCAGCTCCTTGTACTCCTTGGTCTGCTTGTCGATGAAGCGGGAGTAGGCCTGGGGATCCTGGGACGCCATGTCATCCAGCATGGACCAGATGTGCTGAGCTTGCTGCAGCAGCTTCTCTCCCCCTGGTCCCTCCGCCTTGTCTCCCATGCCCATGCTCCGTAATGCGTTCAGTGCATCCATGATATATGTATCGAAACGGTCTGAAAATAGGCAAAATCAAATTAAGAAATGTATACCCTGGCTCTCTCTCTCTCTCTCTGATGCCTTGCTCCCCTATGACCGCCTAGGTTTTGGGACACCTTTACCTTTTTTTTTAATACCCTGCTAAGAGAGGAATGGAGGGAACTGGTTGTCAGGTCTTCAGGGGTGCCCCCACGGTTACCAGACTAAGGGATAGATAGAGATAATTAGAAATACCCTGGGTGGGAGCGGGATAGCTCAGTGGTCAGAGCACTCGCTTTCCCCCAGTCACGTTAAGCAGTGTCGAGCATGGTTACCAGTTGGATGGGTGACTGTTTGTGTGCCTTGGCTTCAGTACAGTCCCCCCAGCTGTAAATGGGTAACTGCCCTCTTTAGGGTCAGGGAAGGTAAAGCAGCGAGGGAGACGAGATGGGCGCCGCCCTCAATATTTCCTGGCCCCTAGAGATGCTGAGGTCTCTGACACCTCGCTCCTCTGTGATCGCCTAGGTTATGGGACACCTTTACCTTTTTTTTTTTGATCTCCTGCTAAATCTGTTAAAGGTCATTCATACTGTTTTTTTTATTTGCCTATTTGTTTACTTATTTAATAATTTATTCATCTGGTCATTCTTTTCTAATTCATCTACATATACACAAATGTAATGCTAAATTTACTTTCTTTTCTACTGACTATCTGCACTGCATCCCTACATTTTTGTTGTTGTTCTGTGGCTAGAGCTCCGATGTTTATCAATAGTAACTTAGTAAGACTTTACGTGTGCAACCTTTTTTGGCCAAACTTGTGTTCTGGCTTTGAGGATGGTGTCTAAACCTGACACCAGCGTGAATGCATTTATTGAAAGAAAAAGTAATTCACTCCTACTGAAAGGCGATGGCCTACTCTTCTGAAATGCGGAATGGGTTTTAACATGTGTGCATTATGTTCTGCATGCGTTAGCTCACGGGAATTCTTCATTACTTGTTTTAAGCTTTTTTTTGTGGTAACATTGAGATGATAAATCAAGAGGAATGGCTGATGCTATAAATTACTATTAACTATCATTATTTCTTAGTCCTGTCGACTGTTTTCATGAGAGAGATTTATTGATTATTGATATTTTTATTTTGAGGATAATGGAATACACACTTAGGTGCTTTTTTACATCCAGTCCACATGTGTGCATGTATTTTCATAAATTTTGTCATCTATTCCCACCGGCACACAATGGCCTACTCTTCTGAAAAGCATAAGGGGTTTTAATGTGTAAGCAAGATGCTCGGTGCATGTTCACACATGGTTCCTCAGTTTATAGTACAGAGGCAGAGAGAGAGTGAGAGAGAGAGAGAGAGAGGAGAGAGAGAGAGAGAGGGGGGGGGGGGGGGGGAGGGAAGGGGTCTAACCAAGTGACACAGAGAAGAACTGAATGTTCAATAGATCTGGATTAAAGCCAGCAGAAGTTCGGGGGAAAAGGTCGTTGGTTTGTAGGTGCAAGGTGGTACATCCTTTTTTTATTTTTGCAGATAATCAACATAATTTTGTAAATCTTTCTAGCCCCCTAACCTCTCTCGAGGTGGACCAAAAATAAAGCAGATCTACATAAATACCAAGGATAGTGGTCTGCTGACTCCAGCACGTTTGGAAGTGGAGGACCGATAACAATCGTCCATAGATGTTCTAATCGATGACAGATTGGGAGAATATTGATGATTGGCAAATAGGCCTACACAGTTTCTACATGTAAAAGAAAACTCACTTTTTCAGTCACTGTTGAGCGAAGTCAGTTATGTCCAGGCTTGATTGTACAAGCGTCTGCACAGCGCACGGCGTCCTTAGTTAACGTGTAAACGTCATCAATTTGGTGGTAGCATTTCTAAATATATGTGCACATTGTTTAGTATGTCATCGCAATGTGTTCACATGTTGTAGTGACGTCAACTTCCGCCAGGAGAACACATCGAACACCGAAAACCACATTACACAGGTACGCACAAGACAACATGCAACAGTACACATGACAGTGACATACCAAAAGTAAAGGCAGAACACTAGGGCTTTTCCAAAATGGCCTCCTAATAATTAAGATGGTGCCATTTGGATTTATTTTGTTATATTACTTATGATCAGCAAAACCATCAGCATCACTATCAGTACTATGGTTAATTAAGTAGTTTAGTTACAAAAGGCATCTGATCTACTTTCTCATGATTGTTTTGTGTAACTTTGTCTAAAGTAACTTTGTCTAACTTGCTTAGCACAGCAGCTGTTATTGTTAAGGTTTGTTATGCAGACCACTGAGCTCAAATGTATTGTTTTATCAAGGCAAAAGACAATACAGTATAAGTATTATTATGACTATATTTTTATAATCAAACCATACTTATTCTTCTGTAGGCCTAAACATAATGGTTACTGTTGTGAATAAAGAGTGGCAACAACTTGAAAACATAACCATAAAATCTTTGATTTGTCTACTCTAAATCTTGTGAAAGGAGTTTTAGTATGATGGAGTTCCAGCTGTAGTACTGTATGTTTAATAAATATTTGTAAGATAAATAGAAAACAGTAAACACTACAATCTGCACTACAGGCATATCACATGATGTAATATATACTCAATGGCGTTATACACGATGCACTCAGTGACACACACTTCTGTGTATGTGCATTTGCGTGTGGCTGAGTGTTGTGGCACACACACACACACACACACACACACACACACACACACACACACACACACACACACACACACACACACACTCCTCTCTCTCTCTCACTCTCTCTCTTTCTCCCTCTCTCTCTCTCTCACACACACACACACACACACACACACACACACACACACACACACTCACACACACACTCTCACTCACTCACTCACTCACTCACGCATGCATGCACGCACTCACTCACTCACTCACTCACTCACTCACTCACTCACTCACAGTCGTACGCTATTTGACTGTTTATCACTTGCTCATGTGCATGTTACAGGATATGACAAAAAGTATAAGTTTAACTGAGATAAAACTTGGCTTTAAAACTGTCATTATAAATTATATTTATAGAGATAAGGATAATTGAGGTCAAGGCTATAAAAAAAAAATCTGTATTGTTCTTTATAAATTTGCCACAGATGTTGCTGAGCTGAAATTTCAACAATTCTTAATGTGTGTTTCAGAGATTTTGGAAATTATATGCTGCAGCAGAACTGGAAATAACTAGAAACATTCACTCTGCTACACTACACATGCTAGAAGATTTCACCTGTGCCTGAAGGATCATTGACTGAGCCAGGAGGCGGTCAGTCAATCAGTTTTGGATTGTGACCAGGTCTTGTTCCACCATCAAACATGGCTGCAGTGTTTTCCAAAGCTACGAAACGGATGTTGACAAATGTCATCCGTCACACGAATTCTCATAATAAGGTTAGTGTGTGTGCTCTGTCAGTGTGTGTGTGTGTGTGTGTGTGTGTGTGTGTGTGTGTGTGTGTGTGTGTCACTGTGTGTGTGTATTTACTTTGGGGTTAAAGTCAAGACATAAATGATAAGGTTCTATATAATGCAAAATCACAAACTGTTTAAGTTCTGGCAGACATGGAGATAAAGACAAATATTGTGATTCACTGATTTTTCATAATATTGTAAACCTGTATAATTTATAAAATATAATTATAAATTGATGATTGGGTTGGATGTGTGATTAGTTTTCAGTATTTTTTTTATTCATGACATTTGAAATGTTATCATCATCATCATGTCATTTATTTTGCAAAAGAATAATGACAGTACTAGTACTACTTATAATGCTTGCTGAGCTGTTTAGATTTTGGTATGGACTGTGAATTATTAAAAGTTTTGGGTGCAGGGTTAAGAAAAAAAAACCCCAAACAGTGGTCGAGTTGAAGTGTATTAGAAAATTTATGATTTGTTTCTGTTGTTTCATTTATTTATTTTTGGTTTTAAACATAATTTATTCAAGAAAAGTGTCACAAAATGCAAGCATTAGCATAGCTTGACAGGACAGCAAGTAAACTTATGGTACCAGTCTCGTCATCATTCACATTTATAAATACACACACTGTGACCGATGACTTCACATTTTATTTATCTATTATTTTTTTCATTGTAATTTAATTATTCTTTGTATTTTATTTTAAAATTATTCTTGTAAGTTGTATTGAGGATAATGGAATAAGCACTAATGTTACTTTTTTTTTTTTACAACCAGTCCCCGGGTGTATGTAGTTTTGTAAATCTTGTCATCAGTTCCCACCGGCACACAATGGCCGACTCTTACGAAAAGCGGAACAGGATTTAAAACGTGTGCGCAAGGTGTTCCGCGTGCGTTAAGTGTTCTAAGCGCACATGATTGATCTCTTCATTTTCCTTCTGTCCTCCAGACAGTGGAAGAAGGAGAAATGTGGCAACAGCACGAACGCATGAAGGAGCTGGGAGGACTGGACCCCTCAAACCCATCCTACGGTCACGACGACCGCTGCGCCATGAGGAATGACCGCGACAGGAGGAGGAACGACTATTGGAACAGCCGGTCGGAAAAGCGCGCCCACTTGTCGACCAGCCACCGTTCCAGACGGGCACACATGGATGAAGAGGAGGAGAAAGGCAGGGCGGGCATCTCGACCAGCACGTACTGGATGAGGCAGCTGGATAAGCTGGAATCCTCAGATCCTAATAGGTACGGGGGGTTTATTAAACGGGGCATGCATGCACTTACACGCAGGCACGCATGTGTGCGCGTGTGCACATACACATACACACACACACACATTTAAAAAAAAAAAAAGCATATATAGTTTTTTTTTCGTAGATTGATGGCTTCATGAAATAAAGCAATTGCACTGCTTATTTAATGTACCATCTGGAAATAAAAGTTTGACTTGACTAAAATAAAAGTTTGACTTGATTTGACACACTCACACACACACACACACACACACACACACACACACACACACACACACACACACACACACACACACACACACACAGAAGCATATTATAGACTCGAGTCGGAGTATGTTTCTTCTTTGTGCAGTAGCACCTTCATAGGAGGCTGAAAATCAACGCAGATAAAGCATCGACATTATAGTTGTAAAAAAATTTTGATTTTGTTTTTGAGGAAATTTAAAAGTGGAAGGTGTAGAAGGCTTATTCTTATTCTTATTATCATTATTATCATTATTATCATTATTATTATTATTATTATTATTATTATTATAGTTTTTTCCCAGATTGATGGCGACATATGAATAAAATATGTTTAGTATTGAACTTGTAACTGTAAGAATAGCATGAGTCAATCAAAATAATGTGTTTGATACTATTTTTAAAGCTGCTGACAGGCTGTGCAGGCTGAGACATGAGAAATAATAGTATTTGTTTAGACATCTTTACATCATGTGTAATAACTAATGCTTTGATCATTACTTTTGGTTTTGATGAATAGCTTTGGTTTGCCTCACTAACTTTCGTTGATATGAAGGGAGATCAATCTTGGTTTTTCCTGTGCCACATGTCAACTTTTATTGAGAAATAGAATTTTAATGAATATTTTTTTGACCTTACCCTCCCTCAGCAGTCACTGTTCAAAATTTACCTGGGCTGGAGAATGAGATATCCTCAATTTTATGTGGGATGGTAAAGGTAAGGGGTAAAGGTGTCCCATAACCTGTGTGGTGGTAGGGTAGCGAGGCATCAGAGACCTCAGCTTCTCTAGGGGCCAGCATGTTGAGGGCAGTGCCCATCTCCTCTCCCTTGCTGCTTTACCTTCCCTGACCCTAAAGAGGGCAGGTACCCATTTACAGCTGGGTGAACTGGGGGGACTGTACTGAAGCCACGATGCGCAAACAGTCGCCCGTCCAATTGGCAACAATGCTCGACGCTGCTTAAACCTTGGCTGGGGGAAAGCGAGCGCTCTGACCACTGAGCTATCCCATCCCCTTGTGGGATGAAAAAGGTTAAATATTTTCAGTCAGGTGAAGTATATGCCGGGCACTGGTTTGTTCAGGTGGGATCATGGTGGCTACAGGGAGCTGTATCCCCAGGACTTCAGGACTGACCGCTCGGACAGCGACAGTTCCAGACAGCGATCTCACCGTCACAGAGAAGACAGGTACAGAAAGAAATCAGCTGAAGGATAGAATTTGTATCTTTCTCCTTTTTTTTTTTTTTTTGACCTTCAGTTGCATCCACATCATAAAAGGTAAAGGTGTTCCATAAGCTGTGTGGTCATAGGGGAGCGAGGCATCAGAGACCTCAGCTTCTCTAGGGGGCCAGCATATTGAGGATGGCGCCCATCTCCTCTCCCTTGCTGCTTTACCTTCCCTGAACTTAAAGAGGGCAGGTACCCATTTACAGCTGGGGGACTGTACTGTAGCCAAGGCGCACAAACAGCCACCCATCCAATTGGCAACCAAGCTCGATGCTGCTTAACATTGGGGGAAAGCGAGCGATACAGCACCATATTTTCTTTCTTCTTTCCATTGTTTCTATCTCTTTTTCTCTTTTTTTGTATTTGAGTTCTTTAAATGTCTAGCGTCATTGCCAAAGATTGGTATCTATATTCCTTGCCTGTACACATTCAGCTGTAAGTTTCAACATTGACTATCCTCTTTTTGAGAAGAGGAGTGGAGGGCCAATGTTGTCTGAAAACTCAACAAGATTATTTTTGATACTGTGGCTGGCCCTGATGTCACTTGAAGTGTTGTTTGTGGAATGTAGCGCAAATGTTACAGGGGAAACTACTCAAGTGTTCAGACTCGTCAGTATGTGTGTGTGTGTGTGTGTGTGTGTGTGTGTGTGTGTGTGTGTGTGTGTGTGTGTGTGTGTGTGTGTGTGTAGTTTCTTCCCTTTGATCACATCCATCTGTAGATTTGATTGCCTAAGGAATGTCAAAGGGTGGGATGTGGTCAAAGCTAACAGATAATTGTTAAAAATGCAGCGTTTGTTTAAAAAAACAACATTCTCTGTGAAATCTTAGCCAAAAAGCTTTGTAAAGGGAGGCAACCATTGAAGGATTTAAGTTTTTGTCAAGAGGTTTATTTTTTCCTGTACTGAATTATGAGTGATTAAACAGAATCATCAGACAGGCAGTTCTCTAATATTTGTTGCTGCCAAAGGATTGAAGTGGATTTTGTTCTTAGTTCATGTAGTGTGGGTTTTTTTAATATATGGAAAAATTTCATTTTTGGCTTGATTGTGTATTAAAAGTTCTTTTTGATTTGTGCGTGTGTGTGTGTGTGAGTGCGTGCATACTCACACACATTCTCATATATGTGGCTGTATTGCTAAATGGGTGCACATGAGTTTGTAGTATGAATGTCTGTTAAAAAAAAAAAGACTTTCCATTTAAAAGATTATTTGGAAAATTATTTTCTATCAAAAGTATTGCTAATGCTATGGAAAATTGATCAAATTTAATAAAATATTTTAATTTTGTACTATGTTTTTCTTTTTGCAGTTCCTTTTTCTTAAATATTGTGTTTACATTTTCTCCAACATTTCAGGGTTTTTTTTTCAAGTTAAACTTTAATAAAAATTAAAAAAAAAAAAAAATCAAGTTTCGGCCTTTTCCTTAGAATAGTTGAGAAATCTCATTACAAATATTAAGAAGAGAAGGACGGAAATCATGGGATGGATATGTCTACAGTTTCAAAGTACAGTCACGTATCCTGTAAACAAAAAGTAATCACTTGTGACGTATGAGAACTCTTGTCTCTTGTCTTTTTAGAAATATGGTGAAAAGTTACTGTATCTTTCTGTGTTGTTTTTGTCCTTCAGAAAATCCAGAACCAAGAAGAAGAAGAAACATCGTAGCCGATCCAAGAAGCAAAGACAGAAGGAGAAAAAGACGACTGCACACCGACACAGAAAACAGGCCAAACGACGGAAACCCTCCACCCCCTCAGATGAGGACTCCGACTCCGAGTCGTACACATCAGAGTCTTCCTTCAGTGCCCAGCAAGTCCGTCAAAACATACCCCGACAGCAGCGCGACGAGAAACGACAATCGCACAGATACTCGTCCAGGGAGAGGAGCAGTGGCAGTTATTCCGATTCTAATTCCAGGGAACGTTTCCTGAGTCGCAAGCAAAAACCAACCAAGAGAAGCCACGACGCGTCAGTGCCCAAACTGCGTCGTTATGACAAGACGAAAACCAGTCGCTACGCTTCCTCCGGCAGCAGCGGTGACAGCTACTCAGATTCGGACTCGGACTCGGACGGCAGAGGACGTTTTCACTCTGTCCCCAAAAGGCCGCGGAAAGGGACGCGCGATTCTCCCGTGCTGGTGTCCAGCACAGACAGAAGTGGTTCAGTGTCTTCCCCACACAGGAAGAAAGCCAGAACGTTGAACACTAAGCGCAAAGACAGGTCAAAGGCCAAGAAAAAACCCAAACACAAGAGGAAAAACGGGGGACACCCCAGTCAGGGTGGGCTGGGGGACAGAGACGCGCAGGAAAACCAGCGTGTGGTGGAGATGTGGAAGAGAGCCAACGGACACGTTTCGGCAGCAGCAGCAGCGGCCTCCTCCAAAAACGGTGACTTTGATCCGCGCCTGCAGAAAGAGATCTCCTCCCAGTATCGCGGTCTGAAGCAGGCCCACTATGCGCCGAAACGTGGTGATAAAAAAAACGGACGTGAACGGAAGTTCCTCGAAGAAAAGGAGACGGTATTCATCATCATCGTCATCGTCAAGCAGCAGTGACAGTGACTAGAAAAATAGGTTTTCCCGTTTTCAGGATTGTCTGAGTGGTTTGTGAAGTGTTTTGGGATACAGTGTGTGCCTGTGTGTGGTTGTAGGCTCTAAAGCTAGCTGTGCACTGCTGTATATAGTGTGCAGGGGTGTTGCATTTTTTTTTTCTTTGTCGGTTTCAAATTTGTCACTTCCACTCCGTCCTCCTCTCCATTGGGTTTGCTACAACCATATGTACACATACATAGCTTTGGTTATAAAATGATGACTTGGAGGGTTTCAAGTGACATACTGCGCACAGACAGCTTTTCCTGCTTTTTTTTTTTCCTTTAAAAATTGTTCTTTTGTCCTGTTGAATTTTACAGTAGGTATGGTTTTAGTATCAGTTACAGTGAAAACGACTGGGATGAGGGGATATGTGAAGTGGAGTGAGACTGTTGGGCACGCAAGTCAATAGTTGGTCATTTGTTAAAGACATCCATAGGTTTTTACCTTTTACCTTACCTATGTTAAAGACATCCATACTTTGGTGTAAAACAAAAAATCATTGCTGTTTTTTTTTTCTTCTGTTTTTTCCTTTTTTTAAAATTTGGCTACAGTAGAGCTCTGAAGTTCGCGAAAGGTGAGTTTGTTGTGTGTGCGACCATTTTTGCCCACCGTTAAGGTAGCCATATTCCGACTTCAGGTATTTGTGAAGAGCTATTTTATTATTTATTTTATGCCATTTTATGTCACAGCAGATTTCTCTGTGTGAGATTCGGGGTGCTCTCCCCGGGGAGAGCACCCCCGTCATATTTGATGACCTGCAAAACAGCAGAGGAGGCAGCTGCTGTTTCAGAAACTGGGCAGAAATGTGATTATAGTGGAGATGCCTTGCCCACAGCACACCCCCACTCTCTCAGCCAAGAGGGCATAAGGACAATCAGTGTTGGGAGATGTTCTCCTAAGGCCAACTAGCTCCCTGGGCTGCATCAGCACATACGGACTGTGCAAGTCAAGTCTCCTAGTCAGAGAGTCATAGTCAATCAATAAAGACTAAGCTGTAAAGTGGCGTTCCATGAGTGGGAAAGAAAGCCACTGATCATACAGCCTCTCACTTTGCTGTTTCCCCCAGCATCATTGGTTTAATGGAGAGCTGTGTTAAAGCCCAGGTGCTGCCCTTTAGTTCATTAACCCTCTTAGACCCAAACTGGGACTTGCCGGGATTGAATAATTACCCCCTCCCCCCCTAAGTCCCCAACTGGGATTTACACACAGTAGATTTCCATCATGCTGTAACCATCACTAATTGCTACCACATGTCAAAGCTCTATCAGGCTAGAAGGAGAAACCCTGTAGAGTGTCTGGAAGTAATTATAACTGCTGGAATGTACTTAGAAGGAGGAAAAGGCCAGCGAGCATGTGTGCCCGACTTGTTTTCATGATGAAATGGGAAATCTAGGGGCAGTTTGTGTTCAGAGAATCCGAATGCAAGAGGGTTAAGAAAGATGGAGTAGAGTAGACCCCTACCCCTGTCTGCTGCAGAGCATTGCCCAGTTACTGAGAGGGGTGTTGATTATAGAACATGTAGTCAGTGGGAAAAAAGCTATGTGCTTTTTTTTTAGTCACTTTTGAAGAAATTAAAAATGTGTTCTGCCCAACACTTTGGGGGGGCGGGGTTGCATTCTGACTTTTTTGCTGTAGTATTTAATATCTGTGACCCGTTTTTAACGTGATCTTAATAGTGAAAAGGAGAGAGGCCCAAATAAAGGGAAGGTGGGGTCTGCTTTGTCAAATTTGACTTTTCATCATCAATTGAATCTGTAAGGCATTAAATTTACTAACTATGCACTGGAAAAGGTTAGATTCGATTAATTATAAAAAATGTGTTTTAAAAGCAATTTAAATCAACCTGCTAAGGTGTGCGTTAGAAATGTGAAAACTTTAAGTTCTGTTTCCTCAGACTGTGAAATTGCTGTGTTACCCATTTTAAATTTTCATAATGCTGTCAGTTTTAAAGGTAGAACAATGAATTGTACATCAAAAGAAATGTTATGATCTGTAGAGTTCAGAAAAAAACCACATCAACTCAATTTGACTCATTTATACCTTAAAGTTAAGGTAGAACAATGAATTGTAATTCAAAAGAAAGGTTATGATCTGTAGAGTTAAAAAAAACAACACATCAACTCAATTTGACTCATTTATACCTTAAGACTCCTTTTGTAAAAAAAAAAAGATCACATTTTTGTCTTTCTTTGTAATTATACGGTATATTTAAACTTCTTTCATGATGATCATGTCGCCATTATGTAATATGATATAAATAATAATTGTGTTGATGTGGAGACAAAGGTTTTTACAGTACAGCATGCTCATGGAGTGGATTGCAAATTGAAGTGGGTTCAAGTTTGGTTTTTTGTTTTTGACTGAGGGGGTGTGTGTGTGTGTGTGTTTTTACTTATTTTTATTTATTTGTTCTTTGATATCGAGGATAATGGAATAAGCACTCTATGTGCTTTTTTACAACCAGTCCCCGTGTGTATGCGGTTGTGTAAATCTTGTCTTCTGTTCCCACTGGCACATGATGGCCTACTCTTAAGAAAAGCGGAACAGGATTTAACGTGTGTGTAAGATGACCTGCGTGTGTTCGCTTATGTTGCCTCGGTTTGTAGTCTTACCTGAAGGACTTTTGGGGGAAGTGGAGTCAGCACTGATGTTAACTCAGGGAAAAAATCCCATCGAACGGGAATTGAACCCGGGTCGTCAAATTGCAAGCGCAATATCCTGACCACAAGGCTATCCCGTCCCCCCCGTGTGTGTGTGTGTGTGTGTGTGTGTATGTGTGTGTGTTTATGGGAATGTGTGTGTGTGTGTGTGTTTATGGGAATGTGTGTGTGTGTGTGTCTGTGTGGTGGATAGATGTTTTAGTATGCTGTATATATGTATTAATATGTACTATCTATTTATCATGCATTTGAAGTGTATGTATGTGTTGTGAAATGACTGTGTCTTCTAATTCTATAGTGCGTGTGTGTGTGTGTGTGCATGTGTGCAACTTGAAGTAACATGCTGATTAGTTTAGCATTAAATCAACTGATGGTCTTGTCTCTAGAGGCTTTCAAGCTGCTTTGTTATACAGTAGGTATGGGGAACCTCTGTATACTTTCCTGTCAACCATTTGCACAAACCAACTTTTTCTTCTTCTTTTTTAATTAAAACTTTTTTTTTTAAAGATTCATGCCAAAGCAGCTCATGAAATTAACCCATTCAGACCAAACGTCCTGAAAGAACCTGGCTTTTTTCGTCTGATATGAGTGAAAGTGGTAGGGTTGGTCTCTAAGGATAAGGTCGTTTTAAGGAATCTGGTTTTGGTTTTATCTCATCATTTTATGTGTGATTCATGTGGGTTTTCCCACAACGCAGTGGCCATCCTGGGCTGACCCTTATGGTTGACCGGTTTTGTTATGAGATTTAAAATGTGATGAGGTGACAGCCCCAATATGGCCTGTGTGGTCAGCGGGGCTATAAACAACATGATTGGATTGGATTGGAGACAAATCTGACTACAGTACATCTCCCTTTTAATACTTGGTTTACTGTACTGGCTGTCTGTTAAAGAATTTATGAATAAGATGATATATAAAGAACTTTCTGCTGGAGTAAACATCAATACTGACTCCACCCTCACGAAAAAGCTTCTAATGAGACTATAAACTGAGGCCGTTTGTGTGTGAATGCACGCAGAACATCTTGTGCACATGTTATAAACCTGTTCTGCCTTTCAGAAGAGTAGGCCATTTTGTGATGGTAGGTACAGGTGACAAAATCTTTGTGTTTTTTTAAATGCATGAACAGGTGTCGGGTTTAGACACAAAACAGTCACATAAGCAGAATTATCACCATGGATCGGTGAATCTAGAAACTAGTTGATGAACAAAAAAACCCAAACAAATGAAAAAAAAAAAACCACACCCTCCCCCCCCCCCCCCCCCCAAGCTTATTATTGCTAGGTTAAAAAAGGTACTAAAGGTGTCCCATAAACTATGTAGTCAATGTCAAAGGGGAGCAAGCATCAGAGACCTCAGCTTCTCTAGAGGCCAGCTTATTGAGGGCGGCGCCCATCTCCTCTCCCTCACTGCTTTACCTTCCCTGACCCTAAAGAGGGCAGATATCCATTTACAGCTGGGTGGACTGTAATGAAGCCAAGGCACGCAAACGGTCACCCATCCACTTAGTAACCATGCTTGATGCTATTATTACCAGAGGTAACCATAATTGCAAGCTTTTTAAGGTGTGGGATCTTACTCGAGAGAAATGCTTTGCACATTGTAATTTTACTTTCTTTTTTTTTTTGCAAGTAATTTGACAGTATTTGGTTAGTAGTTTTGTGCTTTTTTTCTATAAAAAAACCAAACAAACAAACAAACACACAACAAACTTTGCTGTGTAAAGAGTTGGAGTGAAATATAAATACTGCCCTGACCTTCCAGTTTCTGGTGTAGAAATAGTGCCAGATGATTCATTCATTTCGTATGAAGTGTGTCTGTGAGGATTTTTTTTTCTTTTTCAGATCAATGCAGTGCAGTGAAATAAATCACTCAGTAAGCAAAATTATGTATGTGTGTGTGTGTGTGTGTGTGTGTGTGTGTGTGTGTGTGTGTGTGTGTGTGTTTATTTATTTTTTATTTATTCTAGTGCGGTAAGTGGTCAGAACAGTGTGTGTGTGTGTGTGTGTGTGTGTGATTTGCCTGATTTAAGATTAGAATATGTGTGTGTGTGTGTGTGTGTGTGCGTGTGCGCACGCAGTTTGCATGATCTGAATTTCTTTCTTGCCTCATTGTCACTCTGTCATTTTTATTCATTTTTCTAGCAGACTGGATTGTAGTATTTGAATTTACAATAATTTTGTTCTTGCTTTGAATTGATGATAATTTTGTTCTTGCTTTAATCAAAAAAGAAAAGGCAAGGGGAGGGGAATTAGCTAATGGATAGACTCCATTTTATTTTATTTTTATTTTATTTTATTAAAAAAAATTCTTTTATATCAAAGATTATGGAATAAGCACTCATGTGCTTTGTTACATCCAGTTCCTGTGTATATGCAGTTTTTGTAATTCGTGTCATCTGTTCCCACCGGCACACAATGGCCTACTCTTACAAAAAGCAGAACAGGATTTAACATGTGCGCAAGATGTTCTGCGTGCGTTTGCACATGGGGCCTCGGTTTATAGTCTCATCCAAAATTTTGGGGAAAGTTGAGTCAGCACTGATGTTAACTCCAGAGGAAAAGTCCTCACGACAGGGAATTGAACCTGGGTCATCAAATTGCAAGCGCAATGCTCTGACCACTAGGCTATCCCATGTGCTTGTAATCTGATGGTACAATTCCCTGTGGGGATGCTGGGGTCCTGTCAGTGTTAATACTATTTCCACATTCTGGAAGCTCTTTGCTAGAAATTCGTTCTTTTCTATCACTCCCTTTGTTTTTGCCTTGTTCACTTCCTCTTTTCTATCACTCTCTTTGATTCTACCTTGTTCCTTTTTCTGCCTGTCACCTCTTTCTTGTCTATTTTCTGCCTTCTTGGTTTTCCAGAAAGACTTAAAAGATGGCAACAGTTTTCTCTTATGCTGAAGTAGGATGCGCTGGGCCGGACTTGTCAGGTGCTTAATGGCAGCGTGATGCATTTTCACTTATATAACAAACAAAAATAATTGCTGTGTTGAGCGTTTGATGAAAAAGAAACATCAATACCAACTCCACTCTCCCTAAAGTCCTTCATATGTCATGAGACTGTAAATCGAGGCCCCATGTACAAACGTGTGCAGAAAATCTTGTGCACATGTTAATTAAAACCCCATACACCTTTCAGAAGAGTAGGCCATTGCAGGCCAGCTGGAATGGAGAACAAAATTTTAAAAAGGCACATGGACACTGTTAATTATGTCGAGACATCATCTCCAAAATTAATAGGAATGCAGTTCCTTGATAGTGGGCAAATGGTTGCATACGCATAATCTCACAATTGGCAAAGCTCAGTGCTCTAAGTGAGGAAAAAAAAGAAAAAAAGGAGACCCCCCCCAAAATCAGACTTAAAAATCCACTTGTCACATAACCAGCATTAGTTATCAAATTTTGCTTTGTTCTTAACTGATTTTTCAGCTGCCTCCAAGTGTTCATATACACTCATGCTCTCTTTCTCACTTTTTAAAGTCCTGTTGCGCTTTTGGTAAGAGTAGGCCATTGTGTGCTAGTAGGAACAGAGGACAAGATTTACAAAACAGCATACACACAGGGGGACAGGGTAGCTCAGTTGTCAGAGCGCTCGCTCTCCCCCAGCCAATGTTAAGCAGCGTCGAACGTGGTTGCCAATTGGACGGGTGAGCATTGCGTGCCTTGGCTTCAGTACAGTTCCCCCAGTTCCCCCAGCTGTAAATGGGTACCTGCCCTCTTTAGGGTTAGGGAAGGTAAAGCAGCGAGGGAGAGGAGATGGGCGCCGCCCTCAACATGCTGGCCCCTACAGAAGCTGAGGTCTCCGACGCCTCGCTCCCCTACGATCACATAGGGTATGGGACACCTTTATCTTTATACACACGGGGACTGGATGTAAAAAAGCACATGAGTGCTTATTCCATTATCCTCGATGTGAAAGAATAAATGAATAAATAAACTGAACATTGTGCATCGCGTTCTGATCTGCTGACCGACCTGTGTTCGAATCATGTATAAGGGGATTTCCCCCTGGAGTTAACATCAGTGCCCACTCCACTCCCCCCAAAAAGTCCTTCGGATGAGATATAAACCAGGGTCCCATGTGCAAACGTATGCAGCATGCAGAACGTCGTGTGCACACTTTATAATCTGTGACGCTTTTCGGAAGAATAGGCCATTATCCTCGACATAAAAGAATAAGATAAAATAAAAAAATAAATAAATACATATATACACACAAACGGGAACACACACACACACACACACACACACACACACACACACACACACACACACACACACACACACACTTAGGCTACACACACACACACACACTTTTTTTTTTCATGAAACAGAATGCAATGACAAAGCAACTGAAACAAAGACCGCAATGAATATAAGTTAGCATTATTTCTTGAATAAGTGACCCCCCCCCCCCACCCCAAACACACACAAAACAACATTAGAATTGCAGCCTCACAAAAGGCTAGGCCTAATCATTTCTGCATTATATACAAAAGTGTTCATAAATAAGACAAGAGTGCCCAGTCTTAGTCACGCAATATCATCAGCCATTTAGCTGTTAAAAAGCTTTTTTTTTTTTTTTTTTTTTTTTTTTATAGTGCGGAACACAACTTCCAATGGAGTTACTGTTTATTTACTTTTTTAAAAAAAAGGAAAATGGAATATGCACTCGTGTGCTTTTTTTACATTCAGTCCCGGTGTGTATGCAGTTTTGTAAATTTTGCTGTTTCCACCAGCACCCAATTGCCTACTCTACCGAAAAGTGGAACATGTTTTAACATGTGCACAAGATTTATAGTCTTATCTGAAGGACTTTTGTAGGGAGTGGAGTCAGCGCTGATGCTAACTCCAGGGGGAAAATCCCCTTCAACGGGATTCAAACCTGGGTCAGCAAATCACGAGCACAATGCCTAACGCTCTAACCAGCCCAGGCTATCCTGCCTGTGTGAGAAGTATTTATTTATTTATTTATTTATTCATTTATTTATTTATCTATTCTTTTACATT
The DNA here is from genome assembly GCA_030674155.1 of Stramonita haemastoma. Lineage (NCBI taxonomy): Eukaryota > Metazoa > Mollusca > Gastropoda > Neogastropoda > Muricidae > Stramonita > Stramonita haemastoma. The sequence goes on from CM060339.1 coordinate 26,048,969, forward strand.
GAAGATAATGAAATAAGCACTCATGTGCTTTTTTACATCAAGTCCCCGTGTGTATGCAGTTTTGTAAATGTCATCTGTTCCCACCGACACACAATGGCCTACTCTTACGAAAAGTGGAGCAAGATTTAACGTGTGCGCAAGATGTGCTGCGTGCGTTCGCACACGGGACCTCGGTTTATAGTCCGAAGGATTGTACTACTTTTAGGGTGGCCCACGGCGCCAAAGTAAAGCAGGATGAATTGCGGTGACCACAGTCCCTAAATCGGATACATTCACTGGGACTATAATATAACTTCAACAAAAATCTGCCGCACACGCATAATTATGTCGGCTATGTATATCTCTTGCTGTTGGAACTGAAACAGTGGAGGAAGTAACACTTACAAAACTGCATACACACGGGGACTTGATGTAAAAAAGCACATGAGTGCTTATTTCATTATCTTCAATGTAAAAGAATAGATAAATAAATAAATGAATAAATAAATAATCACAGATTTCTTGCACTGTCATAACAGAAAAGTACATGGCTCATATTTCTCTCAGAGTAAAAATCCCAGACACTGCTTTCACTCTTGTTATAATCTTTTATATTAGAAATATAGCTCTAGCTTTGCATTTATTTTTATTATAGAAAACACTATTCGAACTGAAGGAACAGAGGCTCGGTTGATGTCATAATTATTATCGCTGACATACGGTCAATGGGCAGCCACTCTTTTTTTCACTGAGATAGATAAGCCACGTAGGTTGCCTTCTCTTGTCTCCCCGCTTCTATGACTCTATCTTTCTAGCAGAGAGCAGTTAGGCTATCCTTCGTAGATTGTTGATGATGTGATAGTTTTCCCCCATCTTACTGGATGATTGTATTATTTTTTTTAATGCTTTGACTATGTTTCTTGCCCCTTCTTCATATAGCCTGATTCATGATGTTGATGCCTTATCCAGTTATTGCCTCATTTTCCTATCAGTTATGCAACTTTTTGTTGTTGCTCTCTCTTTTACCACTTCAGATACCGGTACACCGGAAAGTACACGAGTAATTTGCCATCAATAGAAGGCGCTATCAGCCATAACAGTATATAACCATGTCTAATTCATTTTGATTAATATTGTCTCTTGTTGTGCTCTTCCTCTTTATACCTGTCATTCTTCTTTTTTTTTTTTTTATGCATGCTTTGTGTTTCTCTATAGCTCAAAAGTGTAAATGGGTATAACTTTTTGTTTCTCTATAACTCAAAAGAGTTACTGGGAATAAGCCATTTGTTTCTCTAAAGCTCAAAAGAGTTAAATAGGAAAAAGCTTTTTTGTTTCTCTATAGCTCAAAAGAGTTAGATGGGAAAAAGCTTTTTTGTTTCTCTGTAGCTCAAAAGAGTTAGATGGGAATTGGATTTTTTGTTTCTCTGTAGCTCAAAAGAGTTAGATGGGAATAAGCTTTTTGTTTCTCTATAGCTCAAAAGAGTTAGATGGGAATAAGCTTTTTGTTCCTCTTTAGCTCAAAAGAGTTTAATGGGAAGGATCTTTTTGTTTCTCTATAGCTCATAAGAGGTTTGGGTTTGTTTGCTTTTAGCTCAAAAGAGTTAATGGGAATAAGCTGTTTTGTTTCGCTATAGCTCAAAAAGAGTGAGTGGGAATAAACTATTGTGAATAATTGTGGATGGGACGTTGTGGCTTTAAACTGATCAGGCTACACAGGCTGGCAGGGCGAAGGGGGCTTGTTGAAGGTCAGTCTTTTGTTGAACACGTGCATGGATCCTACCACCATGCTGACCTGCACAGTGCACCAGGGTCATCATTATTATCATTAGCCTGGACCATGACACGGAACATTTAAATTGATAATGTAGTGAAACGCTTTCTCTCTCTCTCTCTCTCTCTCTCTCTCTCTCTCTCTCTCTCTCTCTCTCTCTCTCTCTCTCTCTCTCTCTCTCTCTCTCTCTCTGTGCGTGCGTGCGTGCGTGCGTGCGTGCGTGTGTGTGACAGTAAGAAAGACAGAGCTGAACGCAAGAACAATGCTATCAATGATACTACTACTACGACGACGACGACGACGACGACGACGACGACGACGACGACGACGACGACGACTACTACTACTACTACTACTACTACTACTACTACTACTACTACTACTACTACTGATGATGATGATGATGATGATGTAACAACAACTCCACCAACACAATCACCACCAACACCACAACCACCACCTCCATCAACACCACCACCACCACCATCACCTCCAACCCCATCAACCCATGCTGAAAACGCTTAATGAATGAATGAATCAATTAAACCAGACCTGGGAGAGGAGCAAAAAGGCGATGATAGGAATCAGCCAGCCCAGCGAAGCCCTGACACCGTCAAATATCGCTTTGTAGCACCCCTGAAGACATACCAACAGAAAAAAAAGGGTAAAGGTGTCCCATAACCTGTGTGGTCGTAGGGGAGCCAGGCGTCAGAGACCTCAGCTTCTCTAGAGGCCAGCATGTTGAGGGCGGCGCCCATCTCCTCTCCCTCGCTGCTTTACCTTCCCTGACCCTCGAGGGCAGGTACCCATTTACATCTGGGTGAACTGGGGGACTGTGCTGAAGCCAAGACGCGCAAACGGTCACCCATCCAACTGGTAACCATGCTCGACGCTGCTTAACATGGCTGGGGGAAAGCGAGTGCTCTGACCACTGAGCTATCCCGTCCCCTACCAACATAACATAAGGTTTTAATAATGCACAAGAAGGAAAGTGGTAGGACCTACAATCAAGACGTTCTCCTGCCTAACATGTAAACCGTGAGGTTCTGGGTTCCACTCCCACCCTTGCCTGTTCTTCCCAGGTTGACGAAAATAATCGAACCGAATGTCAAAGTAATTCGGATGAGACTATAAATCGAAAACACCGTGTGCGAATGCAGGCAAAACTATCTTGCTCACACGTACAAAACCTGTTCTGCCTTTTAGAGGAGTATGCCATAGTGTGTCGGTGTGAATAGATGGTAAAAGGTAAAGGTAAGACAAAATGAAAAAACAAACAAAAAACACTCAAACCTGCACGCGCACAGGTGTGTTTAGACACAATCCCCGAAGTCGGAATGTGGCTACCTAAATGGTGATGAAAAAAAGTCGCATACGCAAGAATCTCAGCTCTGGTGAAGTTCGAAGCTCGAGCCGAGGAACGGGAACATGAACAATGATGTACACTCACGTAAAGGCATACACGCACGCCTGGTTTTCGAAGAGGGAGATGTACAACTGATCACCTAGTAAAGTTAACCCATGATATTAAAAAGCAGTTTTCCAAACGAAAGAGTACACTAGCTACTTTTTTTGATGTTAGGAAAGCATACGACAGGGTTTGGCATACGAGGTTATTATACAAATTGAAAAATATCGGCGTTAGAGGCATAATGTTTCAATACTTAAAGGATTTTCTGTCTGAAAGATCAATCTGTACCAAAGTGAATGGTGTATATTCAGACTTTAAATCTGTTGATATGGGAATACCCCAGGGAGCAATTTTGGCACCATTATTATTCTCTATTTTAATTCATGATCTTCCTCAGGCATTGTCAAAAAATACGACTATTGTTCAGTATGCAGATGACATTGCCATGTGGATCAACACTTCTCTTAAAAAGAATACGAAAAGTAGAGTGATAAAATATGTTCAAAAGATTTATCAGGTTGAACTGAATAAACTTAGTAATTACATGAAAGAGAATGGATTGGAGTTATCTGGAGAAAAAACTTGTCTAGTTCTTTTTAACAATGGGAAACCCCCCAAACACTACCGTTATTAACACTTGATGGGGTCACACTTCAATACAAACAAGACGCCAGATTCTTGGGAGTTCATTTAACTAGCAAGTTAAACTGGAAAATGCATATTGAAAATTTGATTTTAAAAGCCAGGAAACGATTAAACTTC
>CM060339.1:26060391-26062891 GCA_030674155.1 Stramonita haemastoma
CCAAGAATAAAGTATTACTGGTTAAACACATCCTGCTTGAGAACAGCGAGTTTGTAAGTCACGAAAATTTTCCCAAAGAAAACTGGAGTTACAATTACCTTGATGAATTACATTTAGTTGTATTCGAGCAATTCAAGAATATGCAAGAAAAAGAAATATAAGACTAGAGGGTAATGTCAGTAATGAAAGCACTGGAGCTCTGGAAATGATATCTAGGGTTAAGGAAGAATCCAGGATATTTTATGGGGAAATAAAAGATAAAAGTGAGATTCCGGACATAAAACCTTTTGTGAAATGGGGAGAGCGCCTCATCAGTACTCCAATTGATTGGCATGGTCTTTTGAGAAGAAGAACAAAAAAAAAATCAAACTAAAATCGTTCCAGCTTAGAACATATTTTAGTTACAAACACAATATTGAAGAAAATGAATGTCACAGATGATGACGGGAATAACTTTTGCAAACAAGAAAAGGAGACAATAAGTCAGTTATTTGTGGAGCTGCCAAACTGTCCAGGCTTTCAGGAAAGCCCTTGAATGGTCTTTGAAACGTCATTGTTTTCACTGTGAGAAGTTGGCTTTCAATATAAAAATAATATATTATTCAGTACAGATGCAAACATAAAGACTGATTAAGTTTTAGACTTAATAATATTGCTGGGAAAACTCTATGTATACAAATGTCAGCTTAACCTAACTAAACGAAAGATTGATATTTTCATGAACGAAATGAAATACAGGTAAAAAAATGGGAAAAAATGGAACATAGTATTTAAACGAAATTTTTAGTGTTCATGAAAAATGGCTTTCCTATGTAAACATGGCGGAAACCTAAACACAGTGTTAGAATTTCATCAGTACAACCAAAAAAGCTGCCTTTTCATGCAAAATTGTTGCCCTGACTATGTATCGAAGAGCCCAGGTATTTTATATTATGCGATGTGTCACACCACAGTGTAGGACCTTGCGTTTTCAAACCTCATGCGTGTAAGCTATTGTAATGACTCTTCGGTAAAATGTTTGAGCATCAGTGACTTATGTGGTAGAATGGACAAAAAGAATTTTAAAAAAATTTACAAAGATAAATTAAAACAAAAATTCGTTGCCGGACAATACTCTGGTGATGTTCTGAATGACCTCCCCTGATGCAGCGATCCTTTATGAATTTTAGTAAGAAGAAAGAAGGCAACCGTGTTCTTGCTAGGGGAGGCAACTCAAAGCACCGGGCGACGGGCCGTTATGAAATTTAGTAGTTTTAAAGAAGGCGGTAGTGTTTTTCCTGTCAGGGGAGGGAATGCAATGCATCGCTCTTTAGCCCGAAGTGTACGATGGGTACGGAAAAAACACAAGTTGTATTTTTTTACGCTTTTCCCCGGACATGGTTTTGAATTGCCGTTTATTGAAGTTCTCATCGGCGTGGAAGATACATTAAAAGGTAAAGGTGTCCATAACCTAGGCGGTCGTAGGGGAGCGAGGCACCCGAGACCTCAGCTTCTCTAAGGGGCCAGCATATTGAGGGCGGCGCCCATCTCCTCTCCCTCGCTGCTTTACCTTCCCTGACCCTAAAGAGGGCAGGTACCCATTTACAGCTGGGTAAACTGGGGGGGGGGGGGGGGGGGGGGGGGGGGGGGGGGGGGGGGGGGATTATACTGAAGCCAAGGCATGACAACGGTCACCCGTTCAACTGGTAACCACGCTCGACGCTGCTTAACTTGACTTGAGGAAAGCGAGCGTTCTGACTACTTAGCAGAAGATAAATTACTGTCGTTAATGTCCCGAGGGGAGTGAGAGATGGCCATATAGTTAGCGTAGGTATCTTGCACACCTTGTATATAAGCATAACTAAAAATTAGCAGGTTATATAAATAAACTGTAGACAGATTAGTTTCTCTTCAATTCAATCTGTAGGTGCTTTTGTTTTATTCCCCCGAAAAATGTGGATTATACTTTAACGAGAACAGAGGAGGGAATGTAATAAAAAAAAAAAAAAAAGGGATATCTGATCGTTTCTTCATGAGTATACTAACGAAGTTGACGCTGTTCACTTTAAACAGAAAATATACTTTAAAATTATTTTTTTTAACAGAAACTTATAAATCATTACTAGGTTTTCACATCTTTAAATTTCACATCCAACACATAATTTATATTCATGAGCATTATGCACGAGAGCGTGCTCAGAATAACTGTATAATACTAGTAACAAATGTGTGTGTAAGTGTAGTGCTGTTTGTTCCTGTGAACGATCCTTGTGTACAAAACAATGTGTATCTTCTTCATCGAGTGCTCACACAGCAACTACTGTGTTGCCTGTACTGTCTTACGAGTGAAAATACGTCGCGCTGCCGTTAAATGCCTGATATGTCTTTTAATTCTTTTTATTAAAAAAAAAAGACAGGAAAATAGACCAAAGAGGTAGAAAATAGACAAGAATGATGGGTGACAGGAAGATAAAGAGCAGTGCAAAAACAAGGAGAAGGACAGAAAAGAGGGAATTCATAG
>CM060339.1:26067891-26095391 GCA_030674155.1 Stramonita haemastoma
GAGAGGAATGGAGAAAACTGGTTGTCAAGTCTTCAGGGGTGCCCCCACGGTCGCCAGACTAAGATAGATAGATAGATAGATAGATAGATAGATCGATCGATTGCTAGAACTTTCTCTAGTGAACGACCATTTCACAGGAAAGACCAACTAACTTTTAAGAAAATAATCATGTAGTCTATGTATGTACTGAGACAGGGAATGACTTCAGGACCAGATTTTGGGGGGTTGTTATAGAATATGTGTGTGTGTGTGTGTGTGTGTGTGTGTGTGTGTGTGTGTGTGTGTGTGTGTGTGTGTGTGTGTGTGTGTGTGTGTGTGTGTGTGTGTGTGTGTTGTTGTTTCAATTCAATTCAAAATACTTTATTCTCTCAAGAACATAGACATTCTGGCGAGTTACAAGCCATGCATAAAAACGGTAAGCATGCATTAAAATAACATCACGGATATATATATATATATATATATATATATATATATATATATATAATCACAAACGCCGGTTCTGAACATCAGCACGCACCCATCACAATATAAACAGCACCCACAAGTCAGCAATACCTCAGCCAGTGAAAAACTCAACCAAATAAAATCACAAACTGTCGTGTACGCACCAGTGTGCCCACACATCCACACACTCACACACGGCTCGCGCGCGCGCACTCACACCACACACACACACACACACACACACACACACACACACACACACACACACACACACACACACACTAACACTAACACACACACACACACACACACACACACACACACACACACACCACACACACACACACACACACACACACACACCATTGAAAACAAGCGCACGCATTTTTATGACATAAACCAAATTGTCATACATATTGTATGATAAGACAAATATCAATTAAGTTAGTACTCTATTCCATTAAGATATTGAACACAGTCTTATAAAACACAGTCTTACAAGAACAGTTTACTAGCCTCATAAGATATTTACTAATCTGTTCAGATGATTTTTTTTTAAAACAATTAAAAAAAATCAAATTAAATGATTCACAACTCCAGTTTCAGAAGTATAAAACGATCAACAAAAAGCAGTAATAGTAATAACCGTAATAATAATTTCAGTGCACAAATAATAATAATATTAGTAATAATAATTTCAGTGCACAATTGTTTTGTTTTGTTTGTTGTTTTTCCCCGGCTGGGGCTCTGAGGCTCTCTCTCTCTCTTCTCTCTCTCTCTCTCTCTCTCTCTCTCTCTCTCTCTCTCTCTCTCTCTCTCTCTCTCTCTCTCTCTCTCTCTCTCTCCTCTCTCTCTCTCCTCCCCCTTCTCTCTCTCTCTCTCTCTCTCTCTCTCTCTCTCTCTCTCTCTCTCTCTCTCTCTCTCTCTCTCTCTCTCTCTCTCTCTCTCTCTCTCTCTCTCTCTCTCTCTCTCTCTCTTGTAACTGCGCCGCAGGGCTATATGGCTTCATTGCAGAATAGCAATAAAATTTGTTCATTTCTTCATTGCTCTCTCTCTCTCTCTCTCTCTCTTCTCTCTCTCTCTCTCTCTCTCTCCTCTCTCTCTCTCTCTCTCTCTCTCTCTCTCTCTCCTCTCTCTCTCTTCTCTCTCTCTCTCTCTCTCTCTCTTCTCTCTCTCAAAGAGTCGGGTCTCCGCCACACGCACGAACAAAAAAAGAACGCATGCATAAGCACCAGTGAAGGCACGCGCGCGCGCACACGTACACACCCTCCATGCACAAGCTAGACAAGATGTGACGACAACGAGGGATTCGGGCCCCTGCCACCCGCACTTTTGCACACTTACAGGGCCCGTGCTACCAAGACCATGCTCTACTCTATGTCTACAATCTTTACAATCATTTCCAATGTGTGTGTCGCTGGACTTGTGGAGACACCACAGCCCCGAAGATGGCAACCCCGCTTGCACAGAGCCAAGTTTTGTCGGAAAGAAACATGGTACAGTGTGGGCAATAATGACCCCTACAACACACATCACACAATAATATCATATAATATGACACACCACAGCAAAGTGTAGGGTCTCCTCCACACGCACAAACACAAAAGAACGCATGCATAAGCACCAGCGAACGCACGCACGCGCGCATACGTACCCCACCCCCCAGGTATAAGCTAAAGAAACATGGTAGAGTATAGACAGAAATCACCTCCAGAACACATCCCAAATATTAATAATATCATACAATATGATGTACCACAGCATTGCCACATTCACACGCACAAACGAACGTACACACTAACACCAGCGCTCGTGCATACCCCCCCCCCCCCACCCCCCAACGAAACCATCAATAAGCTTAAGGCGCATTTGGAAAACATATGACGCAACGCCCGTTTCGAACCCCTGCCATCCGCACTTTTACACAGTTACAGAGCCCACGGCACCAAGACCATGCTCTACACTATGCATACGAACTTTTCAACCATTTCTGATGTGTGTGTCGCTGGTCTTGTGGCGATGCCACTGCCCCAAAGATGGCAACCCCGCTTGTACAGAGCCCAGTTTTCTCGAAAAGAAACATGGCACAGTGTAGGCAATAATGGCCCCTACAACACACATTAAATGATAATATCATAGAATATGATGCACCACAGCCAAGTGTAGGGTCTCCGCCACACGTACAAACACACAAAGAACGCATGCATAAACACCAGTGAAGGCACGCGCGCGCGCACACGTACACACCCTCCATGCATAAACTAGACCAGATGTGATGACAACGCAGGATTCGGGCCCCTGCCACCCGCACTTTTGCACACTTACAGGGCCCGTGCTACCAAGACCGTGCTCTACTCTATGTCTACAATGTTTACAACCATTTCCCATGTGTGTGTCGCTGGACTTGTGGCGACACAACAGCCCCGAAATTGGCAACCCCGCTTGCACAGAGCCAAGTTTTGTCGGAAAGAAACATGGTACAGTGTGGGCAATAATGACCTCGGCAACACACATCAAACAATAATATCATATAATATGACACACCACAGCAAAGTGTAGGGTCTCTCGCACACGCACAAACACAAAAACACGCATGCAGAAACACCAGCGAACGCACGCACGCGCGCATACGTACCCACCCCCCAGGTATAAGCTAAAGAAACATGGTAGAGTATAGACAGAAATCACCCTCAGAACACAATCCCAAATATTAATAATATCATACAATATGATGTACCACAGCATTGCCACATTCACACGCACAAACGAACGTACACACTAACACCAGCGCTCGTGCATACCTCCCCCTCCCCCGCAAAGCCAAACCATCAATAAGCTTAAGGCGCATTTGGAAAACATATGACGCAACGCCCGTTTCGAACCCCTGCCATCCGCACTTTTGCACAGTTACAGAGCCCACGGCACCAAGACCGTGCTCTATGCTATGCATACGAACTTTTCAACGATTTACGATGTGTATGTCGCTGGTGTTTTGGCGATGCCACAGCCTCGAAGATGGCAACCCCGCTTGCACAGAGGCAAGTTTTCTGGGAAAGAAACATGGTACAGTGTAGGGAATAATGACCCCTACAACACACATTAATTAATAATATCATACAATATGATGCACCACAGCAAAGTGTAGGGTTTCAGACTCATGCACACACACACAAAGACGCATGCGGAAACACCAGCGAACACACGCACGCGCGCATACGTAATCATCCCCCATGCATAAGCTAAAGAAACATAGTAGAGTATAGACAGAACTGACCCTCAGAACACATCCCAAATATTAATAATAATTATCATACAATATGATGTACCACAGCATTGTCACATTCACACACACAAACAAACGTACACACTAACACCTGCGCTCGTGCATACCCCCCACACTCCCTACCCCCCTACAACCAAACCATCAATAAGCTTAAGGCGCATTTGGAAAACATATGACGCAACGCACGTTTGGAACCCCTGCCATCCTCACTTTTGCACAGTTACAGAGCCCACGGCACCAAGACCGTGCTCTACGCTAGGCATACGAACTTTTCAACCATTTCCGATGTGCTTCGTGGCGACAAACTTGGCTATGTACAGGCGGGGTTGCAATCTTCGGCGCCGTGGTGTCGCCACAATTCCAGCGCCACACACATGGGAAATGGTTGTAAAGTGTGTCTGCATAGTGTAGAAGACGGTCTTGGTGCCGTGGGCTCTGAAAGCGCGGAAAAGTGCGGGCGGCAAGGGCCGGAAAACGGCGTTTGCGTGCGATCTTTTCCCTATGCTTCTTTAGTCTTATTCATGAGAGGGTGGGTATGCATGCGCGCGTGCGAGCGTTCGCTGGTGTTTGTGTGTGCGGTTTTTTGTGTTTGTGCGTGTGGAGGAGACCCAGCAGATTGCTGTGGTGCATGATATTGTATGATATTATTATTGGATGTGTGTTGTAGGGGTGGTTTTTGCCTACACTGTACCATGTTTCTTGGCGCCAAACTTGGCTATGCACAGGCGGGGTTGCCATCTTCGGCGCCGTGGTGTCGCCACAATTCCAGCGCCACAGACATGGGAAATGGTTGTGAAGTGTGTCTGCATAGTGTAGAATACGGTCTTGGTGCCGTGGGCTCTGCAACCGCGGAAAAGTGCGCGCGGCAAGGGCCGGAAAACGGCGTTTGCGTCGCATCTTTTCCCTCTGCTTCTTTAGTCTTATTCGTGAGAGGGTGGGTATGCATGCGCGCGTGCGCGCGTTCGCTGGTGTTTGTGTGTGCGGTGTTTTGTGTTTGTGCGTGTGGAGGAGACCCAGCAGATTGCTGTGGTGCATGATATTGTATGCTATTATTATTGGATGTGTGTTGTAGGGGTGGTTTTTGCCTACACTGTACCACGTTTCTTGGCGCCAAACTTGGCTATGCACAGGCTGGGTTGCCATCTTCGGCGCCGTGGTGTCGCCACAATTCCAGCGCCACACACATGGGAAATGGTTGTGAAGTGTGTCTGCATAGTGTAGAATACGGTCTTGGTGCCGTGGGCTCTGCAACCGCGGAAAAGTGCGCGCGGCAAGGGCCGGAAAACGGCGTTTGCGTCGCATCTTTTCCCTCTGCTTCTTTAGTCTTATTCATGAGAGGGTGGGTATGCATGCGCACGTGCGCGCGTTCGCTGGTGTTTGTGTGTGCGGTTTTTTGTGTTTGTGCGTGTGGAGGATACCCAGCAGATTGCTGTGGTGCATGATATTGTATGATATTATTATTGGATGTGTGTTGTAGGGGTGGTTTTTGCCTACACTGTACCACGTTTCTTGGCGCCAAACTTGGCTATGCACAGGCGGGGTTGCCATCTTCGGCGCCGTGGTGTCGCCACAATTCCAACGCCACACACATGGGAAATGGTTGTAAAGTGTGTCTGCATAGTGTAGAAGACGGTCTTGGTGCCGTGGGCTCTGGAACTGCGGAAAAGTGCGGGCGGCGAGGGCCGGAAAACGGCGTTTGCGTCGCATCTTTTCCCTATGCTTCTTTAGTCTTTTTCGTGAGAGGGTGGGTATGCATGCGCGCGTGCGCGCGTTCGCTGGTGTTTGTGTGTGCGGTTTTTTGTGTTTGTGCGTGTGGAGGAGACCCAGCAGATTGCTGTGGTGCATGATATTGTATGATATTATTATTGGATGTGTGTTGTAGGGGTGGTTTTTGCCTACACTGTACCACGTTTCTTGACGCCAAACTTGGCTATGCACAGGCGGGGTTGCCATCTTCGGCGCCGTGGTGTCGCCACAATTCCAGCGCCACACACATGGGAAATGGTTGTAAAGTGTGTCTGCATAGTGTAGAAGACGGTCTTGGTGCCGTGGGCTCTGCAACCGCGGAAAAGTGCGCGCGGCAAGGGCCGGAAAACGGCGTTTGCGTCGCATCTTTTCCCTCTGCTTCTTTAGTCTTTTTCGTGAGAGGGTGGGTATGCATGCGCGCGTGCGCGCGTTCGCTGGTGTTTGTGTGTGCGGTTTTTTGTTTTTGTGCGTGTGGAGGAGACCCAGCAGATTGCTGTGGTGCATGATATTGTATGATATTATTATTGGATGTGTGTTGTAGGGGTGGTTTTTGCCTACACTGTACCACGTTTCTTGGCGCCAAACTTGGCTATGCACAGGCGGGGTTGCCATCTTCGGAGCCGTGGTGTCGCCACAATTCCAGCGCTACACACATCAAAAATGGTTGTGAAGTGTGTCTGCATAGTGTAGAATACGGTCTTGGTGCCGTGGGCTCTGCAACCGCGGAAAAGTGCGCGCGGCAAGGGCCGGAAAACGGCGTTTGCGTCGCATCTTTTCCCTCTGCTTCTTTAGTCTTTTTCGTGAGAGGGTGGGTATGCATGCGCGCGTGCACGCGTTCGCTGGTGTTTGTGTGTGCGGTTTTTTGTGTTTGTGCGTGTGGAGGAGACCCAGCAGATTGCTGTGGTGCATGATATTGTATGATATTATTATTGGATGTGTGTTGTAGGGGTGGTTTTTGCCTACACTGTACCACGTTTCTTGGCGCCAAACTTGGCTATGCACAGGCGGGGTTGCCATCTTCGGCGCCGTGGTGTCGCCACAATTCCAGCGCCACACACATGGGAAATGGTTGTGAAGTGTGTCTGCATAGTGTAGAATACGGTCTTGGTGCCGTGGCTCTGCAACCGCGGAAAAGTGCGCGCGGCAAGGGCCGGAAAACGGCGTTTGCGTCGCATCTTTTCCCTATGCTTCTTTAGTCTTATTCGTGAGAGGGTGGGTATGCATGCGCGCGTGCGCGCGTTCGCTGGTGTTTGTGTGTGCGGTTTTTTGTTTTTGTGCGTGTGGAGGAGACCCAGCAGATTGCTGTGGTGCATGATATTGTATGCTATTATTATTGGATGTGTGTTGTAGGGGTGGTTTTTGCCTACACTGTACCACGTTTCTTGGCGCCAAACTTGGCTATGCACAGGCGGGGTTGACATCTTCGGCGCCGTTGTGTCGCCACAATTCCAGCGCTACACACATCAAAAATGGTTGTTAAGTTTGTCTGCATACAGTAGAATAGGGTCCTGCTGCCCAGGGCTCTGCAACTGCGGAAAAGTGCGAGGGGCAAGGGCCGGAAAACGGCGGTTTGGTCACATCTTTGGAAATGCTTCTTTAGCTTTATTCATGGGAGAGTGTGTATGCATGCGTGCGTTCGTGCGTTCGCTGGTGTTTGCGTGTACGGGTTTTTGTGTTTGTGCGTGTGGAGGAGACCCAGCAGATTGCTGTGGTGCATGATATTGTATGATATTATTATTGGATGCTTGTTGTAGGGGTTGTTTTTGCCTACACTGTACCACGTTTCTTGGCGCCAAACTTGGCTATGCACTGGCAGGGTTGCCATCTTCGGCGCCGTGGTGTCCCCACAATTCCAGCGCCACACACATCAAAAATGGTTGTTAAGTTTGTCTGCATACAGTAGAATAGGGTCCTGCTGCCCCGGGCTCTGCAACTGCGGAAAAGTGCGAGGGGTAAGGGCCGGAAAACGGCGGTTTGGTCACATCTTTGGAAATGCTTCTTTAGCTTTATTCATGGAGAGGTGTGTATGCATGCGTGCGTGCGTGCGTTCGCTGGTGTTTGTGTGTGCTGTTTTTTGTGTTTGTACGTGTGGAGGGGACCCTGCAGATTGCTGTGGTGCATGATATTTTATGATATTATTATTGAATGTGTGTTCGAGGGGTCATTTTCGGGTACACTGTACCATGTTTCTGTGCGACAAACTTGGCTATGTACAAGCGGGGTTGCCATCTTCGGTGCTTTTGCTGTTGCCACAATTCCAGTGCCACACACATCAAAAATGGTTGTAAAGTTTGTCTGCATACAGTAGAATAGGGTCCTGGTGCCCCGGGCTCTATAATAGCGGAAAAAAGCGGGGTCAAGGGCCGGAAAACGGCGGTTTGGTCACATGTTTGGAAATGCTTCTTTAGCTTTATTCATGGGAGGGTGTGTATGCATGCGCGCGTGCGTGCTTTCGCTGGTGTTTGTGTGTGCGGTTTTTTGTGTTTGTGCGTGTGGAGGAGACCCTGCAGATTGCTGTGGTGCATGATATTGTATGATATTATTATTGTTTGTGTGTTCGAGAGATAAGAAGAAAATGACCAAAGCAGAAACAAAGACAGAGATAGAAGAGAAGGAATTCTTAGCACGGGATTTAAAAAAAAAGAAAAAGTTTTGATGCTGTCTATACTGACAGCCTCCCCCTTTCCCCCACTTCAGAGGGAATTTGTCCATCTGATATCCCAGATTGAATAGAGACATTATCTTGACACAGTGTGTTTGTGTACACGCACGTGGGTCGTGATTGAGTGGGTTTTTTGTTTGTTTGGTTTTTTTTTTGGGGGGGGGAGGTTTTCTTTTAATTGCATTGTTTGTTTTGGTTAGCTTCTTATATATATATATATATATATATATATATATATATATATATATAATATATATATATATATATATATATATATATATATATATATATTATATATATATATATATATATACCATTTATCAGACTGATTGCTTCATGTAAAAACCAATGCACTTTTTAGTCAATGTCCTATCTGGAAATAAATGTTTGTCCCCGACTTTCACTTCAACAGGCAGCACACGGGGCCTTGGTTTATAGCTTCATCCCAAGGACTTTGTCATTCTGTTCCAATTTTTCGTCAAACTGGGAAGAAAACGAACCCAGAACATCCCGGTTTACTTGTTGGCGTGCAAATCCAAGGGATAGTACACGTGCCGAATCAGCGACGTTTTTGAGTGAGTTTTTTCCCTTGGACCGTCAATCGCTCTGTGCATGTCTGCTTTTGGACTTTTTATACCGAAAAATTCCTAGCATACGCCCACCCTCCCTGTGCTCTGATTTAGGGCAAAATTTGGGGGTGGGCGTTTGCTAGGGATAGACCCTTTTGCACAAAGTAATTTTTGTGCTCAACCGTGTAATTGAGTGAATACAAACCCCGAAAGTATGTAAGTTAGGTCGTGTGAGTAGAAGTGAAAGAAAATAGAAAAAAGGGACTTTGAGGCAAAGAAGGCTAACGAGTTCCATCACTTTCCGTTGTAAGTCCTTGTTTCCCAATACCCTGCCTTCAGATCTTTCATCTTCCAGATAATTCAGCACACCTTGGTCGACATGTTCAGATCTAACTGCTGGTCCTTTTGACAGTTTCCGTTTTTGTTTTTCATTTCGGTAGTGCTGTTCAAGTCTATCTCTGTTTTCACTCCATTCCCTGATCCTCTTCCTATCCACAGAAAATTCATGGGCACACTCCGAAACATTCCCACCTGCTTCTGCTTCGTTATCCAGATACTGGAGGGCTTCCAATTTGAAAGATATAGTGTTGTAGCTTTGGCATTTTGCAAAAATGGCACAGAGAGATTCAAGAACCAAATTCCGGCCATCACGAAGTGTTGTCAAAGTACCGATATGTCACTGACACACAAAAGTCAGTGGACAAAGCATGACCTAACTTTAAATCACTTTGTTGGGGATGGGTGGGAGTGAGGAGAGGGGACAAAGAATAAGAAAAAAAGGAAAGAAACAAAAAGGTAAAGAAGGGGGAAAAAGATGACTTTTAGAACAGTCTGCACAAATTCTAGTGAAAGTGAACATACTCTCTTTGAAAAAAGCAGGGTGGGCGTTTGCTAGGTAGCTACCCCTGTGCACAACTTTTGACCCAAAGTGGGGGGTGGCCGTTTGCTAGATGGTGGGCTTATGCTAGGGATTTTATGGTATATATATATATATATATTATAATATATATATATATATATATATATATATATATATATATATATATATATATATATATAATTATATATATATATATATGTTACATCCCTGTGAGCCAAGCTATTTTCTGATGAAGATAGCGACAAAGAATAATTAACACTTCATTTATTTATTTATTTATTTATTCATTTTAACATTCCCGTGAGTCAAGCTGTTTGCTGCTGAAAGATGCCACAAAAAGTGATAAAAAGTTATTAATTAATTAATTAATTAATTAATTAATTAATTAATTTTTATTTTTTCATTCTGGTGAGTTAACCTGTTTGCTGCTGAAAGTAGCGAGAAAAATAATATTAAAAAATTATTTATTTTATTATTTTTTTTATTGATCTATTTATTTATTTATTTTTACATGCTGGTGAGTCAAGGTGTTTGCTGCTGACAGAAGACATACAGGTGAAAGAGGCAGTGATGGCAGAGTTGCCTTCAAGCTGATTCCTCATCAGGCCTGAGGAAACACGAATGTGCAGTGCCAATAAATGGGATGTTTTCTTGTCAGTACCTGATGGATACAAGCATGACTGCAGTGCCAAATGACTGATATTTTTTCCCTTGTAGATTTGTTGTTTGTTTATTTGTCCCTCATGTTCCACGATGACCTCCAAAACAGCAGAGGAGGCAGCTGCTGTTTCTGGAACTGGGCAGAAATTTGAATATAGTGGAGATGCCTTGCTCACAGTTCATCCCCACTCTCTCGGTCAAGAGGGCATAAGGACAGTCAGTGTTGGAGATGTTCTTCAAAGGCCAACTAGCCCCCAGGGCTGCAGCACATAACGGACTGTGCAAGTCAAGCCTCCTAGTCAGAGAGTCCTAGTCGATCACTAAAGACTAAGCTGTAAAGTGGAATTCCATGAGTGGGAAAGAAAGCCACCGATCATACAGCCTCTCACTTTGCTGTTGCCCCCAGAATCCATGGTTTAAATTAATCAAGAACTGGGATAAAGCCACTGATCATACAGCCTCTCACTTTGCTGTTGCCCCCAGCATCAATCTTGTGGATTATCTGATGAATACAAACATGATTGTACAGCGCCAGATTAAAGTGATGTTTTCTTGTGGATTAGCTGATGGATACTGCCACATTGCTGAGATGTATTCTGTTTTATTCTATTTCTAAAAGCAATGGACCTGTCACTTTACACTGTACCTGAGTAAATTTGCACTCTTTTGCCCATACCTTTAACACGATACTGATTGATAAGAAGAAGAAGAAGAAGAAGAAGAAGAAGAAGAAGAAGAAGAAGAAGAAGAAGAAGAAGAAGAAGAAGAAGAATATGTGTAAGGGTTTTTATTTATTAGTATGATCATTTTTCATTACTATAATTTTGTTTGTGTTTTCCCACTTCCCGTCCCTTCCAACCTTCTTTTTTGTGTTAGTTGTGGGGGTTCTTTTGTTCTTTTTTCAGTGGTGATGGGTGTTATCATACTGTATTTTTATCGTAGTTGGGTTTTTTTTTGGTTTTGTTTCTATTGTTTTCTGTTTGACTTTTGCTATTTTCCCTCCTTCTGTGTATAATGTATGAATTGAAAGTATGGAGATATTGTAACCTGATGAGATATTGTAACCTGATATAAATTGCCTTTTTTTCAACTTTTAAATAATGGTATTAGTGATATTGTAACAGATATAATTTGTTTGTTTAACGCTTTATAATTTTTTAAAACTCAAAATGTATGCATGAGCATATTATACGTGCTCGTGTAGCGAGCGCGCCCATGACTGCACGCGCGCACGCGCGCGCACGTGTGTGTGTGTGTGTGTGTGTGTGTGTTGTGTGTGTGTGTGTGTGTGTGTGTGTGTGTGTGTGTGTGTGTGTGTGTGTGTGTGTGTGTGTGTGTGTGTGTGTGTGAATTTTGAGTGTATTTTCTTTGTCTTCTTTTCTTTTTTGTTTATTTTTTCATCGTTTTTTTTGTTTTTTTATATATGTATAATTTTAAATTGGGGGCTGTTGAATCATATTAGTTAAACAATATTGGTGAAATGTTTTTTTTTCTCCCTTTTTTCCCCTAGATAGATGGCTTGATGAAAAAAAAGCAAATCAATGCTTATTCAATGTACCATCCGGAAATAAAATTTTGGTTTGACTTGACTTGACTTGACTTGACTTGACTTGACTTGACTTGACTTGACTTGACAAGAGAGAGAGAAGAGAGAGAGAGGAGAGAGAGGAGAGAGAGAGAGAGAGAGAGAGAGAGAGAGAGAGAGAGAGAGAGAGAGAGAGAGGAGAGAGAGAGAGAGAGCTAGCCAGCTGTGAACTCCTACTGTAGCACCCATTCCATGATGCACGTGAAACCCGAACTGTACTGTCTTCACCCACACACAGAGTTGTCAGGTGAGGTGAGTAGCATTGCAAGTGTAGCTGGCCCTCACCTTATCTCCCATCACTTCACTTCACTCCACATCAGATCAGGGCTGACTCCGCTCCGTGTCTATGCAGGCACAACAGTTTATGGTACCATCACTTTGCAAGGGTATCATCGCCATTTCGGGCAGTTTTGACCAGATGCTACAGGTAAAAACTGTTGGTCATTTTTGTGTAGTATTACTGTGATGTTGTTTTTTTTTGGGGGGGCGGGGTGTTTATTTGTTACATTTTTTTGTGGGAGGGGGGAGGGGGAAGAGGAGGAGGGGTGGGGTGTTTATTCCTGGGCTAGAGCTCCAAGGTTCATCAATGGTGAGATTTTGTTTGCGTGTGCGCCAGGTTTTTGTTTTTTTAAACCAAGCATAAAGGTAACCACATTCTGACTTTTGGGAATGGTGTCTAAGCACAACTGTGAGAATTAGAGGGGGGGGCTGCTTTTTTTAAAAAGAAAATCTTGTCATCTGTTTCTGCCGGTATGCAATGGCCTGCTCTTCCAAAAGGTAGAAGAGGTTAAAGGTTTTGAACGTGTGGGAAGAATGTTCTGCATGCATTCGCACATGGGACTTTGATTTTTAGTCTTATCCAAAGAATTTATGGGGGAGTGGAGTTGGCACTGATGTGAACTCCAGAGGAAAAATCCCCTCATGTGGAAATCCCTGTTGTGGTGGTCTCCTGGGCTTGTGGAATCACAAGCTCAATGGTCTAACCACAAGGCCATACCTGTCCCCCACCCCCTTCATCTTTCATATAAGATCTATCCTGTGTGAAAATGAAAATGGGTATGTGATTTTGAAAATATGAGTAGTTCATACTTAAGTTGGAAAAAAAAAAACACAGAATGGCAAGAAATTAGGGTTATTACACATACAGAGTTTTGAATTGTATCCTAACGAAACATATATTTACACACATGCTAACACACACACACACACACACACACACACACACACACACACACACACACACACACACACACACACATACACACACACACTCCATTTAAGATTTGCATAAATTTTGCCTTGAGGTGGGGTTTTTTCATGGCCCCAGCAGTAAACCAGAAGACGCGTCTTCAGGCTGCATTGTTATAAATAAGAAAGTGTCCATGCTTTTTCTTTCGCGGGCAGTACGCTCCCAATCCCGGTAAGAATAGTCACACTGTGTTTATCTTTGGCAGAGAAAGGGGTCAGGTGGAAACCAGGATCTGCAGCTTCAAAAACTCCCCTGCTGCACCGACTGCAGGAGGTACAGTCTTCCCCAGAACAGTGGCTGACTGGAACTCCCTCCCTCCCAGCTGAAGTCGCTGAGACCCCCTCTCTCCTAGGATGCCTTCTGCTTGAGGGCGGTGAGGGCCCTCTGGACACGTTAGTCTCACCTCCACCCCCCTCCCTCCCCCCCTCCCACCTACCTCGCTCCCCTACCCACCTCGCTCGCTTCCCCCCCCCCCAACTGTTTTTTTTGTGGTCTGGCGCCTCACACCCTGCCCACCAGTCCAGGTGGTGTGGGGGCACTTCTAACCGCCAGCCTGCTGGTGGGACAAGCGACCATGGTAGCCTGAGGTGACAGCGCATGTGTAAATGCCGGACCACTTTCCAACCCCTCCCCCTCCCCGCCCCCGACCAGATAAGGACTATGGAGATGAAATGGTGATTAGGTACACACATACACACACATGCATTTCGCCAAAAGTGTTAATAATGGTGAAACTACTGACTGCTGGACATTAATGGAAGGAGAAGAGAAGCCTTGTGTTATCAAGACGGCTGACAATGGAAACAGCAGACCACCACCACCGCCACCACCGAAACCACAGCCAAGGAACAACTTTGCTCTCTCGAGAGGAAGACTTTCGTAACCAAGGAAAGGACGATTTAAGGAGAGAACTTGAAACTCCACACAGACCACACAGAACATTGCCTGCCCTTGCAAGACTGGCAGCCAGACTAGAGAAGATGTGCAACAGCCCTGCTCCTCTACACAAGATGCTGTGAAAGAAGCATCTGACCCCCCCCCCCCCCCAGTGGCCAAGAAGCTATACGGCGGACCTGCAGCGTATTGCTGCCTTCACTGCAGAGACTGAGCTGTCTGTTCACTGAGGGACTGCAGAGAAAAGCAGGAACGCCCAACCAGCAGGACTTCAGGCCGACAAACTTGTTGTGTTGTAGCTGTGATGGCTGTCATTGCCACTGTTGGTACGGTGACGTGGAACTTCAGCCATCATCTCAATGTGAGTACCGTGAAGTTTATTAGGTTTTTTTGGTAGACACTGGATATACTTGGCATCATAATTTAATTATGTGAATGTCTAGTCCATGCACGTAGGCCTGTTGGCGACAGGCAGGCACAGGCACGCGCTTGCATGCACACACACTCTCACACACATAACAAACACGCACACACGCACGTGCACACACTCAGACACACATAAACAAACACGCACACACGCGCGCGCACACACGCACACGCACACGCACGCACACACACACACACACACACACACACACACACACACACACACACACACACACACACACAAAGATCTTTGTCATGATTTTGTTCATTTCAACTTTATTTTGTTTTCTGAGGGAAAATCTTGTGCGTGTTAAACTTGTTTGGTTATGTATTTTGTTTATTTGTTTTTTGTAGTGAAGTAACGTATTCTCTCTCTCTCTCTCTCTCTTCTCTCTCTCTCTCTCTCTCTCTCTCTCTCTCTCTCTCTCTCTCTCTCTCTCTCTCTCTCTCTCTCTCTCTCTCTCTCTCTCCCTCCCCCTTCCTCTCTCTCTCTCTCTCTCTCTCTCTCTCTCTCTCTCTCTCTCCCCCTCCCCCTCCCTCTCTCCCCTCCCTCCCTCCCTCTCGCTCCTGCCCCCCCTCTCTCTGTCTGTCTGTCTGACTCTGTCTGTCTGTCTGTCTGTCTCTGTCTGTCTGTCTGTCTGTCTGTCTGTCTGTCTGTCTGTCTGTCTGTCTGTCTGTCTGTCTGTCTGTCTGTCTCTCTCTCTCTCTCTCTCTCTCTCTCTCTCTCTCTCTCTCTCTCTCTCTCTCTCTCTCTCTCCCTCCCTCCCTCCCTTCCCCCCCCCTCTCTCTCTCTCTCCCTCCCCCCCCCTCTCTCTCTCTCTCTCTCTCTCTCCCTCTCCCTCCCCCTCTCCTTTTTTCTCCCTTCCTCCCTCACTTTCCCCACACACACATATACGCTTTCTATTTAAACTATCAATCACACCTGGATGTATGTCTTTGCTTTTAGCAACTTGGCAGCAACCGTTGACCTCCTAACCTCACAATCCATGACCCGCATGACTCTCACTGGTTAAGCCCGTTTTGGTCAATAAAAGGGTAGGGAATGAAGTCACAGGAAATGCAAAGAAGCTTCTGCTTCTGGTTCGTTGTCCAACACTGTCTCAGACACCAACTCACGCTGTCTGTCATAGGAGCGCTGCCGTTAAGCGCCTGACAAGTCAGGCCCAGCATTTCGATTTTGACATGCAGCAAAGCCTTGAATGTTTTTTCCGGATTTTTTCCGGATCTGGGTCTACAGGAAAATATCGGAACTTCTTCTTCCTTGAACGCTCAGACAGCAACTATTGCTGTCTGTCATATGAGCGAAAATGCGTTGCGCTGCGGTTAAGCGCCTGACAAGTCAGGCCCCGCGCATCTCGACTTCGGCAGCGGGCTTGGGTTTTCAGACTGGGGATATCATTCTGTCCCTGTATCCGTACTGCATGCAGTCTTGCACAGTGGAAAGTCTACAGAGGTCAGTCAGCATGCACACAGCCACTGACCTTGCAACAACCGATTTCACAGGTACGACCAGAAACACAACACAACCAGCTGTGAGACGTCTGGACAATGGTCTCCACACAAAAGGGACACCTGTCTCACTGCACATTTCCAACCTTCACCTTTCTCCTATCCCGTAGTCTTGGGGCACTCCTGGAGATTTGTCAACCAGCTTCCTCCCCCTCCTCCTCTTCCATTCCTTTCGCGCGCGTGCGGTTTTCAACTTTTTCCCGTCGCAAGTCGAGGCCAGTCCAGTCCACTCGGTCTCGTTCATTTGCTGGACTGTGGACTGACTGCCCGGTCAGTAACCTGCCGTCAAACGATCGCTGGGCACCACGCTTCTGATTGCTTCCTCAGTCCTTGCTCAATGATAAAAGTAGATAAAATAAAATAGAAAATAAAGCATAGAATAGGGAATAAAATAAATGAGATAAAACATAAACCATTTTAAAAACGAGAAATAGAATAGGACATGGCGTTTAGAAATAAAATTAATAAAACAAAAAAAATAGAAATGAAAAATATAAACTAAAAACTAGGGAATAAAACTTGGACCAGAGATGAAAGGAGCGCAATCTTGGTGACAGTGATCCTGGTGTCCATAAACACCACCACCTACCGTGATCCTGGTGTCCGTAAACACCACCCCCTACCGTGATCTTGGTGTAAACACCACCACCTACAGCGATCTTGGTGTCCGTAAACACCACCACCTACCGTGATCTTGGTGTAAACACCACCACCTACAGCGATCTTGTTGTCCGTAAACACCGCCACCTACCGTGATCCTGGTGTCCGTAAACACCACCACCTACAGCGATCCTGCTGTCCGTAAACACCGCCACCTACAGTAACCTTGGTGTCCGTAAACACCACCACCTACAGCGATCCTGCTGTCCGTAAATACCGCCACCTACAGTAACCTTGGTGTCCGTAAACACCACCACCTACAGTGATCTTGGTGTAAACACCACCACCTACAATGATCTTGGTGTTGGAAAACATCATATCCTACAAAGGTTTTTAGACAGCGGTCACGAGGAACTGTGGCTTTGTCACCTTTCACGTTCACAGCATTTCCTTAGGCTCCTTCCTTCCCATACTTTATTCCACGCGGGTCCTAATCTGGTGAGTGGTCTTGTGGGTCATCTGAGAGTCCTCTTCTGTGGTGAGTCATATGGATCATCCGGGAGCCGTCTCCTCAAAACTGGGCCCATGGTCTGGAAACTTGACTTCATCAAG
The DNA here is from genome assembly GCA_030674155.1 of Stramonita haemastoma. Lineage (NCBI taxonomy): Eukaryota > Metazoa > Mollusca > Gastropoda > Neogastropoda > Muricidae > Stramonita > Stramonita haemastoma. Next base: position 26,085,014 of record CM060339.1, read on the forward strand.
TGTTTAGAACATGTAAGTATATGTAAGACCTGTGCAGGTAAAGTGGAGTAACTTTATGCTGCATGATTCAGGTAGTGGGTGTTTTAGCTCTTTAAGTCTGAGCAAACTAGAGTTGGCTTCTGGTAAAATACTATGAGTTATTAAGTCTGTTTTTTTTAATTGTAAAGACTATGTGTTTCTCTGTCTCTGTTTCTGTCTCTGTTTCTGTCTCTGTTTCTGTCTCTGTTTCTGTCTCTGTTTCTGTCTCTGTTTCTCTCTCTCTCTATCTGTGTGTGTGTGTGTTTGCGTGCGTACGTGTGTGTGTGTGTGTGTGTGTGTGTGTGTGTGTGTGTGTGTGTGTGTGTGTGTGTGTGTGTGTGTGTGTGTGTGTGTGTGTGTGTGCTTGCGCTTTGATTTGTTTGCTGCTTATTGTGTTGAAAGAATGCCTCCTTGCTTAGATATTTATTCAGAAAAAAATGATGTGCTGAAGTAGTAGTGTACTTGATAACTGAGATTATTTTTGCTAAGTGAACATCAGTACCCGACTCGACTCTTCACAAAAGCTTTGGTTGAGACTATAACACAAGGCCCCTCCTGCAAACAGACGCGGAACATCTTGCGCACACGTCAAAATCGTTCCGTTTTTGAGAAGAGTAGGCCATGGCATTCCGGCAGGAACAGATGAAAAAATCTCAAGAACGCACGCACACTGATGTCGTGTGTAGACATCATCCCGAAGTCGGAATGTAGCTGTTTTAACAGTGGGTAAACGATGTCATATGCTAAATCTCGCCATTGGTGATTTGGGAAGGTCTAGCCGATGAACAGGGAAAAAAGTAACGAATTCAAATTAGTTCAACAACCAAGCCAATAAAACAAGTAAGGTTTTCAGTCTTACTGATGACGACTTTCTGCTTTCAGGGGCTGTGAGTCAGGAATCCAGTGGCCTGACCTGACCTGACCTGACCTGACCTGACCTGACCTGACAGTGATGTGTGAGGACAAGCCTTCATGACCTGCCTGTTCAACAAAGGGAGAGCATCAGTATCAGCAAGTCCCGTAACCAAGATGGTCGTCAGGGGAGAGAAATCATGGGTTAGGCAGTTGTCGACTTTCTTCAAGCCCGTGTAGTCTTTCAGCCGTTCAGCAATAGCAGAAAATGTACTTGCTACAGGTACCAGTCAGAAACATGTGCTACAGGTTCCAGTCAGAAACATGTGCTACAGGTTCCAGTCAGAACCATGTGCTACAGGTTCCAGTCAGAACCATGTGCTACAGGTTCCAGTCAGAAGCATGTGCTACAGGTTCCAGTCAGAAGCATGTGCTACAGGTTCCAGTCAGAACCATGTGCTACAGGTTCCAGTCAGAAACATGTGCTACAGGTTCCAGTCAGAAACATGTGCTACAGGTTCCAGTCAGAAACATGACTATAGAAATGCACAAACATGGATGATGGGTGCAGGTGCTATTATTATTTGTTGTAGCAGTAGTGGTAGAAGTAGAAAGAGGAGAAAGAGAGAGAGAGTGTGTTTATGATAGAAGAATCAAGTTTTACAGTAATGTGAACAAGTATATAAGATAATCCACCATGAATAATATATCGGTCCAAGCTGCGATGTAGTGAAAAAGAAAACACAATAACCTTTAATGTCAGTTTTTTTAAGTAGAAATTTCTGTCAGCTTTATGGTAAATAAGCATTGGAGAGAGAGAGAGAGAGAGAGAGAGGAGAGAGAGAGAGAGAGAGAGTGTGTGTGTGTGCGTGTGTGCGTGCGTGTGTGTGTTAGAAAGGGGTGGTAGTATGGTAGTAAGGAGGAGACATAACTTTTGGTAGATGTATTTTAAGGGAAAGGGGTGTTTGGGAGAACAAGGTAGGCTACGTAATGGTTATCTTTGGATGAGTGGGGATAGAAAAAAGGGACTAGCGGATAGTTTTTGTTCACGGGGTTCATTTTTGGCGTATTCCTTTAAAAAAAACAAAAAAATTTCGCATGGTTTTCGGGGGGAGTAATCCATTCTTTCAAAATTATCGGGAGGTTTATTTTGGGCGTATTTTCTTTTTAAAATGAGAAAACTTGTTCAAAAGTGTCGGCTATGAAGTCCATTTGCTTAGGGCGTAATGGTTTCTTTTTAAAGGGAGAAAACTTGTTAAAAAATGTCAGACATTTAGTCGGTTTGCCCATAACTGAATTGGAATTTTCTTATCAAAAACCCGAACACTGAAGTCCAACAAAAACCCTAGGTGTTGATAGGAGTGGTCATTAGAGTAATTTGTTAACTTCTGCCTTCCCTGGCTAGGCTACATTTTTAATCCGGGGATACCATAGTGTCTACCTGTTCTTGTATCCACATGCATGCATGCAGACAGACCAGCCAACGACTGACAACCCTTATCCCAATTTTGATCTTTAACATTAACCCTAACCCTTTACAACTAACCTTTACAGTTACTCTAACCCTGGCCCCACATGTGGACACAAATGGCAGGTAGATTCCTTAGTACATGCTGACACTCTGGCAAAACATTTGTCTCCAGGAGTTGGGGGTGGTTTTAGAATATCTTCATCTTTAAAGGCGCAGACAGCAAACATTGTGATATGAGCGAAAATGCGTCGCGCTACCTTTAAGCGCATGAAGTCCGACCTAGTGCATCAGACTTCAGCATGGGAGACGATTATTTCATTTTAGTCTTGAAAAAAGGCAAGAGAATAGACAAGGAAAGCAGAAAATAGACAAGGAGGTGACGGGAAGAAAAGCAACAAGGCAGAAAGAAAGAGAGGGATAAAAAAGAGGGAAATCCCAGCACAGAGTTTCCAGAAGGTGGGGATATTATTTACACTGAGAGCCCCCCCCCCCCCCCCCTTCCTATCCCCTGGGCTGAAGGTGGAGAGGGGGGGGGGATAATTTTAGGGAAAGATGCTAGGAAGGACAGAGGGTTAAGATGTTTAGGTCTATGGGAATATGTGATAACTGAATATGTGTGTAGATAGAGGGGAGATAATAAGTGATGACTGAATATGTGTGTAGATAGAGGGGAGATAATAAGTGATGACTGAATATGTGTAGATAGAGGGGAGATAATAAGTGATGACTGAATATGTGTGTAGATAGAGGGGAGATAATAAGTGATGACTGAATATGTGTGTAGATAGAGGGGAGATAATAAGTGATGACTGAATATGTGTAGATAGAGGGGAGATAATAAGTGATGACTGAATATGTGTGTAGATAGAGGGGAGATAATAAGTGATGACTGAATATGTGTGTAGATAGAGGGGAGATAATAAGTGATGACTGAATATGTGTGTAGATAGAGGGGAGATAATAAGTGATGACTGAATATGTGTGTAGATAGAGGGGAGATAATAAGTGATGACTGAATGTGTAGATAGAGGGGAGATAATAAGTGATGACTGAATATGTGTGTAGATAGAGGGGAGATAATAAGTGATGACTGAATATGTGTGTAGATAGAGGGGAGATAATAAGTGATGACTGAATGTGTGTAGATAGAGGGGAGATAAAAAGTGACTGCTAGTGTGGATAGGGGGAGGTAAGAAGTCATGGGCACTGAATGTTAGTGCGAGTAGAGGGGAGTGGGGGGGGGGGGGGGGGGGGGGCTGTGGCCACGAAGTATTATAGGACATGTGGTGTTGTTAAGTGGTAGAAAGTATGTTTAGGTCAGTAAGAATGAAGACACTCGGGGTGTGTGTGTGTGTGTGTGTTGTGTGTGTGTGTGTGTGTGTGTGTGTGTGTGTTGTGTGTGTGTGTGTGTGTGTGTGTGTGTGTTGTATTTTTTTTATGTGGAAAAGGCAGTTAGGGATACCATAATTGCGATTTGTTAGTTTTGGACAGATGTTTGGTGTTATGAGCAACCAGTGGTGTCTTAAGTGGATTTTTGTTGGTCTTTGTTGTGATGGTGGTTTTGGTTTTTAAAAAAAAGCTTTTTGGCTATGTTGATTTAGATATAAGATCAAAGTGATCTTGTCCTATGACTATCACAAAAACGGCAATAGAGTGTTGTTGTTTTTTAAATCTATGCAGGAGGCAAAAATAGTCATTAGCATATTGCTGTAAATTTTACGTTATACACTGTATGTGAAGAAAATGAAGGAACATGAGTGTATGCTTGTACATTTATAAAAGGAGGTTTATGAAGTGAAACAAGACTGTCGATGTAATAGTGTGTAAAGGTAGAGACCTGAGCACATGTTTGCATGCACAGGTGCATGCCAGTGTTTATATAAAATGCTTGAAATTTTGTCTTTTAGTTACTTGAGATGAGAAGGAGGAGGAGGGGGGGAGAGGAGGAGGAGGAGGAAGGTTATAAGAATGTTTAGCAGGAATGATAACGTTCACGTCTGTATGAATTTGGAGGGAGGGGGGAGTGGTTATAGAGAGACTGTTTTTCAGACCTGTTTTGGTTTCTTTATTGCAAGAAATACACCAGTCCTTTGTTGTTGTTGTTGTTGTTGTTGTTGTTGTTGTTGTTGTTGTTGTTGTTGTTGTTTAAGAGTTGTAAGTAGCATGTTGAGTTGGGTTGTTGATTTTGTTTTTTCAATGCAAGAAATACACAAGTCCTTTTTTTTTTTTTTTTTTTTTTTTTAAGTGTTGTAGAAGCATATCAAGTTGGGTTTTTGATTTTGTTTTTTTAATGCAAGAAATACACTACTGTGTTTTTTTGTTTTTGTTTTTTAAAGTCTTGCCAGTAGCATGTCAAGTTGTGTTGTTGATTTTGTTTTTTAATGCAAGAAATGCACTAGTCCTTTGTTGTTTGTTTTCTTTAAAGCTTTTGCCAGTAGCATGTCAAGTTGTGTTGTTGATTTTGTTTTTTAATGCAAGAAATACACTAGTCCTTTGCTGTTTTTTTTTTTTTTTTTTTTAAAACTGTTGCAAGTAACATGTTAAGATATGTTGTTGATCTTGTTTTTTTAATGCAAGAAAAGCAGTAGTCCTTTGTTGTTGTTGTTTTTTTTTTTTAAAGTGTTGGAGTAGCATGTTTAGTTGGGTTGTTGATTTTGTTTTTTTAATGCAAGAAATGCACTAGTCCTTTGTTGTTGTTTTTTTAAGTGTTGCGAGTAGCATGTTAAGTTGAGTTCTTGATTTTGTTTTTTTAATGCAAAAAATACACTAGTCCTTTGTTTTTTTGGTTTTTTTAATGTTGGAGAAGTATGTTAAGTTGGGTTGTTGATTTACTTTTTTTAATGCAACAAATACACTAGTCCTTTGTTGTTGGTTTTCTTTAAAGTGTTGCGAGTAACATGTTAAGTTGTGTTGTTTTGTTTTTTAATTGAAGAAATGCACTAGTCCTTTGTTTGCTTTTTTTTTAAGTGTTACAAGTATCATGTTAAGTTGGGTTGTTTTTTTGTTTTTTTAATGCAAGAAATGTACTAGTCCTTAGTAGTTCTTTTTTTTTTTTTTAAAGTGTTCAAGTATCATGTTAAGTTGGGTTATTGATTTTGTTTTTTTTATGCAAGAAATACACTAGTCCATTTTTTTTGGTTGTTGTTGTTGTTTTTAAAGTGTTGCCAGTACATGTTAAGTTCGGTTGTTGATTTTGTTTTTTTAATGCAAAAAATACACTAGTCCTTTGGTGTTTTTTTTTTTTTAAAGTGTTCCAGTTAGCATGTTCAGTTGGGTTGTTGATTTTGTTTTTTTTAATGCAAGAAATACTCTAGTCCTTTGTTGTTGGGTTGTTTTTTAATTGTTGCAGAAGCATCTTAAGCTGGGTTGTTGATTTTGTTTTTTTTAATGCAAGAAATACATTAGTCCTTTGTTTGTTTTCTTTAAAGTGTTGCCCCTAGCAAATTAAGTTAGGTTGTCGATTTCGTTTTTTTCAGGGAAGAAATACACTAGTCCTTTGTTGTTGTTTTTTAAAGTGTTGCAAGTAGCATATTAAGTTGGGTTGCTGGTTTTTTAATGCAAGAAATACACTGGTCCTTTGCTTTGTTTTTTTTTTTGTTTTGTTTTTTAAGTTTTGCCAGTAGCATGTTTAGTTGGGTTCTTGATTTTTCTTTAATGCAGGAAATACACCAGTCCTTTGTTGTTGTTGTTTTTCAAAGTGTTGAAGTAGCATATTAAGTTCCGTTGTTGATTTTATTTAATGCAAGAAATTCACTAGTCCTTTGTTGTTTTTTTTTTTTTAAGTGATGGAGTAGCATGTTAAGCTGGGTTGTTGATTTTTTTTAATGGAAGAAATTCACTCGTCCTTTGTTGTTGTTGTTGTTGTTGTTGTTTTTAAAGTGATGGAGTAGCATGTTAAGCTGGGTTGTTGGTTTTTTTAAATGGAAGAAATGCACTAGTCCTTTGTTGTTTATCTTTTTAAAAAGTATTGCCAGTAAAATATTAAGTTCAGTTGTTGATTGTGTTTTTTCAAACCAAGAAATGCACTAGTCTTTTTTTAGCTGTTTTTTTTAAGTGTTGGGAGTAGCATGATAAGTTGGGTTGTTGATTTTGTTTTTTTTTAATGCAAGAAATACACTAGTCCATTGTTTTTGTGTTTTTTCTTAAAGTTTTGCAAGTAGCATGTTAAGCTGGGTTGTTGATTTTGCTTTTTTAATGCAAGAAATGCACTATTCTTTTGTAATGTTTTTAAAAAAAATTGTTGGAATAGCCTGCTAAGTTGGGTTGTTGATTTTGTCTTTAAATGCAAAAAATACACTAGTCTTTTTTTCTTTAAGTGTTTCAAGTAGCATGTTAAGTTGGGTGGTGGTTTTTGTTTTTTTAATGCAGGAAATACACTAGTCCTTTGTTGTTGGTTTTCTTTAAAGTGTTGCCAGTAGCATGTTAGGTTGGGTTGTTGATTTTGTTTTGTTAATGCAAGAAATACACTAGTCCTTTGTTGTTGTTTTTTAAAGTGTTGCCAGTAGCATGTTAAGTTGGGTTGTTGATTTTGTTTTTTTTAATACAAGAAAAAGGCTAGTTCTTTGTTGTTGTTGGGGGGGGGGGGGGGGGGGGGGGTTGTTTTTTTTTTTAAGGTTTTGCAAGTAGTGTGTTAAGTTGGGTTGTTGATTTTTTTTTAATGCAAGAAATGCACTATTCCTTTGTTATTAATTTATTTCGAAGTGTTATGCTGAGTTGGGTTGTTGATTTTGTTTTTTTTATGCAAGAAATACACTAGTCCTTTGTTGTTCATTTTTCTTTAAAGTGTTGCCAGTACCATGTTAAGTTGGGTTGTTGATTTTGTTTTTTAAATGCAAGAAATACACTAGTCCTATGTTTTTTTTTTTTTTTTTTTAAGTGTTGCCAGTAGCATATTAAGTTGGGTTTTTTTAATGCAAGAAATACACTAGTCCTTTGTTGTTGTTGTTGTTTTAAAGTGTTGCCAGTAGCATGATAAGTTGAGAAGTTCATTTTAATTTTTAATGCAAGAAATATAGTCCTTTGTTGTTGGTTGTTTTGTTAAAGTGTTGCAAGTAGCATGTTGAGTTGGTTTTGTTGATTTTGTTTTTTTATGCAAGAAAAACACTAGTTCTTTGCTGGTTTTTTTTTTAAAGTGTTGGAGCAGCATGTTAAGTTGGGTTGATTTCTTTTAAGTGCAAGACATACCCTAGTCCTTTGTTTGTTTGTTTTTTAATTGTTGCAAGTAGTATGTTAACTTGGGTTGTTTTTGTTTTTTAAATGCAAGAAATACACTAGTCCTTTGTTTTTTGGGTTCTTTTTAAAGTGTTGCAAGTAGGGTGTTAAATTGGGTTGTTGATTTTGTTTTTAAAATTGAAGAAATACTCTAGTCCTTTTTTTTTTTTTTTTTAAGTGTTGCCAGTAGCATGTTAAGTTGGGTTCTTGATTTCTTTTATAGTGCAAGAAATACACTAGTCCTTTGTTCTTTTTTTTTAATGTTGCAAGTAGTGTGTTACTTGGGCTGTTGATTTTGTTTTTTTAATGCAAGAAATGCACTAGTCCTTTGTTATTGGTTTATTTTAAAGTGTTGCGAGTAGCCTGCTAAGTTGGGTTGTTGATTTTGGTTTTTTTAATGTAAGAAATGCACTAGTCCCTTGTTGTTGCGTTTTTTTAAAGTGTTGCCAGTAACATGTTAAGTTAGGTGGTTGATTTTGTTTTTTTAATGCAAGAAATGCACCAGTTCTTTGTTGGTTTTTAAAAAAAAGTGTTTCAAGTAGTATGTTAACTTTGGTGGGGGGTTTTTAATGCAAGAAATACACTAGTCCTTTGTTGCTGTTGTTCTTCTTGTTGTTGTTGTTTAAGTGTTGCCAGTAGCATGTTAAGTTAGGTGGCTGATTTTGTTTTTTTAATGCAAGAAGTACACTAGTCTTTTGTTATTGTTTTTTTTTTTTAAGTGTTGGGAGTAGCATGTTAAGTAGGGTTGTTGATTTTGTTGTTGTTTTTTTAGCAAGAAATGCATTAGTCCTTTGTTGTTGTTTTTTTTTTAAAGTGTTGGAGTAGCATGTTAAGTTCATTTTCGATTTTTTAAAATGCAAGAAATACACTAGTCCTTTGTTGTTGGGTTGTTTTTTTTAAAGTGTTGCAGTAGCATGTTAAGTTGGGTTGTTAATTTTTCTTTTTAATGCTAGAAATACACTAGTCCTTTGTTGTTGGTATTTTTTTAAGGTGTTGAAGTAGCATGTTAAGTTGGGTTGTCGATTTTGTTTTTTTTATGCAAGAAGTGCACAAGTCCTTTGTTGTTGTTATTGTTTTTTAAAGTGTTCCAAGTAGAATGTTAAATTGGGTTGTTGATTTTGTTTCTTTAATGCAAGAAATGCACTAGTCTTTTTTTGTTCATTTTTTTTTTAAAGTGTTGGAATAGCATGTTAGGTTGGGTTGTTTTTATTGTTTTTAATGTAAGAAATGCTCTCGCCCTTTGTTGTTGTTGTTTTGTAATGTTGGAGTAGCATGTTAAATTGGGTTGTTGATTTTCTTTTAATAATGCAAGAAATACACTAGTCCTTTGTTGTTGTTGTTGTTGTTGTTGTTGTTGTTGATGTTGTTTTTAAAGTGTTGAGTAGCGTGTTAAGTTGGGTTGTTCATTTTGTTTTTATAATGCAAGAAATACACTAGTCCTTTGTTGTTGGTTTTTTTTAATGTTACAAGTAGCAAATTAAGTTGGGTTGTTGATTTTTTTTTTATAATGCAAGAAATACACTAGTCCTTTGTTGTTGTTGCTTTTTTTTTAAAAAAGTGTTTCAAGTTGCATGTTAAGTTCTGTTGATTTTGCTTTTCTAATGCAAGAAGTACACTAGTCTTTGGTTATTGATTTTTTTTAAGTGTTGGAAGTAGCATGTTAAGTTGGGTTGTTGATTTTGTTTTTTTAATGCAAAAAAATGCATTAGTCCTTTGTTGTTATTTTTTTTTAAGTGTTGGGAGTAGCATGTTAATTTAGGTTGTCGATTTTGTTTATTTAATGCAAGAAATACACTAGTTCTTTGTTGTTGTTTTTGTTTTTTTTAAGTGTTACAGTAGCATGTTAAGTTGGGTTTTTGATTTTGTTTTATAATGAAAGAAATGCACTAGTCTTTTTTTTAAGTGTTGCAAATAGTATGTTATGTTGGGTCTTGATTTTGTTTTTTTTAATGGAAGAAATGCACAAGTCCTTTGTTTTTTTGGTGTTTTTTTTAAAGCATGGGAGTAGCCTGCTATGTTAGGTTGTTGATTTTGTTTGTATTTTTAATGCAAGAAATGCACTATTCCTTTGTTGTTGTTGTTGTTCTTTAAGTGTTGCGAGTATCATGTTAAGTTGGGTTGTTGATTTTGTTTTTTTTAATGCAAGAAATACACAAGTCCTTTGTTGTTGGTTTTCTTTAAAGTGTTGCGAGTAACATGTTAAGTTGGGTTGTTGATTTTGGTTTTTAATGCAAGAAATCCACTAGTCTTTTTTTGTCCTTTTATTTCAAAGTGTTGCCAATAGCATGTTAAGTTGGGTTCTTGATTTTGTTTTTTTAATGCAAGAAATACACTAGTCCTTTGTTGTTGTTTTTCTTTTTAAAGTGTTACAGTAGCATGTTGGGTTGTTGATTTTGTTTTTTTATGCAAGAAATACACTAGTCCTCTGGTGTTTTTTTTTTAAGTGTTGGGAGTAGTATGTTAAGTTGGGTTGCTTTTGTTTTTTTTAATGCAAGAAATACGCATGTCCTTTCTTGTTTGTGGTTTTTAAAGCCTTGCCATTAGCATGTTAAGTTGGGTTGTTGATTTTCTTTTAATAATGCAAGAAATACACTAGTCCTTTGTTGTTCATTCTTTTTAAAGTCTTGCAAGTAGTGTTAAGTTGGGTTGTTGATTTTGTTTTTTTAATGGAAGAAATGCAGTAGTCCTTTGTTTTTTTTGGTTTTTTTAAAGCTTGGGAGTAGCTTGCTAATTTGGGTCGTATTTTGTTGTTTTTTGATGCAAGAAATGCACTAGTCTTTTTTTTTTTTTTTAAAGTGTTACCAGTATCATGTTAAGTTGGGTTGT
>CM060339.1:26101884-26112071 GCA_030674155.1 Stramonita haemastoma
CCCCCCCCCCCCCCCCCCCCCCCCCCCCCCCCCCCCCCCCCCCCCCCCCCCCCCCCCCCCCCCCCCCCCCCCACACACACACAACAGACTCACCAATAAATGCAATGTTTTAAAACCATTGGCTAGAAAGACATGAATTTACAAGCAATTCGAAAAAATCAAATTTACAAGCAATTCAAAAAATCAATAAAGCCAAAACTAAGACATACTTAATGGGTACATAAGCATGTATATGCACACCTGTATGCATTGACCTGCATGCGTGCACACATGCACCACAAACACCACACACACATACATTCAGGAGGGCATACATTTGTTGGAAAAAGCTTCTTGGAACAGTTTCAACAATATACAAAAGAATTCCTCGCGGGGACATTCATTAAGATGTGGCAGAGTGTATCATTATCATAACAGACCACTGGAAAGCCTGATATATAGATTTCGTTTGGACGCAATCCGAACTAAATTCTGTAAACAAATAATATATATATGTGGTTCTGATTTATCACCTAAACATGTCATTCTTCATTGTGAAGTGCTTCGACCATATTTTTCCAGCACACTTGTATGTAAGATTTCAAAAATGTCATTTGAACAAATATTGGACAATAATGAAATTATGTTGGAGATAGTTAACTGTTTAGTTAAAAGCCCTGTTGGCAAATTTTTGTAATTGTTCATGCTTTAACCTCGTTTAAACTGTTCAATGCTGTTCTTATACACACAGAATGGAAGCCAAAATGGTTTTCTTTGCAATCTTATACACACAGAATGGAAGCCAAAATGGTTTTCTTTGCAATCTTATACACACAGAATGGAAGCCAAAATGGTTTTCTTTGCAATCTTATACACACAGAATGGAAGCCAAAATGGTTTTCTTTGCAATCTTATACACACAGAATGGAAGCCAAAATGGTTTTCTTTGCAATCTTATACACACAGAATGGAAGCCAATGTTTTTCATAACCAAATTTTGTAAAATACCAAAAGGGGGGGAGGGAAAGCCTTTCTAATTCCTAGTTGTAAAAAAAAAGAAAAGATGTACACAATTTGTTATTTTAAAAATATCAATACCATAAATTATTTTTGAGCGGTATTTCAATACTTCTTCACCTCATTCTGTCCAAAATTACGGCAAACTTGTTGAAGTCCATGTTGGATACAGCTGCAAAGCGAGCAATCAACATTTCTTTCAACCATGCACACACAGATTACTTGAGTTCATGTTATTTCGATATGTACTATTTTACACTTCACCCTCCCCCCCACCCCCACAAAAAAAACCCACCAACAATCCCCACAAAAAAAAAACCAGCCACACACACACAAACTCAGAGGGGGTAACTAAATTTTGTGCTAGTTGCACAATATAGCCTATACTGGTGATGACAAATACCTGAAGTATACCATTCCATAGAATTGCCTGTGGCACAAATCCATCCTTCCTACACATGCCGTAAGAACCAATGATGAAATTTAGAAAACCGCATGCACACGGAGACTGGATGTAAAAAGTAACACAAGTGCTTATCCATTATCCTTGAAATCTTAAAAAATCAAAAGATCTAACAAATACAAGACAAACAAACACATACGCACACACAGGGACTGTAATAATAGGGGGGGGGGGGGGGGGGGGGGGAGCACACAAGTGTTTATCAATTATCCTTGAAACAATACATGAATAAAAGACACACACACAGGCACACACACCGACTGTATGAAAAAACAAAAGTACAGGACTGCTTTTCCATTATCCTTGAAATGAAATAAAATAAATGACAAAACATGCACACACAAATACAAGCACTCCCACTAACCTGAACATACTTCCTACCCCTTCTTTACACTAATGCCCTTTTTCTCTAGATTGTATCCTCACCCTCTTCAAGTACTTTCCCCTACTGACTATTCCGTAATGCATTCTGAAACCTATTTCCCCTATTTTTAAGTTTTGTTTTTCAACCCACTACCTCTACTCTTGTTTATAAATAAACTGAAATACTTCCTGCATCCTCCCTGAACCTAAAAGTTTGGCTGCCTGCCCCTTATCCCCATACAATACAAATACTTTATAATCTTAAAAATAGCGATACTCTATACATCAAAAATACTTATATGAATACTTTACCATCTCAAAAACAAAAATGAATTCCTATCCTTGGTCAATAAACCTCTTCCCCCATCCTTATATACCAGAACATTCTAGCACCCCTCCTACCAAACCTAGCTGTACTGTTTGATCACATCTGGCCACAATCCTGAAGTCAGAATGTGGCTACCTTAACAGTGGGTAAAAATGGTTGCGTTTGCAGAAATCTACCATTGGTGAACATCGGAGCTCTAGCTGAGGAATAAAAAAAGACATTGGTATTTGACTACAATTTTCACATCATTTTGGTAAATTAAAAACTGTTGATCATTACTGTTCATATATAAACTTTGTTCTTTTTCTTTTTCTTTATGAGAGCATGGTGTAAAGAAGCCATGAGCTTAACCATTTACTCTCTAACAATTTCATTTGATTCAACACAAATGAAAAAATGTTTCACCATAGTGTCAGCATATACCTGTTGTCCACCTGCCTTTTGTGTCCACACCAGGGGCCAGGGTTAGGGTTGAGGTTAGCGTTATGGTTAATGTTAACAGTTAGTAGCGAGGGAAAAGGTTGTCTGTCAGCTGTTCCGTCTGAATGTTAGAAATCATGTGGACACAATAGCAAACAGACAAGTGGTATGTAGCTGTGGACACATTGCTGTTTAATTTAATGTTTATAGGCCAACCAATCACGAAAGCTATATGTACCTCACAATGACATGAAACTTAATCAGAGCTATCAGTTCTATAAACAGTTAAGGCTGTGCATTGGACTTCGGTGTCCACAAATTGTCAGTTTTGTATCGAAATGATTTCAGGTCTATGGCAATTTCAAACAAGTTACTTTCATTTTAAAGAAAAGAGCAAAAAAAAAAAAAAACATGTAAGAAAAATTTGCTTTCATTTTATGAAAAAAATTAACCCAAAATAAACCACATAAAAAAAGATGCTTTCATCTAAAATATATAAAAAGAGCCCGACTTGAACCATGTAAAATGAATATCAGCCAGCCCCTTTTTTTTTTCTCTCCCCTCAGCTCTAAATGTGCATCTGTACCCCTCCTAAACACCCCTCTCCCTTCCTTGCCTTTTTTCAACCCAATGGATCCTCCCACAACTACCCCCTTTACACACACACACACACACACACCACACACACCACACACACACACACACACACACACACAAAACAAACATAATACCTGTGGAATATGAAAAAAAAAAAAATTCAACAGACTGTGATCACCTTATTGGTGTGCATAAACTTGTTGCCTGCACAAAAATCACACTACGGGTGAACCTCAGGTCTAGCCAAAGATGGGTGGGGTGGGGTGGGGGGGATTGGGGGAAGGTTGGGGGGGGGGGGGGGAGGGGGCGGGTGGGGGGGGGGGGGGGGGGGGGGGGGGGGGGGGATGTGGGGATTTTCAATTAAATCTAAAACTTTCATTGATGTACTTAATGCCACAAACCAATTAGGAATGGTATACCACCGGCAAATCTCACAGATTTGTGAAACTCATCATCAATTCTGTATATCATAAAAGAATCTGGAGACGAACTGCACTCTCAGATCTTGAAATGATAGAGTTATGGCTATTCTCCAAATTCTATATTTGATATCTCAATCACTTAGCTGCTCAACGACTGCTTAGGTTATGGAATACATCTACCTGTTTTCCAATAACCCTAAAGTTTTCTTTTTTTTTAAATCTAAAACAAAAAATAGGATAAAGCATTGCCGATCATTGAGGGGCTTATCACAAAAATATTCATCTGATTCACTGGGGAAAAAGGAATTGTTGCCAGTCCCACAAGGCATATTCACCAAGAGAATTTTAACCACGATCATTAAATTGGATTCAATAATTCTAATCATTAAATCATCACAAGTAAATGTCACTGTCTTTAAAAGGAAAAAAAGAAAAAACTTATGATAAAAACACAATTCTTTCCAATCCTTATTTCAGAGAAAGTTTGGGACCCAAGTATCTTTTGAAGCTACCATTGGATCATAAAAAAAATAAAATAAAAAAAAAGGACTAGCTCTCATTAAAAAAAAAAAATTGAACATTACAAATTCTTCAAAAATCTTCAGATATTTTGTTTGGATTCATTCAAAAAAAAAAAAAAAAAAAATCTTGTACAAAATATTCACAAGCTTCTCTCTGTCCAATGAGCATAAAGGGACACAGAAGAAAATTTACTCTTTTATCCAACCATTTAAATTTTTTTATTTCTTCAGCTGCCAAGTTTATGTTTGAAGAACTCTCTTCAGCGCTAAGTGTTTTTTTTAGCGCTGTTACTGATTTCTTGGTAGGTTTTATGTGTCAGAATTACAGTAGGGATTTTACACTCAAAAGTAGGAAGAGGGGTGAAGGGGGTATGTCTTGCTATCTTCCAGGCAAGTAGACTGTAGGTGTAAAACCTCGTTACTGTATGAAAAACTGTAGGTGTGAAACCTTGGAACTCTATGAAAAACTGTAGGTGTGAAACCTCGTTACTGTGTGAAAAACTGTAGATGTGAAACCTTGTTTACTGTATGAAAAACTGTAGGTGTGAAACCTCGTTACTGTGTGAAAAACTGTAGGTGTGAAACCTCGTTACTGTATGAAAAACTGTAGGTGTGAAACCTCGTTACTGTATGAAAAACTGTAGGTGTGAAACCTTGTTTACTGTATGAAAAACTGTAGGTGTGAAACCTCGTTACTGTGTGAAAAACTGTAGGTGTGAAACCTCGTTACTGTATGAAAAACTGTAGGTGTGAAACCTCGTTACTGTATGAAAAACTGTAGGTGTGAAACCTTGTTTACTGTATGAAAAACTGTAGGTGTGAAACCTCGTTACTGTATGAAAAACTGTCCTCACACAACCTGCACTGTCAACAAGGAAAGTTGCCTATAGCCACTTAAAAACATTTTGATTCTTAATTTTGCCACCTTACTCAGAGGTACTTTGCACACATTGAAAGTTTTTCCATAACACTTTTCCAGGTAGGTATTAATCTGCTACTCTTTTACCATAAAACTCGCTCTCTCCTCCCTTAAATTCTTCTACAAAACTGAAGTTTCAAGTTAAATTGTATCATAAACATTCATTTTGAAATTCATCACTTCAGATTAAAAAATAAACTATTTGTGCAACAGTACAGAATCCCCAAATGTCATATAACAATCATTATTCCCCAAATGTCATATAACAATCATTTTTTCTTAGGGTAAGTAGTAGGAAGTACTGAGGATGCCAGCCATTCTGCTTATTTATAAAAAATATTTTTAAAAAAAGACACCCCCCCTTCACCCCCCCAAAGACAACACTGTCTCAATCTGCCAGTTATTTTTGCATTACTGCTGATACAAACTGGCATTCTACATCTTTCGTTTTTATTATTACAGTTTGCTGCTTTGCCTCATTTATATGTAGACTGTAAAGCATCATCTTTTCTTTCCATTTTATTTCTTTGAATGGATTTAATTTCTGTCTTTTTGAGGGGAGGGTGGGGGGCAACTTTTTCATATCTCTCTTTTTTTTCTTTTTTTACTTAAATATATAAAAGGGGGGGGGGGGGAGGTTGAGAACATTTTGTCAATTTTTTTCTTCATCTTTTCCCTTCACAACAACAGCTAACAATACCATAAAATGTGACGGAAGCCAACTTGGTGAAGGGTAAGGTCTTTCTCCACGATTCTTCCTCATTGTCCTTGATGGGTGTCTTCTTCCTTGATGTCCTCGCTAGATGTCCTTGACAGATGTCCTGGATGTTGTAGCGTCTGTTAAGTTAAAAAAAAAAAATCATCAAACTTGCTTGAGAAAAAAAAAGGGCAGGAGAATGGACTAGGGGGGGCAGAAAAGTGGAAAAGTTAAGGAAAAAGAAAATGGAGACTTTAAATCTGTGTGTGTGTGTGTGTGTGTGTGTGTGTGCGTATGTGTGTGTGTGAGTGAGCGCGTGTGTGTATGCACGCGTGCGTGCATGCATGCATGAGTTGATACACGACACCAAAGATCTATTAAAGATGATATTCTGCAGTCTACTTTGCCCATTTCTGACAGCCAACAGGACTGATTTTGAAAACTACACAAAACATTACATTCTTTTTTAAATGTATAAAAAAGGGATGAAATTTACTTTTAATGCCATAAATAATGGAAAATATTTGCCAACATGATCAGATTTGTTCCCTTTTTAAGCCTGGAACAATAAAAGATGACCCATTCTTTTTACTTTAACACTGATCTATCAGTAAAAACTTTTAAATGATTAATTTTTTAAAAGATGTTTTCTGACTTAATAGTAAGCATATTTTGGTCTTCCTGTTTGATTTTTTTTTAATGTAAGTACAGTCAATGTCAAAGTTGGCAGATTTATGTTCCCATGTTGGAATTTAAGGAACTATCAAAATATGAAGATATTTCATCTTACCCAATGATGCAGTGCCGTTCTAGACCTATGACTGGGGCTATTACACATTTACTTGTTGCTTTGAACACATTGTAAGACCAGCTGCTGTTACGTATGATGACTGAATTTGGGATGCATAAAACTTACTAACTTGAAAATTTTGGCAGCAACAAAAAATAATGTTAACATCTATGGTCTGAATGACAACTGATTTTTTTGGTTTAATTCCTCAAAAAAAAAATTATGAACGTCATCTTGGACTGTATGCAAAAGTGAGTCTTCTGTTATGTTAGGATAATACAAACAGAAATATGACTAGACACACAATAAACAAATGTTACCTCATGTATTGTTGCGTGTCCATTTGGTGTGTTTGACGATTGGGCAGAAATTTGAGTGGAGGCGCCTTGCCCACAGCACACCCCCACTGTCTCAGCCAAGAGGGCATACATACAGTGTTGGAGATGTGCAAAGGCCAACAAGTCCCCAGGGTTGCAGCACATCAGGACTGTGCAAGTCGAGCCTTGTGCTGGTAACCCATAAGTGGTGCCAGATGGTGTGTTCTTCTGCACTTGATTCCAGTCCAGTTGTTCCTGTAAGCAGTTGAAAAAGTCATCAGTGACAGGGAAAAAAATCATAGTTCTGTTAGCTCAGATGTCATTTTGATCTGACCACTTTAAAACAATTCATTAATTGTTCTTTAAATACACCATCACGTTTAATCTTTTGCTTTGTTTCCTCAAAAAAAAGCTTCAATTTTATTACTTCAAAACAATAAATTCACAATTTCTTTAAAGAATGTCACTTCTTTACTAACACAAGCGTTAAAATTATTAAATACTTTCATGTCAAAACAATCAATTCCCAATTATTCTGAAAAAAATATATCACATTTCAGTTTTTTGCTTTCTTGGTTGAACTATAAAATGATCTGACACCATTTTGGTAAAAAAAAAGAAGAAAAAATTATTCTATTATCACCTCTCATCTTTTGCTTAATTAGCTAAACTATCAAAACCATTTTTTCTTTAAATTTCGTTAACAAAAACAAATTTACACTTTTGACTGATGCATTACATTTCGTGCTTGTGATCTCAAATTCAAGCTGATTTGATCTTTTCACTTAGAATAAAAAAAAATATTCACAAGATTATAACATTTCACCTTTTGCTTTATTAGCCAAAATATACCAACTTCATACCTTTTGCACCACTCTTCCAAAGCAACCCCCACACAACGATGGCCAAAAACAAAACACGAGGCACCGAATGGTTCCAGTCCCCCAGCCCCTGAAAACAAGGAAGTCCTGATCACTAACGCTAAAAATTCAGAGAGTCTTCTAGCCATATATTACATTAACCTTATGTTACCTTGAAAATAAATTGAAGACCATTCTAGTCTTGAGAGGTTTTCCCAGAATTCAACCATACTTAACATCTCATATTGCAATGATCCAATTTCCTCACTTTAAAAGACTTAAATTTTCAAACATTACATAATCTTAAAATTCTATCTCCAACATTTGGATAGAATCAATTTCTTCCTGGTGACTTTGCAAAGTTCTATACACATAAGCTATGTAATATAAAAAAATTTTAAATTCTTAACCATTACATTTTACACACGTTTTCATACCAATAAGGGATGCAATGCTTTCAAGGAATAATAAAATGTTCTAAATGCTCTGTACATGAAAAAAAAGAAGCAATTTTCTAAAGAGGATTTTATCCAAAAACACGAGACATCTTGATTTCATTTTAAGCAGGTACTTACACGGTCCTTTATAGGGATACTGGTCTCCATTCAGTGGTCTCCTGTCTCGGCAGATAATGGCTGCGTCGTCTTTCACTTGGTCGTAAGGCAATTTTCGTAAAGTCAATTTTCAGGTTTCTGCACCGTTCCATGCCTGAGACAAGCAGACAGAAAAAGACACTTGAAAGAAATTTAAACAATGAAAAAAAAAAAAAAAAAAAAGATATACAGGCAGGCAGAAATGATTAAAAAGAAATGCAGACAAGCAAGGACAGACAACCAGAGACAAAAAAAAAAAAGGCAAAACTGAGGACAGACATGGGGACATACAAAGACAAATATACTAGGCCCGACAGAATAAAAGATGACCAAAATGAAAGGTACTTGATTAATTTCTTTTTGCTGCCCATCCTGAGAAACGCCTGGTGGTGCTGCACTTGAGTGGCATTCTCCCATCTGATATGTACCTGGAAAAACAAAACACCAGTTACTTCAAATCAGATGGAAAATAATAAGAAAAAACTACAACAAAGATTAACAATGATAGAGACTAGGAGTACACAATTACAAAAATAAAATTTTAAGACAAGTGAGTCAGGTCACTAAGAAAGTGAAGTAGAAGTAAATGAGCAAGTATAAAGTATGAAACATACCAAGAACTTAAAGAACTTTTTTTTTTTAAAGCTTACACCTGAAGCATGTATCAAACTATTATAAAGCCCCTCAGCTGTAGCTGCACAGCTGAATACTTACCCACGTGAGAACTTGATGGGCCAGATAACGGCCCCATTGATGAAGACTTGGGAAGATCCATAGAACTTGGTCCCACAAGGCGACTCCAGTGATCACATGACAACTCACCAGGTCAGGACCCATGTTTAATAAAGGGTGGGAAGGCCAAGGAAACACAGGGACGACTGAGTTGCAATACCTCACAAACTACTGTCTAAACACCGATGTAGGTGGTGGAAGGAAACTCCTGACAAACCCCCCCCCCCCCCTCCCCCCCAAAACAAAAACTCCTGACAGAGAAACCTATCAGAAATGGAAAGGGACAACCGAGTCGCAGTACCTCATGACTACTGCCTCAAACTCTTAATTATTGTACTTGTGGTGGTAATTCCCAGCATAAAGAAACCCAACAGAAATGGAAAGGGACGTTCGAGTTGCAATGTCGATTACTGTCTCAAAGACAAAGGCAGAATTCCCAGCATAACATCAGAAATGGAAAGGAACTCCCAAGTCACAATACCTCATGACTTCTGTCTGAAAGCGTTGTAGGTGGTGGAAATTCTCAACACAAGCTTAAGGAAACCTATCAGAAAGGGAAAGAAACGATGAGTCGCAAAACCTCATGACCACGGTCGCAAAAGCTGCAGTTGCCGGTCGCAAAAGCTGCAGTTGCCGGTCGCAAAAGCTGCAGTTGCCGGTCGCAAAAGCTGCAGTTGTCGGTAGCGGTATCTTCAGACGCGATGACGAGATCACTGTCACCCAGATTGCTGTCAGATTTCTTGCATCCATATTCCATTTTTTTAAATATTCTTTTTGTGGCTAATTTTATTAGTTTTTTTTGTTTTTAAGTTTAATTTGATTTCATTTAGTTTACCCTACTTTATTTTAATCTCTATCCCTAACTCTTGTTTTTTATTTCTCAATTGTTTTCATCATTTTATTTTGTTGGATTATATTTTTGGTTTTAAAATTTTCACTTTATTTATTCTCATTTATTTTATTCACATTTTATTTTTTTGGCAATATTTCAGCAAGCAATACCGAAGCAATCAGAAGTTGGTGCCAGTGATCATTCTAACGCAAGTAGGTCAAGACGAAAACGCAAACCGATGCCAAAGACGGAAAATACGGTACCGGAGACAATAATCATACTAACGCAAGTAGGTCAAAACGAAACGCAACCAATGCCGAAGACGGAAATATGGGTA
>CM060339.1:26112171-26124671 GCA_030674155.1 Stramonita haemastoma
ACATCAGAAATGGAAAGGAACTCCCAAGTCACAATACCTCATGACTTCTGTCTGAAAGCCGCTGTAGGTGGTGGAAATTCTCAACACAAGCTTAAGGAAACCTATCAGAAAGGGAAAGGAACGATGAGTTGCAATACCTCATGATCACGGTCGCAAAAGCTGCAGTTGTCGGTCGCAAAAGCTGCAGTTGTCGGTGGCGGTATCTTCAGACGCGATGACGAGATCACTGTCACCCAGATTGCTGTCAGATTTCTTGCATCCATATTCCATTTTTTAAATATTCTTTTTGTGGCTAATTTTATTAGTTTTTTTGTTTTTAAGTTTAATTTGATTTCATTTTAGTTTACCCTACTTTTTTTTAATCTCTATCCCTAACTTTTGTTTTTTATTTCTCAATTTTTTTTCTCATTTTATTTTGTTGGATTATATTTTTGGTTTTAAAATTTTCACTTTATTTATTCTCATTTATTTTATTCACATTTATTTTTTGGTAATATTTCAGCAAGCAATACTGAAGCAATCAGAAGTTGGTGCCCAGTGATCATTCTAACACAAGTTGGTCAAGACGAAAACGCAAACCGATGCCAAAGACGGAAAATACGGTACCGGAGACAAAACAAGACAGCAGACAGAAATGTAGAGGTATGAGAAAAAACAAAGAAGTTCAGACTGTCTTGTGGGAAGTAGAAGCTAAAAGCCTATTCATGAAAACTAAAGAACTGGTGATGATAGCATATGCCTATCAGTAACACTCATGAAGACTATTCTTAAAACAGGAAATATAGGGATATAGCAAAACATTTCCATTCTGAAGTCTTAAGACATTTCCTGATTCCTGACCCAGATCCCAAGAAAAAACCAGGACAGACTTTGTTGGTTTCCTGTGTCAGCCATTTCCTACCCTCTACCAACATGGGCCTAACATGGCAAGATCATGTGTGACGTTTGTGGCGTGAAGGTTGATTGCTGCAAAGTTGTCTGAAAAGAAAGATGGTAAATGTGGTAAGTATAGTATTAGTAATATAGTGTTTAATAACCCTAATCCTTCTAAAGTCCTTCGGATGAGACTGTAAACCAAGGTCCCGAGTGCATGTATGTACAACAACTTGCACACATTAAAACCTGTTCTGCCTTACAGAAAAAAGTGCAACATCCATGATGGAGTTTCTGTTTTACCTCTTGTCAAGCATTAATATAACTTTTTATCATAATAATGACATGTTATAATTATTTTAAAAGATAACCATGATAACCATTGAATTTTAGGACTACCAACAGTACCATTGGAAAAAAAGTATGAAACAAATATTTACAGGTGTGGCATGCATGGGCCTGTAAGCACACACACAGGCAAACAATGACAATGTGTCAATTTCAGACACGAACACACTAACTCTTTTGAGGGACAGGACAGCTTGGAGGTTAGAGTGAAGCTCTCATGATCTAACCCGGGTTTGAATCTCGTTCATGAGTATTTTTTCCTCTGAAGTAACACAGACTCCACCCCCCACCACCCCCCACCCACCCCCAAAGTCCTTCCGACGAGACTAATCACTCTCAACCAACGTCCCATAAAAGATTTAATAAACACTGAACAAGTGCATCCATGATGGCGAGGTTTCTTCCTCCCTAATGGAGACTGCCATAAAACAATCTGCCACTGAATGGTGAGCAAAAATGATTACTTGCCGTTACATAGCATGAAACAGTTTGCGTGCAGACATATCTCCATTTCATACAGCACTTGTTGGAAGACAGCAGAGAATTAAACAGTGTTAAAAAATCTTTTACAAGGCCCAGGCCTATCTCACGTTTGCAAACCATACTCTCACCAATTCCCGCTCGACTGTGACGAGTTAAAGTAGGGTAACTCTCAGCGAAATTTGCGTGGAGGAGGGAGGAAAACGGTTACATAAAAACTTTGAAAATCAGCATCATCAGTTGTCATGCTGGACTTTCTTCCACCAGGATTTAATTTGTAAAACTTAGCACAGTGTTATATTTATAACCACAGCCATTTATCACGTACAAAGTTTACCAGGAAATATATATATATATATATATATAATTATGTATGTATATATACATGTAAGTTACTTGGAAGTAGGCTAAGGCTTCCAACTCTACACGCACAGAGGCGCGTTAAAAACTATCCTTTGCAGAAAAGTAGGCTATGGCCCATGGCATGGATATCCCGGAGAGGTGTGGGCTCCACCAGTTTCAGCGTCCGCCATACACTGGCTGAAATATTCAGTGCAGTGCCCTCAAAGACGTTAGGCTCAAGCAGTCTTAAGGTCAAGCCACTGAATCAAGAGCACACGGAAATCCAGCCCACCATAATGTTCTATGCAACTTCTTCACTTTCCATTTCAAACATTTAAGTCTTCAATAACACATAGTTTAGCACACTAGCCCCCCCCCCCCCCCCCCCCACTCACACACGCACACACTACCACATTGTGTGTCAGTGGTAACGGATGACAAAACTGCATACGCACGGGGAGCGGAGGTAAAAAACAAAACAAAACAAATAACGTGCTTATTCCATTATCATCGAAATAAAAGAATAAAATAAATTGAAAAGAAAACAACAGTTAGGCCTACCTGCAGCCTCCGGTGAAAATAGCACAGTGGCGACGATGCATGAGCTGGGTTTTCTGCACGCGTACACAAACAAAACGATCTTGTTTCAGTCGTCGCCAAATCAGAAAATAATGGGATTGTGAGCGGGTCAACGCAGTTTTAAAAACCCTCTGGTTGAGCAGAGTTCATTTTCACGTGCATCATGGCTGACGGTGTTAATTCATTGGACGGGCCTATCCTGTTATATACATTTTTTATTTTTTTTGGGGGGGTGCTTTTTTTTTTTCGTTTCTTGTCACTTGCTGATAGGTTTCTTTCAGCTTGTTTGCATATCCGAGCTTTTGCCTGCCTGTACTCCTGCATTTGCTTGCTGGCTAAGACTAGTTCTGTGCTATTGCACATAATTATAATACACTGTGACAGAAGAAAGAGGAATAGAAAAAAAGCACAAAAAGAATAAAAAGTATATGAGAGAGATTTGATCTGATTTATTCTTTTATATCGAGGATAATGGAATAAGCACTCTTGTGCTTTTTTCATCCAGTCCCCGTGTGTTGGCAGTTTTTGTAAATCGTGTCATCTGTTCCCACCGGCACACGATGGCCTACTCTTACGAAAAGCGGAACAGGATTTAACGTGTGCGCAAGGTGTTCTGTGTGCGTTTGCACACGGGGCCTCAGTTTAAAGTCTCATCTGAAGGACTTTTGGGGAGAGTGGAGTCAGCACTGATGTTAACTCCAGGAGAAAAATCTCCTCGACCAGACTCGAACCCAGGTCTTCAAATTGCCAGAGCAATGTTCTGACCACTAGGCTATCAGAGAGAGAGAGAGAGAGAGAGAGAGAGAGAGAGAGAGAGAGAGAGAGAGAGAGAGAGAGAGAGAGAGAGAGAGAGAGAACAACAAAACAGAAAGGAAAAAATGAAAGTAAAAAGAAAGCAAGGAATGAATAATTTAAAGACTCACTAAAAAGAAAAAGAAACAAAAGAAGAAAGGTAGACCAAAAGAAAGTAGAAATAAACAACAAAAAAAAGCTTGACACAAATACAGGCAGAAAACAAAACAAACAACAACAAAAAGCCTTGATAAATGAACAAAAGAGGCAAAACTGACAGATAGAAATGAAAGAAAAAAAATCTATTTTAAAAGACCTAACAACAAACAAATAAACAAACAAAGAAAAAAGCCAATTCAAGAAAAACAACAACAACCCAACAACAGAAAAATGGGATGGAAGAAAGAGAATACCAAAAAAATATGAGAAAAAAGAAGAAATATTTAAAATTGCTGGTCAGCTCCACATCTTGCTGGTAGCCAAGCAAGGGAAGCTTTTGGAAGAGAGAGACAGAGAGAGACAGTCAGAGACAGAGCAACAAAAAGACAAACACAAAAAGACAGCCAGACAAATAATTCAGACTACGAAACAGAAAGTAAACATACACACACAAATACATGCACACCCACAAATGTGTGCACACACACATGCACGCACGCACGCACGCACGCACACACACACACAAACACACACACACACATTTTTTTTTTTCTCTCTCTCTCTCTCTCTCTCTCTCTCTCTCACACACACACACACACACACACACACACACACACACACACACACACACACAACACACACACACACACACAGAGCCAGCCTTCTCAACAACAAAATTTTATTTGATCAATTTCATCATGTCTGAACTTCACAGCTTGAGCACATAATAATTTTAAAATATATAGTAATAACACACACACACACACACACACACACACACACACACACACACACACACACACACACACACACACACACGCACACACACACACACACACACACACACAGCCAGCCTTCTCAATAACAAAATTTTATTCAACAATTTCATCATGTCTTAACCTTACAACTTGAGCATATAATAATTTTAAAATATGTATTCATAATATATATGCGGCACTCACACACACAAGTTTATACTTTCATTCCATAATCAGTCAATATCTGAACTGATTTGTAACATGTATTGAATGAACTAAAGCCAAGGCACAAAAGTCATCAAATAACGGCTAATGTGGGGATTTGTACGCTCCCTTTTTCAAACTGGGAAGATTTCAAAAGTAAGGACTTTTAAGATCACAATTTCTAAGTTTCAAGATTTATTTCAAGCAAACTCTCCTTGGGGTAACATGAAATGTAACGAAACCACAACTTGCAGATGTTGATGTTTAAAAATAATCACAACATAAGTCATTCACTTCACAATGATTTTCACAAATTATGGTTATGAAAATAGAGTCTTCACAGTACAGGAAAAAAGAACAATAACTCAAAATGGCGACACTTTTTCCACTCTTTCTGCCAAGTACACTCTGACATACACGATGCACAGCTACCAACAGCAGATCAGTTGTCAAGCAGTAATGCACCCAAACATAAAATGAGACATTGTGGATTCAATCACCCTGAGTGGTAGTCTGGGTGCTAGTCTTTCGGATGAGACAAAAAACCGAGGTCCCGTGTGTTACACATCATTATTTAGCGCACGTAACAGAATCCATGGCAACAAGAGGGTTGACCTTGGCAAAATTCTGTAGAAAAAAAGCCACTCTGATAGGGAAACAAATACAGTTGCATACAGCAAAAAGAAAAAAAAATGGGTAAGCACTGCACTTGTGGCAACATGCTCTCCCCGGGGAGAGCAGCCTGAATTTCACGCAGAGAAATCTGCTGTGATGTAAAGTGGTACAAAATACAAGTCCTGTCTAAACCCAGTTATTTTTGCCCTGCCCAATGGACTAAAGGTGCTGGTCTGGAAGACTTCTAGTGATGAAAATGAAGGGGACCCCTTCCACTCACTTTTTTTTTTTTTTTTGACGGCGCTCATAGATGAAGTAGTGCAAAAACGTCCAGCCTTTTTCGTGGGTGAGTTCATTCGCGCATGTCTGTGTGGCAGTGTGAATGCCTTCAGCAGGGCAAATAAAAATAAAGAGGAGTCAGGCCTGTCCACATTTTTTTTCCTGTCTGTGCAGTAGCTGTGAGTGGCAGTATGAATGTACCCTTATATTTACTGTCTTGCTGGCAGTTGAACTGAAGGCTTACCAGGTAATGTTATCAAAATAACGGAACTTTCAATGTTATTCAGACACATCAATAACTTCACTGTTGATAAATTATCGTGAAAACGGATACAAGTGAAGAATCACAGCATTTTTGTTTGTATTCACTAACATGAAACAAGTTCATCTTCTTCATCAAAACAACATCGATCATGTTAACAAATCAAGATTTTCATCCACACAACCTTTCTCCACACAAATAGGCCTTTCTGTTACAAAAAAATATGCCAATTATACATCTTCCGTTTTCACACGCACACACACACACACACACACACACACACACACACACACACACACACACACATGTATACACAAACACACACACACACACACACACACACACACACACACACACACACACACACAGAACGGAAAGAAATCAGGGCTGGGCCAAAGGCATGTGTAACGTCAACGCTGACTGCTTTTTGCTGAATTTGGCTCTGGCTTCGCTGTCGTCGATCGGTGAAGGTAACTGCACCGTCAGCTCAAACTTTCCTTCCACGTACAGTTTGACATCATCCTGCAACACAGCAAGGTTTACTGATCAATATATAGATATTTCATCTATTACTTAAAATCATTTACATCCTGTAAAAAGATAAAAACTGACTTCTTTCTTCTTTGTCAAACGCTCAGACAGCAACCACTGTTGTCTATCAGGTTTATTTATTTATATATTTATTTATTCTTTTATATCATGGATAATAGAATCAGCACTCATGCACTTTTTTTTACATCCAGTCCCCATGTGTATGCAGTTTTGTAAATCTTGTCATCTGTTCCCACCAGCCCACAATGGCCTACTCTTGCGAAAAGCTGAACAGGATTTAACATGTGCGCAAGATGTTCTGCGTGTGTTCGCACACAGGGCCTCAGTTTATAGTCTCATCCGAAGGACTTTTGGGGAGAGTGGAGTCAGCACTGATGTTAACTCCAGGGGAAAAATCGAAGAATCGAACCAGGGTCATCAAACCGCGAGCGCAATGTTCTGACCACTAGGTTAACCCGTCCCCCCCACACAGGTGTCATGTAAGTGAAAATGCCTTGCACTGCCATGTCAGGCCCAATGCATCCAACTTTGGCATGGTAGAGAATTATTTTCCTCTAAGTCTTTCTAGCCAAAGGCAGGAGAGTGGACCCAGAAGACAGAAAACAGACATTAAGCAAGTGACTAGAAGAGACGGCTGAAACGAAAAGAGGGATAAAAATGAGGAAACTCCTGGCACAGATATTCCAGAAGGCTGGGATGCTAATTACTCAGACAGGGGCGGGATAAAGCCTAGTGGTTAGAACATTGCGCTCGCAACTTGAGGACCTGGGTTCGATTCCGTTCAAGGGGATTTTTTACCCTGAAGTTAACATCAGAGCTGACTCAACTCTATCCAAAAGTCCTTCAGATGAGACTATAAACCAAGGCCCCGCGTGCGAACGCACGCAGAAATCTTGCGCACACTTTCAATCCTGTTCCGCTTTTTGTAAGAGTAGGCCATTGTGTGCTGGTGGGAACAGATGACACGATTTACAAAAAACTGCATACACACGGGGACTGGATGTAAAAAAGCACACAAGTGCTTATTCCTTTATCCTCGCTATAAAAGAATAAAATAAATTAAAAAAAAAAAAATGTATTATAGAAACCATCCTGGAGGTCAGAATGTGGCTACCTAAATGTGGGAGAAAAAAAAAAAAGATTGCAAATGCACAAATCTCACTATTGGTGAACCTTGGAGCTCTAGCCAAGCAAAAATTAAAAAATCTTACGAGCAAACACACTCTTTCCAACGCTCCACCTACCTCAGAAATATCCAGTTCGCACTGGGACACCGACGTCACTCCAGGCAAATCCACCTTCAGCACCAGACAGTCCTCTGCCGGAGATTTCTCCAGCGTGTGCTCCGGCTTTCTCAACCTCACCTCCTCACTGTGCAGTTCCTGGATCAGGTTTTTTTTCACGGCCGGTTTCTGCTCACTTTCTGTCGCGGGTAATCTGATGGGCGCGTTTTTCTGCGGGGAAGCGTGGGCTGGGCTTGTTTTTGTGCCAGAGGTGGAGATACCTGCCAGTTTCGACAACATGGACTCGGGCAAATCGATGTCTGGGGCGAGGTCGTCTTCTGGCGTGGTGTCGTCAGGGTTCTCCTTTTTCATGGCTTTTTTCAAGGAATCTTTGAAGAATTTCTGCGCTTTTTCCAAATCTCCTTTGAACTGGATGCTGGGAGGTTGGAGGGTGAAACTGCGGCTGACTGGGGCCCCACATATATGGTGGACGTAGTCAAGGATTAAATTGATGAAGTCTTTCCTCTCTTCAGGATCTTTTGCTGCGAGACCATACTCCGCTAACACTTCTGGGTTTGTTGCGATGGCAATGGTGGACACAGTCTCTGCAACAGCCGCAGCAACAAGAAGAAAGGTTATAGATTAGATAAAGGGAAAAACTGACCAGAGGATACACAGCGACATGTATGTATACTCATGTGCATATGAAAAACCAAACACCAAAATATACTATACGCAAGCAGACATGCATGCATATGCAGATATTTATGTATCTATCTATGTATATATCTATAAATAATATACATACATACATACATACATACATACATACATACATACATACATACATACATACATACATACATACATACATACATACATATATATATATATATATATATAATATATATATATATATATATATATAATTTTTATTTTTTTAATCTTTTTTTTTAAATCGTTCTTAGGGTTGAGCTCCAAGGTTCATCAATGGTGAGATTTTTGCATAGGTGACCATTTTTGTCCACCATCAAAGTAGCTGCATTCTGACTTCAAGGATGATGTCTAAATATTACACCAGTGTATATGCGTTTTTATTATTTCATCAATGTTTGTAGTTTTGAGTGGTTTTTTTTTTTTTTTTTTTTTTTTTTTTGGGGGGGGGTGTATTCATTCTTACTGGCATGATTAGTCTGTTCTTCTGAAAGACAGAACATACTTTAATGTGAGCAGAAGATGATCTGCAAGTGTTTGCACATGGGGTCTTGGTTTACTGTCTCATCCAGAGGACCTTTAGGGGAGTGCTAGTGGAGTCAGTGCTGATGTTAATGGGATGGGATAGCCTGGTGGTTAGAATGATATGCTTGCGCTTGTGATCTGCTGACCCGGGTTGAATCTTCTTTGAGAGGATTTTTCCTCTGGAGTCACTCCCCCCAAAAGTCCTTCAGATGAGACTATAAACTGTGTGCGAACAAATGCAGAAAATCTTGCGCACACATTAAAACCCATTGTGCTTTTAGAAAGAGTAGGCCATTGTGTACCAGTGGGAACAGACGACAAAATTTACAAAAACTGCATCCTGTCCCCAAAAAGACCACCCCCCCCCTCCCCTCCCCTGCCAAAAAACAAAACAAAATCCAAACCACAACAAAATCAAACAAAAGAAAATCAAAACCACCATCACAAACAATAAAAGCTTAACCTATGATTAGGAGAGAGAGAGAGAGAGAGAGAGAGAGAGAGAGAGAGAGAGAGAGAGAGAGAGAGAGAGAGAGAGAGAGAGAGAGAGAGAGAAGACAGACAGACAGAACAGACAGACAGACAGACAGACAGACAGACAAAGAGAGTCAGGTGGACAGAGACAAAAAGTTGAGACAGAGACAGGGATTATATTTAGACAGACATTAGACTGATAGTCTCTCAAGAAAAAAAAAGAAAAAAAGAATGACAACACTCAAAATACCTCCTGCTTTTTTGTCCTTAAAGTTATCCAGAGGTGAAGCAAAGAGAGGAATATTGTCCTGGGGTGATTTTGGCTTAGGAACACGTTGCCAGGATACCACGTTCACATACAGGGTACATCCCTGTACCACAAAAGTAAAAAAACAATGACATGATTCTATAAATTGTCAATAAATACATATTCATACATACATACATACAGATATACATAGATACAGTATACATACATGTGTGTGTGTATGTGTGTGTGTGTGTGTGTGTGTGTGTGTGTGTGTATTATATATATATATATATATATATATATATATATATATATATATATATATATATATATATATATATATGGCAATAATTTTTCATTGTTGTCAAAAAAATCTGCTTGATCTTCAAATACACACTGCAAGTCTCCAGGCACAAAAAAAGCATTATCATTAATTTATGTGCATGTGTACACATCCACACACATCCATGCACCCCCCCCCCCCCCCCCCCCACACACACACACACCACACACACAACAGCACCCCCCCCCCCCCCCCCCACACACACCAACAACAACAACAACAACACAAACACAAATCCACCACACCAGACTTCACCTGCAACGTTGTCTTGACACACATGTGAGGCTGAGGAGGGGCGTGAAGCTCCTTGTACTCTTTGGTCTGCTTGTCGATGAAGCGGGAGTAGGCCTGAGGATCCTGGGACGCCATGTCATCCAGCATGGACCAGATGTGCTGAGCTTGCTGCAACAGCTTCTCTCCCCCTGGTCCCTCCGCCTTGTCTCCCATGCCCATGCTCCGTAACGCATTCAGGGCGTCCATGATGTATGTCTGTATGTACTGAAATGGTCTGAAAATAAGTAAAATCAAAATTTAAGAAATGTATACCCTGGCTTGCTCTCTCTCTCTCTCTCTCTCTCTCTCTCTCTCTCTCTCTCTCTCTCTGACGCCTCACTCCCCTATGACCGCCTAGGTTTTGGGACACCTTTACCTTTTTTTAAAAACCCTGCTAAGAGAGGAATGGAGGGAACTGGTTGTCAAGTCTTCAGGGGTGCCCCCATGGTCACCAGACTAAAGGATAGATAGAGATATACCCTGGCTGGGGGCAGGATAGCTAAGTGGTCAGAGCGCTTGCTTTCCCCCAGTCAAGTTAAGCAGCGTCGGGTGTGGTTACCAGTTGGATGGGTGACTGTTTGTGTGCCTTGGCTTCAGTACAGTCCCCCCAGTTCACCCAGCGGTAATTGGGTACCTGCCCTCTTTAGGGTCAGGGAAGGTAAAGCAGCAAAGGAGAGGAGATGGGTGCCGCCCTCAACATGCTGGCCCCCTAGAGAAGGTGAGGTCTCTGACATCTTGCTCCCCTATGACTGCCTATGTTATGGGACACCTTTACCTTTTTTTTTGATCTCCTGCTAAATCTGTTAAAGGTCATTCATACTGTTTTTTTTATTGGCCTATTTGTTTACTTATTTAATAATTTATTCATCTGGTTATTCTTTTATAATTCATCTATATATTCACTCATTCATTACTAAATTTATTTTCTTTTCTATTGACTATCTGCACTGCATCCCTACATTTTTGTTGCTGTTGTTCTGTGGCTAGAGCTCCGATGGTTATTAACAGTGAGACTTTATGTGTGCAACCTTTTTTGGCCAAACTTGTTTTCTGACTTTGAGATGGTGTCTAAACATGACACCAGTGTGAATGCATTTATCGAAAAAAAATAAAAAATTCACTCCTACTGAAAGGCAATGGCCTACTCTTCTGAAAAGCGGAATGGGTTTAAACATGTGTGCATGATGTTCTGCATGCGTTAGCTCATGGGAATTCTTCATTACCTGTTTTAAGCTTTTTTTGTGGTAACATTGAGATGATAAATCAAGAGGAATGGCAGGTGCCATAAATTATTATTAACTATCATCATTTCTTAGTCCTGTTCGCTGTTTTCGTGAGTGAGATTTATTGATTGATTGATTTTAATATTTTTATTTTGAGGATAAGGGAATAAACACTTAGGTGCTTTTTTTTTAATATCCAGTCCACATGCGTGCATGTATTTTCATAAATTTTGTCATCTATTCACACCAGCACACAATGGCTTACTCTTCTGAAAAGCGTAAGGGGTTTTAATGTGTAAGCAAGATGTTCAGTGCATGTTCACACATGGTTCCTCAGTTTATGGTATAGAGGCACAGAGAGAGAGAGAGAGAGAGAGAGAGAGAGAGAGAGAGGAAGAGAGAGAGAGAGGGAGAGAGAGAGAGAGGAGAGAGAGAGAGAGAGAGAGAGAGGGGGGGGGGGGGGGGAGTGAAGGGGTCTAACCAAGTGACACAGAGAAGAACTGAAAGTTCAATAGAGCTGGATTAAAGCCAGCAGAAGTTCGGGGGAAAAGGTCGATGGTTTGTAGGTGCAAGGTGGTACATCCTTTTTTGATTTTTGCAGATAATCAACATAATTTTGTAAATCTTTCTGGACCCCTAAACTCTCTCGAGGTGGACCAAAAATAAAGCAGATCTACATAAATACCAAGGATAGTGGTCTGCTGACTCCAGCACGTTTGGAAGTGGAGGACCGATAACAATCGTCCATAGACGTTCTAATCGATGACAGATTGGTAGAATATTGATGATTGGTAAATAGGCCTACATAGTTTCTACATGTAAAAGAAAACTCACTTTTTAAGTCACTGTTGAGCGAAGTCAGTTATGTCCAGGCTTGATTGAACAAGCGTCTGCACAGCGCACGGCGTCCTTAGTTAACGTGTAAACGTCATCAATTTGGTGGTAGCATTTCTAAATATATGTGCACATTGTTTAGTATGTCATCGTAATGTGTTTACATGTTGTAGTGACGCCAACTTCCGCCAGGAGAACACATCGAACATCGAAAACCACATTACACAGGTACGCACAAGACAACATGCAACAGTACACATGACAGTGACATACCAAAAGTAAAGGCAGAACACTAGGGCTTTTCCAAAATGGCCTCCATATAATTAAGATGGTACCATTTGGATTTATTTTGTTATATTACTTATGATCAGCAAAACGATCAGTATCAGTACTATGGT
>CM060339.1:26129671-26142171 GCA_030674155.1 Stramonita haemastoma
TGACCACGTGGGCAGTACTTTTCCATCACACACATACCTCGTGGTTCTCACACAATGTGTCTGAAATTTGGTGGGGCGATGCAGGGAAGGTTTCAGATGGTGCCAGTGATAAATTTAGACCACTAACAGTGTGTACTTGGGAGGGAAGGAAGAAAGCAAGGCTGGCGATAGAAACGCCTTTCACTCATAGCGCGTGGCGAAAAAAAATGGCGTCTTCGTTGGTAGCAGATGATTCATCTAACTAACTAGACAATAAAATGAACGTATTTGCATTGGAAGTAGAAAAAATTCAATGATAAATATTAAGTGAGTCAGAAATAAAAAGCTGACGGGGGAGAAGAGAAAGGAAATAACGCAGTTAGAGAGAAGAATGAACCCGACTACACGGCACATTCCCGCAAGCGTGGCGACCTGTGCTACCCACACGCTGTGGAGAAATTTGACCTGGGGGGGGGGATGGGGGAGGTCCGCAGCATAAACGCCAGAAAATGTGACACCTTTTGTCTATTTTCTAGTTAATACCACACTTTTTATTTGAAACTCAACGGACAGATTTGCTGATGACGAAAATAGCGAGGAGGAAAAGAAAATAGATCTCCAGTCTGCCAAGGTGCCACAGGTGACAGCGATAGCTACACCCCCCGACACATCCACATTTTGTGCTTTCTGTGATGTGATGTGTCCCTGTGCCATCACTATGACTACTTTTAAGGCTATCACGATTAAAATTTTGTAGAATTACAGAAGTTCTGTGTTGTTTCATGTTTGTCACACCTGTGTGGTGACACTGGTGACAATGTGACACTTATGTACAATATTACACTTCTGTGCACTTAACAAACATGTGGTAAGACATAGACATCTGAAATGCTGTATATAGGTAAGATATTGATTGAATATTCCTTGTTTTCAAAAGACAAAAAACCAGTTAAACAAAAATTATGCCTCATCAAGACATATAAAACAACAGGTGTTATGAGGACATTGTGTGACACATCCTTGAAGTACAATTGCACACAAACATTAATAAACACGTTAGCTAGGCATCAGTTCTTTATTCAACACTTACATGTATGAATTTGTGTCTATTCCATATATATTTTGCTGGTTTATTGTATACAACATACTTTTACCTGTGATTGGTGACAAATAAGGTGACAACGACACGACATTTTGTGACCAGACATGTAAACTTGCCTTAAAATGCAAGTACAAAGATATATCTAGCTTGTGACAAAATTTCAGCTTGATAGCTTGTCATGCACACAGACAATTGTCTCAGGAGTAGACTATGTCAGTTTGGGGTAGAAAACTTTAAAAGAATTCAAAATCTACAGGCAGTTTAGCTCTGTAGAATTCAACAACAAGAGGGTTAAATGTCTAGCGTCATTGCCAAAGATTGGTATCTATATTCCTTGCCTGTACACATTCAGCTGTAAGTTTCAACATTGACTATCCTCTTTTTGAGAAGAGGAGTGGAGGGCCAATGTTGTTTGAAAACTCAACAAGATCATTTTTGATATTGTGGCTGGCCCTGATGTCACTTGAAGGGTTGTTTGTGGAATGTAGCATAAGTGCTACAGGGGAAACTACTCAAGTAATCAGACTCATCAGTATGTGTGTGTGCGTGTGTGTGTGTGTGTGTGTGTGTGTGTGTGTGCAGTTTCTTCCCTTTGATCACATTCATCTGTAGAACTGATTGCCTAAGGAATGTTAAAGGGTGGGATGTGGTCAGAGCTACATATCATTGTTAAAAATGCAGCATTTGTTTTTTTTAAAAATTTTTTCTGTGAAATCTTAGCTAAAAAGCTTTGTAAAGGGAGGCAACCATGGAAAGATTTAAGTTTTTGTCAAGAGGTATATTTGTATCCTGTACTGAATCATAAAACAAGCAGTTCTGTAATATCTGTTGCTGTCAAAGGATTAAAGTTGATTTTGTACCTAGTTCATGTAGTGTGGGTTTTTTAAATACGGAAAAAGTTCATTTTTGGCTTGATTGTGTATTTAAAGTTCTTTTTGATTTGTGCGTGAGTGCGTGCGTGCGTGCATGCATGTGTACTCACACACATTCTCATATATGTGGCTGTATTGCTAAATGGGTGCACAGGAGTTTGTAGTAAAATCAAACACTAGAGTTACTGTGAATGTCTGCTAAAAAAAAAAAAAAAAAAAAAAAAAAGACTTCCCATTGAAAAGATTATTTGGAAAATTATTTTCTATCAAAAATGTTCCTAATGCTATGGAAAATTTATCAAATTTAATAAAATATGTTTATTTTGTACTATGTTTTTCTTCTTGCAGTCACTTTTTCTTAAATGTGTTTAGATTTTCTCCAACATTTCAGAAATTTTTTCAAGTTAAGAAACTTTCATAAAATCTTTTTTAAAAATTTTAAAAAAAGAAAAGTTTAGGTCTTTTCTTTAGAATAGTTAAGAAATCTCAGTACATGTTTTAAGAAGAGAAGGAAGGAAATCATGGGATGGATATGTTTACAGTTTCAAAGTACAGTCACGTATCCTGTAAACAAAAAGTAATCACTTGTGATGTATGAGAAGTCTTTTGTCTCTTGCCTTTTTAGAAATATGGTGAAAAGTTACTGTATTTTTCTGTGTTGTTTTTGTCATTCAGAAAATCCAGAACCAAGAAGAAGAAGAAGCACCGTAGCCGATCCAAGAAGCAAAGACAGAAGGAGAAAAAGACGACTGCACACCGACACAGAAAACAGGCCAAACGACGGAAACCCTCCACCCCCTCAGATGAGGACTCCGACTCCGAGTCGTACACATCAGAGTCTTCCTTCAGCGCCCAGCAAGTCCGTCAGCACATACCCCGACAGCAGCGCGACGAGAAACGACAATCGCACAGATACTCGTCCAGGGAGAGGAGCAGTGGCAGTTATTCCGATTCTAATTCCAGGGAACGTTTCCCGAGTCGCAAGCAAAAACCAACCAAGAGAAGCCACGACGCGTCAGTGCCCAAACTGCGTCGTTACGACAAGACGAAAACCAGTCGCTACGCCTCCTCCGGCAGCAGCGGTGACAGCTACTCGGATTCAGACTCGGACTCGGACGGTAGAGGACGTTTTCACTCTGTCCCCAAAAGGCCGCGGAAAGGGACGCGCGATTCTCCCGTGCTGGTGTCCAGCACAGACAGAAGTGGTTCAGTGTCTTCCCCACACAGGAAGAAAGCCAGAACGTTGAACACTAAGCGCAAAGACAGGTCAAAGGCCAAGAAAAAACCCAAACACAAGAGGAAAAACGGGGGACACCCCAGTCAGGGTGGGCTGGTGGACAGAGACGCGCAGGAAAACCAGCGTGTGGTGGAGATGTGGAAGAGAGCCAACGGACACGTTTCGGCAGCAGCAGCAGCGGCTCCTCCAAAAACGGTGACTTTGATCCGCGCCTGCAGAAAGAGATCTCCTCCCAGTATCGCGGTCTGAAGCAGGCCCACTATGTGCCGAAACGTGGTGATAAAAAAACGGACGTGAACGGAAGTTCCTCGAAGAAAAGGAGACGGTATTCATCATCATCGTCATCGTCAAGCAGCAGTGACAGTGACTAGAAAAATAGGTTTTCCCGTTTTCAGGATTGTCTGAGTGGTTTGTGAAGTGTTTTGGGATACAGTGTGTGCAGGTGTGTGGTTGTAGGCTCTAAAGCTAGCTGTGCACTGCTGTACATAGTGTGCAAGGGTGTTGCATTTTTTTTTTCTTTGTCGGTTTCAAAATTTGTCACTTCCACTCCGTCCTCCTCTCCATTGGGTTTGCTACTACCATATGTACACATACATAGCTTTGGTTATAAAATGATGACTTGGGGGGTTTCATGTGACATACTGCGCACAGACAGCTTTTCCTGCTTTTTTTTTTCCTTTAAAAATTGTTCTTTTGTCCTGTTGAATTTTACAGTAGGTATGGTTTTAGTATCAGTTACAGTGAAAACGACTGGGGTGAGGGGATATGTGAAGTGGAGTGAGACTATTGGGCATGCAAGTCAATATTTGGTCATTTGTTAAAGACATCCATAGGTTTTTACCTTTTATCTTACCTTTGTTAAAGACATCCATACTTTGGTGTAAAACAAAAAATCATTGCTGGTTTTTTTTCTTCTGTTTTTTCCTTTTTTTTAATTTGGCTACAGTAGAGCTCTGAAGTTCGCGAAAGGTGAGTTTGTTGTGCATGCGACCATTTTTGCCCACCGTTAAGGTAGCCATATTCCGACTTCAGGTATTTGTGAAGAGCTATTTTATGATTTATTTTATACCATTTTATGTCACAGCAGATTTCTCTGTGTGAGATTCGGGCTGCTCTCCCCGGGGAGAGCACCCCCGTCATATTTGATGACCTGCAAAACAGCAGAGGAGGCAGCTGCTGTTTCAGAAGCTGGGCAGAAATGTGATTATAGTGGAGATGCCTTGCCCACAGCACACCCCAACTCTCTCAGCCAAGAGGGCATAAGGACAATCAGTGTTGGAGATGTTCTCCAAAGGCCAACTAGCTCCCTGGGCTGCATCAGCACATACGGACTGTGCAAGTCAAGTCTCCTAGTCAGAGAGTCATAGTCAATCAATAAAGACTAAGCTGTAAAGTGGCGTTCCATGAGTGGGAAAGAAAGCCACTGATCATACAGCCTCTCACTTTGCTGTTTCCCCCAGCATCATTGGTTTAATGGAGAGCTGTGTTAAAGCCCAGGTGCTGCCCTTTAGTTCATTAACCCTCTTAGACCCAAACTGGGACTTGCCGGGATTGAATAATTACCCCCCCCCCCCCCCCCCCCTAAGTCCCCAACTGGGATTTGCTGGGATTTACACACAGTAGATTAACATCACGCTGTAACCATCACTAATTGCTACCACATGTCAAAGCTCTATCAGGCTAGAAGGAGAAACCCTGTAGAGTGTCTGGAAGTAATTATAACTGCTGGAATGTACTTAGAAGGAGGAAAAGGCCAGCGAGCATGTGTGCCTGACTTGTTTTCATGATGAAATGGGAAATCTAGGGGCAGTTTGTGTTCAGAGAATCCGAATGCAAGAGGGTTAAGAAAGATGGAGTAGAGTAGACCCCTACCCCTGTCTGCTGCGGAGCATTGCCCAGTTACTGAGAGGGGTGTTGATTATAGAACATGTAGTCAGTGGGAAAAAAGCTATGTGTTTTTTTTTTTAGTCACTTTTGAAGAAATTAAAAATGTGTTCTGCCCAACACTTTGGGGGGGCGGGGTTGCATTCTGACTTTTTTGCTGTAGTATTTAATATTTGTGACCCGTTTTTAACGTGATCTTAACTCGTAGGTAGTGAAAAGGAGAGAGGCCCAAATAAAGGGAAGGTGGGGTCTGCTTTGTCAAATTTGACTTTTCATCATCAATTGAATCTGTAAGGCATTAAATTTACTAACTATGCACTGGAAAAGGTTAGATTCGATTAATTATAAAAAATGTGTTTTAAAAGCAATTTAAATCAACCTGCTAAGGTGTGCGTTAGAAATGTGAAAACTTTAAGTTCTGTTTCCTCAGACTGTGAAATTGCTGTGTTACCCATTTTAAATTTTCATAATGCTGTCAGTTTTAAAGGTAGAACAATGAATTGTACATGAAAAGAAAGGTTATGATCTGTAGAGTTAAAAAAAACAACACATCAACTCAA
Organism: Stramonita haemastoma; assembly: GCA_030674155.1. Taxonomy (NCBI): domain Eukaryota; kingdom Metazoa; phylum Mollusca; class Gastropoda; order Neogastropoda; family Muricidae; genus Stramonita; species Stramonita haemastoma. Next base: position 26,135,306 of record CM060339.1, read on the forward strand.
TTTGACTCATTTATACCTTAAGACTCCTTTTGTAAAAAAAAAAAAAAGGATCACATTTTTGTCTTTCTTTGTAATTATACGGTATATTTAAACTTCTTTCATGATGATCATGTCGCCATTCTGTAATATGATACAATTGTGTTGATGGGGAGACAAAAGTTTTTACAGTACAGCATGCTCATGGAGTGGATTGCAAATTGAAGTGGGTTCAAGTTTTGTTTTTTGTTTTTGACTGAGGGTGTGTGTGTGTGTGTGTTTTTACTTATTTTTATTTATTTGTTCTTTGATATCGAGGATAATGGAATAAGCACTCTATGTGCTTTTTTACAACCAGTCCCTGTGTGTATGCAGTTGTGTAAATCTTGTCTTCTGTTCCCACTGGCACAAGATGGCCTACTCTTAAGAAAAGCGGAACAGGATTTAACATGTGTGTAAGATGACCTGCGTGTGTTCGCACATGTTGTCTCGGTTTGTAGTCTTATCTGAAGGACTTTTGGGGAAGTGGAGTCAGCACTGATGTTAACTCCAGGGAAAAAAATCCCATCGAACGGGAATTGAACCTGGGTCGTCAAATTGTGAGCACAATATTCTGACCACAAGGCTATCCCGTCCCCCCTGCGTGTGTGTGTGTGTGTGTGTGTTTATGGGAATGTGTGTGTGTGTGTGGGAATGTGTGTGTGTGTGTGTTTATGTGAATGTGTGTGTGTCTGTGTGTCTGTGTGGTGAATAGATGTTTTAGTATGCTGTATGTATATATATGTATTAATATGTACTATCTATTTATCATGCATTTGAAGTGTATGTATGTGTTGTGAAATGACTGTGTCTTCTAATTCTATAGTGCGTGTGTGTGTGTGTGTGTGTGTGTGCACGTGTGCAACATGAAATAACATGCCGATTAGTTTAGCATTAGATCAACTGATGGTCTTGTCTCTAGAGGCTTTCAAGCTGCTTTGTTATACATTAGGTAAGGGGAACCTCTGTAGACTTTCCCTGTCAACCATTTGCACAAACCAACTTTTTCTTTTTCTTTTTAAATTTTTTTTTTTTTTTTAAGATTCATGCCAAAGCAGCTCATGAAATTAACCCACTCAGATGAAACTTCCTGAATGAATCGGGCTTTTCCCCTCTGATATGAGTGAAAGTGGTAGGGTTGGTCTCTAAGGATAAGGTTGTTTTAAGAAATCTGGTTTGGGTTTTATCTCATCATTTTATGTGTGATTCATGTGGGTTTTCCCACAACGCAGTGGCCATCCTGGGCTGACCCTTATGGTTGACCGGTTTTGTTATGAGATTTAAAATGTGATGAGGTGACAGCCCCGATATGGCCTGTGTGGTCAGCGGGGCTATAAACAACATGATTGGATTGGATTGGAGACAAATCTGACTACAGTACATCTCCCTTTTAATACTTTGTTTACTGTACTGGCTGTCTGTTAAAGAATTTATGAATAAGATGATATATAAAGAACTTTCTGCTGGAGTAAACATCAATGCTGACTCCACCCTCCTGAAAAAGCTTCGAATGAGACTATATACTGAGGCTGTTCGTGTGTAAATGCACGCCGAACATCTTCTGCACATGTTAAATACCTGTTCTGCCTTTCAGAAGAGTAGGCCATTTTGTGATGGTAGGTACAGGTGACAAAATCTTTTTTTTTTTTTTTTAATGCATGAACAGGTGTCGGGTTTAGACACAAAACAGTCACATAAGCAGAATTATCACCATGGATCGGTGAATCTAGAAACTAGTTGATGAACAAAAAAACCCAAGCAAACAAATGAAAAAAAAACCCAGCACCCCCCCCAAGCTTATTATTGCTAGGTTAAAAAAGGTACTAAAGGTGTCCCATAACTATGTAGTCAATGTCATAGGGGAGCGAGCATCAGAGACCTCAGCTTCTCTAGAGGCCAGCTTATTGAGGGCAGTGCCCATCTCCTCTCCCTCACTGCTTTACCTTCCCTGACCCTAAAGAGGGCAGATATCCATTTACAGCTGGGTGGACTGTAATGAAGCCAAGGCACACAAACGGTCACCCATCCACTTGGTAACCATGCTTGATGCTATTATTACCAGAGGTAACCATAATTGCAAGCTTTTTAAGGTGTGGGATCTTACTCGAGAGAAATGCTTTGCACATTGTAATTTTACTTTCTTTTTTTTTTTTTTTTGCAAGTAATTTGACAGTATTTGGTTAGTAGTTTTGTGCTTTTTTTCTATAAAAAAAACAAACAAACAAAAGCACAACAAACTTTGCTGTGTAAAGAGTTGGAGTGAAATATAAATACTGTCCTGACCTTCCAGTTTCTTGGTGTAGAAATAGTGCCAGATGATTCATTCATTTCGTATGAAGTGTGTCTGTGAGGATTTTTTTCTTTTTCAGATTAATGCAGTGCAGTGAAATAAATCACTCAGTAAGCAAAATTATGCATGTGTATGTGTTTCTCTCTGTGTGTGTGTGTTTTTCTCTGTGTGTGTGTGTGTGGTTTTTATGATAATTTCTGTGTATGTGTGTGTGGTTTTCATGATAATTTCTGTGTGTGTGTGTGTGTGTGTGTGTGTGTGTGTGTGTGTGTGTGTAATTTGGTGATTTAAGATTAGAATGTGTGTGTGTGTGTGGTGTGTCACAGTGTGTGTGTGTGTGTGTGTGTGCGTGCGTGTGTGTGCACGCAGTTTGCATGATCTGAATTTCTTTCTTGCTTTATTGTCACTCTCTGACGTTTTCTTTGTTTTTCTAGCAGACTTGATTGTAGTATTTGAATTCATAGTAGTTTTGTTCTTGCTTTGAATTTATAATAATCTTGTTCTTGCTTTAATCAAAAAAGAAAAGGCAAGGGGAGGGGAATTAGCTAATGGATAGACTCCATTTTATTTTATTTTATTTTATTTTTTTATTTTTTATTCTTTTATATTGAAGATTATGGAATAAGCACTCGTGTGCTTTGTCACATCCAGTTCCCGTGTATATGCAGTTTTTGTAATTCGTGTCATCTGTTCCCACCGGCACACAATGGCCTACTCTTACAAAAAGCAGAACAGGATTTAACATGTGCGCAAGATGTTCTGCGTGCGTTTGCACACGGGGCCTCGGTTTATAGTCTCATCCAAAAGACTTTTGGGGAAAGTTGAGTCAGCACTGATGTTAACTCCAGAGGATAAGTCCTCACGACAGGGAATTGAACATGGGTCATCAAATTGCGAGCGCAATGTTCTGACCACTAGGCTATCCCATGTGCTTGTAATCTGACAGTGGAATTCCCCGTGGGGATGCTGGGGTCCTGTCAGTGTTAATACTATTTCCACATTCTGGAAGCTCTTTGCTAGAAATTCGTTCTTTTCTATCACTCCCTTTGTTTTTGCCTTGTTCACTTCCTCTTTTCTATCACTCTCTTTGATTCTACTTTGTTCCTTTTTCTGCCTGTCACCTCTTTCTTGTCTATTTTCTGCCTTCTTGGTTTTCCAGAAAGACTTAAAAGGTAACATTTTTCTCTTATGTTGAAGTAGGATGCGCTGGGCCGGACTTGTCAGGCGCTTGATGGCAGCATGATGCATTTTCGCTTATATAACAAACAAAAATAGTTGCTGTCTTGAGCGTTTGATGAAAAAGAAACATCTATACCAACTCCACTCTCCCTAAAGTCCTTCATATGTCATGAGACTGTAAATCGAGGCCCCATGTACAAACGTGTGCAGAAAATCTTGTGTACATGTTAATTAAAACCCCATACACCTTTCAGAAGAGTAGGCCATTGCAGGCCAGCTGGAATGGAGAACAAAATTTAAAAAAGGCACATGGACACTGTTAATTATGTCGAGACATCATCTCCAAAATTAATAGGAATGCAGTTCCTTGATAGTGGGCAAATGGTTGCATACGCATAATCTCACAATTGGCAAAGCTCAGTGCTTTAAGTGAGGAAAAAAAAGAAAAAAAGAAGAGACGCCCCCAAAAATCAGACTTAAAAATCCACTTGTCACATAACCAGCATTAGTGATCAAATTTTGCTTTGTTCTTAACTGATTTTTTAGCTGCCTCCAAGTGTTCATATACACTCATGCTCTCTTTCTCACTTTTTAAAGTCCTGTTGCGCTTTTGGTAAGAGTAGGCCATTGTGTGCTAGTAGGAACAGAGGACAAGATTTACAAAACAGCATACACACAGGGGGACAGGGTAGCTCAGTTGTCAGAGCGCTCGCTCTCCCCCAGCCAATGTTAAGCAGCGTCGAACGTGGTTGCCAATTGGACGGGTGAGCATTGCGTGCCTTGGCTTCAGTACAGTTCCCCCAGTTCCCCCAGCTGTAAATGGGTACCTGCCCTCTTTAGGGTCAGGGAAGGTAAAGCAGCGAGGGAGAGGAGATGGGCGCCGCCCTCAACATGCTGGCCCTTAGAGAAGCTGAGGTCTATGACGCCTCGCTCCCCTCCGATCACTCAGGTTATGGGACACCTTTACCATTATACACACCGGTACTGGATGTAAAAAAAACATATGAGTGCTTATTCCATTATCCTCGATGTAAAAGAATAAATGAATAAATAAACTGAACATTGTGCATCGCGTTCTGATCTGCTGACCGACCTGTGTTCGAATCCTGTATAAGGGGATTTCCCCCTGGAGTTAACATCAGTGCCCACTCCACTCCCCCCAAAAAGTCCTTCGGATGAGATATAAACCAGGGTCCCATGTGCAAACGTATGCAGCATGCAGAACGTCGTGTGCACACGTTATAATCTGTGACGCTTTTCGGAAGAATAGGCCATTATCCTCGACATAAAAGAATAAGATAAAAAAAAAAAAAAAAATAAATACATATATACACACAAACGGGAACACACACACACACACACACACACACACACACACACACACACACACACACACACACACACACACACTTAGGCTACACACACACACACACACATTTTTTTTTTCATGAAACAGAATGCAATGACAAAGCAACTGAAACAAAGACCGCAATGAATATAAGTTAGCATTATTTCTTGAATAAGTGACCCCCCCCACCCCAAACACACACAAAACAACATTAGAATTGCAGCCTCACAAAAGGCTAGGCCTAATCATTTCTGCATTATATACAAAAGTGTTCATAAATAAGACAAGAGTGCCCAGTCTTAGTCACGCAATATCATCAGCCATTTAGCTGTTAAAAAGCTTTTTTTTTTTTTTTTTTTTTTTTTTTTTAGTGCGGAACACAACTTCCAATGGAGTTACTGTTTATTTACTTTTTAAAAAAAAGGAAAATGGAATATGCACTCGTGTGCTTTTTTTTTACATTCAGTCCCGGTGTGTATGCAGTTTTGTAAATTTTGCTGTTTCCACCAGCACCCAATTGCCTACTCTACCGAAAAGGGGAACATGTTTTAACATGTGCCCAAGATTTATAGTCTCATCTGAAGGACTTTTGTAGGGAGTGGAGTCAGCGCTGATGCTAACTCTAGGGGAAAATCCCCTTCAACGGGATTCAAACCTAGGTCAGCAGATCACGAGCACAATGCCTAACGCTCTAACCAACCAGGCTATCCCGCCTGTGTGAGAAGTATTTATTTATTTATTATTCTATATTGAAGATAATGAAATAAGCACTCGTGCACTTTTTTACATCAAGTCCCCGTGTGTATGCAGTTTTGTAAATGCCATCTGTTCCCACAGGCACACAATGACCTACTCTTAGGAAAAGTGGAACAGGATAATTATCGTGTGCGCATGACGTTCTGCGTGCGTTCGCACACGGGGCCTCGGTTTATAGTTTCATCGAAGTACTTTTAGGGTGGCCCAGGGCGCCAAAGTAAAGCAGGATGAATTGCGGTTACCACTGTCCCTGAATCGGATACATTCACTGGGACTATAATGTAACTCCAACAACAATCTGCCTCACACGCATATGTCGGCTATGTATGTCTCTTGCTGTTGGAACTGAAACAGTCAAGGAAGTAACAGTGTGAAACAATCACAGATTTCTTGCACTGTCATGACAGAAAAGTACATGGCTCATATTTCTCTCAGAGTGAAAACCCCAGACACTGCTTTCACTCTTGTTACAATCTTTTACATAAAAGAATATATAGCCCTGCATTTATTATTATAGAAAACGAAATTCGAACTGAAGGAACAGAGGCTCGGTTGATGTCATAATTATTATCACTGACATACGGTCAATGGGCAGCCACTCTTTCTTTCACTGAGATAGATAAGCCACATATGTTGCCTTCTCTTGTCTCCCGCTTCTATTATTACTTTTTGTTGCTACTCTCTCTTTTACCACCAGATACCGGTACACTACCGGAAAGTACATAAGTAATTTGCCACCTATAGAGGGCGCCATCATCTATAACAGTGTATAATCATGTCTAATTCATTTTCATTAATATTGTCTCCTGTGTACTTTTGTTTTGCTCTTCCTCTTTATACCTGTCATTCATTTTTTTGATATGCATGCTTTGTGTTTCTCTATAGCTCAAAAGAGTTAATAGAAATAAGTTTTTTGTTTCTCTATAGCTCAAAAGAGTTAATGGGAATAAGGTGTTTGTTTCTCTATAGCTCAAAAGAGTTAAATGGGAATAAGCTTTTTTGTATCTCTATAGCTCAAAAAGAGTTAATAGAAATAAGATTTTTGTTTCTCTATACCTCAAAAGAGTTTAAATAGGAAAAAAGCTTTTTTGTTTCTCTATAGCTCAAAAAGAGTGAGTGGGAATAAACTATTGTGAATAATTGTGGATGGGACGTTGTGGCTTTAAACTGATCAGGCTACACAGGCTGGCAGGGAGAAGGGGGCTTGTTGAAGGTCAGTCTTTTGTTGAACACGTGCATGGATCCTACCACCATACTGACCTGCACAGTGCACCAGGG
>CM060339.1:26144671-26149671 GCA_030674155.1 Stramonita haemastoma
GAGGGAGGAGAGGGGAGAGAGGAGGGAGAGAGAGGAGGGAGGGAAGGGAGGAAGGGGAGAGAGAGGGGGGGGGAGGAGGGAGGGAGGAGAGGGGGGAGGGAGGGAGAGGGAGAGGGAGGGGGGAGAGGAGAGGGAGGGGAGAGGGAGAGAGAGGGAGGGGAGAGAGAGAGAGAGAGAGAGGAGAGGAGAGAGAGAGAGAGAGAGAGAGAGAGAGAGAGAGAGAGAGAGAGAGAGAGAGAGAGAGAGGAGAGAGAGAGCAACCCAAACAAAAAAAAAATGATATAATTATATCAGAACATTTTTACAAATCATTCTTACTTTAAAACAACATTTTAAAGAACACCCCGCCCACCCCAACCACATCAAACAAACATTAATTAAAGACAATGAACGACATTAAGATGGAACGCTGACTGAGCACAACAAAGATCCAGATCTACAGAGCCTGTGTCCTGAGCACCCTCCCTGCATGGCAGCAAGTCCTGGACTTTGTGTGCCCGACAAGAGCGAAAGCTCAAAGCTTTTCACATGTGTTGGCTCTGATGCATCCTGAAAATCACCTGGCAGGACAAGGTCCCAAACAACACTGTCCTGGAAAGAGCTGGATGCATCAGCATGTACACGCTGCTGAAACAGAGACGTATGGGCTGGCTTGGCCATGTCATGCGCATGGACGATGGACAGATCTTAAAGACCTCCTCTATGGAGAACTTGTACAGGAAAAACGTCCTATAGGCAGACCACAGTTGCGATTCAAAGACATGTGCAAGAGGGAATTAACAGTCCTGAACATCGACCAGAACAACTGGGAAGCAGCAGCTTTTAAACGGTCAGTCTGGAAACAGACTGTGCAGAAAGGTCTATATCAGCAGCACGAGGCAAGGAGAATGAGGAGAAAGGCTGCAGCCCAGGTAGACAGACCAGCGTCAGACTCCATCTGTGCCCTCTGCCATGGGGACCGTCATTCTTATGTCGGACTGGCCAGCCAGAACCTACGCTGTACCAGAATGAACACCTAGAGCGCAACTCCATAGTCTTACGAGACTGAAGGCTGCCAATAATGTGTACTTGTATTTTGTACCACTTTATGTCACAGCAGATTTCTATGCGTGAAATTCGGGCTGCTCTCCCTAGGGAGAGCGTGTCGCCACAAGTGCAGCGCCTACCCATTATTTGTTTTTCTTTTTCCTGCCTGCAACTGTATTTGTTTCCTTATCAGAGAAGCTTTTTTCTACAGAATTTTGCCAGGGTCAACCCCCTTGTTGCATGCCGTGGGTTTTTTTTACGTGCGCTAAATAGTGATGTGTAACACACGGGACCTCGGTTTATCCTCTCATCCGAAAGACTAGCGCCCAGCTTGTCCACCACTCTGGGTCTAATGGATGGGGGAAAAGTTTGGGGCCCAAACGGGGGTACAAACCACCGCACACTCCGACCCGGATGTTTTGCTTTTTAGGGCACTAGGGCATGGCGCGTTACCACCTAGACCACCGATCCACCGTGATATTATATAGATGCGTGCAGGGATGTGCGTGTTTGTGTGTGTACTGTCTTTACAGATCATATACTTGACAATTTTGTCATTCTGAGTTGGCGGTCGTAAAGAGAAACAGCCCCCCCCCTCCCCTCCCCCGCCCCCTCTCCTCCCGTGCGCGCCCAAACTACCGTCAAGGCATTGCTGCTGCTTCCGTAGCGCCGCATCCTGAAGGACCTCTCCCCTGCAACACGTCTCCGGCACATGGTCGTTGCTGTACAGCTCCTTGAAGTCCTCGGGGCCCGTCAGGCCACAGCAGTCCAGCTGAATGGACGCACAGACAAAAGTCACACGAACGTCAACCTTTTTTTTTTCATTTTTTTTTCATGGGTAACGTGTAACAGAATACTTTCCAGCTGAACAGACGTACAGACAAAAGTCACATGAACGTCAAACTTTTTTTTTTTCATGGGTAACGTGTAACAGAATACTTTCCAGCTGAACAGACGTACAGACAAAAGTCACGCGAACGGGAAACTTTTTTTTGTTCATGGGTAACGTGTAACAGAATACTTTCCAGCTGAACAGACGTACAGACAAAAGTCACGCGAACGTCAAACTTTTTTTTTTCATGGGTAACGTGTAACAGAATACTTATTATATCAGCCTGCTCCTCCCAGTGTCACACTGCGAGGCAATGGTATGGCACTTTTTTTTTTTTTGTGGGGGGGGGGGGGGGAACGGCAGATTTCTCTGCGCGAAATTCGGGGGGTTCCTCCCCCGGGAAGAGTATACACGTCGCCATAAGAGCAGCGCCACCCGTTATTTTTCTTTTCCTGTTACATCTGCATGTGTAGTTGTTTTTACTACCATAGTAGCTTATTTTTTTCCTACAATGTTTGGCCAGGGACAACTCTTTTTGTTGCTGTGGGTTCTTTTACGTGAGCTAAATGCGTGTTGCACGGTTTATATTGTCTCATACGAAAGACTAGCACCCAGGCTGTCACTCCAGGTCTAGTGGATGGGAGAAAAGTTTCCGACACAAATGGGGTTCAAAGCCACCATACACTTTAAACCCGCACTTTTCGTTTTCTAAACAGGTGTGTTACCTCTAGACCACCGATCTACAAGGACCAAATTAATGTTAGTATGCATTATATTAATGTTCAGCGCCTGGGCTTTTTCAAAGTTCTTGATTACTGATTAATAAATCATTGATGCTGGGGGGGAACAGTAAAATGAGAAGCTGTTTGATCAATGGCTTTCCCACTCATAAAATTCCACTTTACAGCTTAGTCTTTAGTGATCGACTATGACTCTCTGACTAGGAGGCTTGACTTGCGCAGTCCTTATATGCTGCAGCCCTGAGGGCTAGTTGGCCTTTGGAGAACATCTCCAACACTGACTGTCCTTATGCCTTCTTGGCCGGGTGAGTGGGGGTGTGCTGTGGGCAAGGCATCTCCACTTTAATTTAATTAAATTTGTGCCCAGTTTCCGAAACAGCAGCTGCCTCCTCTGCTGTTTTGGAGGTCATCGTCGAACACGATGGACAAACAATATATATAATACATATATATATATATATATATATCTATATATCTATATCTATCTATCTATCTATCTCTATATATATATATCTATATACACATACATATATACACATACATATATACACACACGTGTGTGTGTGTGTGTGTGCGTGCGTGCGTGCGTGCGCGCGTGCGTGTGTTTGTGTTTACTGTCTTACATATCATATATTTGACAATTTGGCCACTCTGAATTGGTGGTCGTGAAAAGAAAACACACAACCCCCCCCCCCCCCCTGCCCGGCCCCAACCCAGCCCCAACCAAACCAAACCAAAACGCGTAAGACTTTCCTTTTCATTTGTCTAGGTGTTCTATAACATCTTGGTGATGATGATGGATGCTGACTACGACAATGATGGTGGTGGTGATGATGATGATGGTGACGTGATGATGATCAAGTAGTGACGATAGTGGCAATGATTGTGGTGAAATCCTGATGAAGACGTCGACGACTCCGATGAAGATCATGTGAGGAGTGATGAGGATCCTGATGATGAGGACGGTGACGATGACAATAACGACGGTGATGGTGATAGCAGTGATGATCTTGGTGCTGATGATGGTGACAAAAAAATGGAGCGTGGTCATGAAGATGACGACTAACGATGACGATAATAGGAGGCGGTAGAGGAGAGTGCTGATGAAGACACAGACAATGACAATGACAATGATGATGATGATGCTGCTGCTGATGCTGCTGCTGCTGCTGCTGCTGACTTTGATGCTGATGGTAATGATGATGATGATGATGATGATGATGATGATGATGACTATGACGCTGATGGTAATGATGACTTTGACCTTGACCTTGATCATGAGGAGATGCAGGCCGTTCAGCCAGGAGCTGTCCATCTTCTGACTGTCCGTCAGTCCTGACTGGTCATCCAGGGTCATCAGAGCTGCCTCCCGGGCTTCCAGATTCATCTGTCACGTCTCCCGGCACAGCGCAGCACAGCACAGCACAGTATAGTACAGCACAGCACAGCACAGCACAGTACAGTACAGCACAGCACAGTACAGCACAGCACAGCACAGCACCAGTACAGCACAGCACAGTACAGTACAGCACAGCACAGTACAGCACAGCACAGCACAGCACAGTACAGCACAGTACAGCACATCACAGCACAGTACAGTACAGCACAGCACAGTCCAGCACAGCACAGCGCAGCACAGCGCAGCACAACACAGTACAGCACAGTACAGTACAGCACAGTACAGCACAGTACAGCACAGTATAGCGCAGCACAGCACAGCACAGCACAGTATAGTACAGTGCAGCACAGCACAGCGCAGCACAGTACAGTACAGCGCAGCACAGCACAGCACAGCACAGACAGATAGGCAGACAGACAGACAGATAGGCAGAAAGACAGAGTCAGACAGGCATGCAGGACAAATAGACAGAGAGACCGATTTTCGTTGGGACCAATGATTTTCTGGATTCTGTTGTGCAAGTCTTCGTTGCTTATGTGGTCTCTATAGGAGATGCCAAGGAGTCTCCTGAAGCATCTTATCTCTACCGCCTGTACTCTTCTCTCCAAATCAGCAGTCAGGGTCCACGATATTGAAGAAAATGAATGTCACAGATGATGACGGGAATAACTGTTGCAACCATTTAAAAGGAGACAATAAGTAATTATTTGTGGAGCGGCCAATCTGTCCAGGCTTTCAGGAAAGCCCTTGAATGGTCTTTGAAACGTCATTTGTTTTCACTGTGAGAAGTTGGCTTTCAAAAAAAAAAAAAAAAAAAAATCAGTACAGATGCAAACACACAGACTGCTGAAGTTTTAGACTTGATGACAGTGCTTGTAAAACTCTATGTATACAAATGTCAGCTTAACCTAACTAAACCAAACATTGACATTTTCATGAACGAATTGAAATACAGGTTAAAAAAAAAGAGGAAAAACTGCAACGTAGTATACAAACGAAATTT
>CM060339.1:26152171-26167171 GCA_030674155.1 Stramonita haemastoma
TATAGTGAGACTGAATATGATAGCATTACAACACAACACAATACAACACAATACAATACGATACAATGCACTATACTACGCGTCTTCTTCTTTTTGATCGTGCATGACCACATCAGCTAAGTCTTCGGGTTTCTTGATTTGTTTAAAAAAAAAGAAAAAAAGAGGAAGAATATAGAGAAGAATGCCAAGAAGAAGAAGAATGCAAGGGAGAAGCAGAATGCAAAGAAAAATGCAGCGAAGATGAATGCAAAGAAGAAGAAGAATGCAAAGAAAAAGAATGCCCAGAAGAAGAATGCCAAGAAGAATACAAAGAATGCAAAGAAGAAGAAGAATGCAAAGAAGAAGAAAACTGCAAAGAAAAAGAAGAAGGCAAAGAAGTAGAAGAATGCAAAGAATGCAAAGAAGAAGAAGAAGAAGAAGAAGAAGAAGAAGAAGAAGAAGAAGAAGAAGAAGAATTGCGATGAACTGCGAAGAAGAATTGCGAAGAAGAATTGCAAAGAAGAAGAATTACGAAGAAGAATGAAGAATTGCGAAGGAGAAAGAAGAAGAAGAATGCAAAGAAGAAGAATTGCGAAGAAGAAGAATTGCGAAGAAGAAGAATTGCGAAGAAGAAGAAGAAGAAGAAGAAGAAGAAGAAGAAGAAGAAGAAGAAGAAGAAGAAGAAGAATTGCGAAGAAGAAGAAGAAGAAGAAGAAGAAGAAGAAGAAGAAGAAGAAGAAGAAGAAGAGCAACAACAACAACAACAACAACAACACGAATACAAAGACGAAGAATGCGGAGAACAAGAATTGCGAAGAATGCGAAGAAGAATTGCGAAGAATTGCGAAGAATTGTGAAGAAGAATTGCGAAGAATTGCGAAGAAGAAGAATTGCGAAGAAGAAGAAGAATTGCGAAGAAGAAGAAGAATTGCGAAGAAGAAGAAGAATTGCGAAGAAGAAGAAGAATTGCGAAGAAGAAGAATAAGAAGAACAAGAAGAAGAAGAACAAGAACAAGAAGAACAAGAACAAGAACAAGAAGAAAAATCTTTTTTTAATATTTTTTTTACCAAAACCAGAAGGGGCCTCAAAAACAGTGCTCCCCCTAGGCCTATGTCAGACACTAAGACCACCACCAGCCCCATGTACAGCAGCGTGTTGCCTATGTTCTCCGACAGCAGGCGTAATGGCGCTTCGGAAGAGGCCCTGTCAAGTTTGAAGAAGGGGATGTACAAACGTCCCACAGGGTCTGCCAGCACTTGACGCTTCAGCCAGTTTCCCATCTGGAACCTCCAGAGGACCCCAGGCCTGTCATGGTTAGTCCCTGCACCTAGAGAAAGAAAGATGAGGATGAGGAGGATGAGGATGAGGATGGGGAGGAAGAGGAGGAGGAGGGGGATGAGGAGGAGCAGGAAGAAGAAGATGAGGAGGAGGAGAAGGAGGATGGGGAGGATGAGGAGGATAAGGAGGAGGAGGGGGATGAGAATGGGGAGGATGAGGAGGAGGAGGAGGAAGAGGAAGAAGAAGAGGAGAATGAGAAGGGGAAAAAAAGGAAGACGAGGAAAAAGAAAAGGATGATGATGATGATAAAGATGATGAGGAGGAGGAGAAGGAGGAAGAAGAAGAGGAGGAGGAGGAGGAGGAGAAGGCAACGCAGGACGAAGAAGAGGAGGAGGAAGAAGAAGAAAGAGAAGGAGGAGACAAAAAAAGAATAGGAGAAAAAGGATGATGATAAGGAAGAGGAGGCGGAAGAGGATTAGAATGATGAGGAATAGGATGGGGGGGGGGGGGAAGGAGGAGGAGGAATGATAATAAAGAGAATAAGAGGAGGAGGAGGAGGAGGAGGAGGATAGGGATGAGGATAAGGTGGAGGATGCTGAAAAAAAAGATGCAGCGGAGGAGGAGGAGAAGAGGAAGAAGAGGAGGAAGAGAAGGGGGGTGAGAAGAAGAGGGGGGAGTTGAGGAAGGAGGAGGAGGAGGAGGAGGAGGAGGAGGAGGAGGAGGAGGGAGGGGGAGGAGGAGGAGGAGGAGGAGGGGGAGGAGGGAGGAGGAGGAGGAGAAAGAGGAGGTGAAGAGGATAAGGACGAGGTGTAGAAATATGGGAAATATGATGAGAAAAGAAAAGAAAAAAAGGAGAAAAAAAGATGTTGAAAAGGAAGAGGAGGAGGAGGAAAAGTCATGCACACTGAAGACACTTTATAATTATCCCATGAAGGGCAATTACACCAAAAAACCCTGCTTTATTATTTTTTTAAAATTATTATATTATTATTATTATTATTATTATTATTATTATTATTATGGGGGACGGGATAGCTTAGTGGTCAGAGCGCTCGCTTTCCCTAAGTCAAGTTAAGCAGCGTCGAGCGTGATAACCAGTTGAATGGGTGACCGTTTGCGCGCCTTGACTTCAGTATAGTCCCCCCAGTTCACCCAGCTGTAAAATGGGTACCTGCCCTCTTTAGGATCAGGGAAGGTAAAGCAGCGAGGGAGAGGAGACGGGCGCCGTCATCAATATGCTGGCCCCTAGAGAAGCTAAGGTCTCTGATGCCTCGCTCGCCTACGACCGCCTAGATTATGGGACACATCATCATCATCATCATCATCATCATCATCATCATCATCATCATCATATTATTATTATTTTTACTATCGATGAACCTCAGACCTCTAACAAAACCCGAACAAAGAAAAAACAAACAACCAACAACAAACAAACCGAGTTTAGCTTATCCGTTTGGGTGACTCCTAGGGTGCTAATTAAGCTGGAGAACGCACAACAACAGCTATTTCATCCAGGAAAAAGGCACTTCATTGAAAAGCAACCCAACTCACCATTGACAAAAGGGACACAGCCAAAAACAATCGGAACTGAATACGTCGTGACAGCTTGATTTTCCCCCAGCGACGTGTAGGAATTTTTTCCGGCGATACATTTTTCATCTTTCAACTGAGAAGTTCGAATTGTCTCTTTTTCCACAGCTGTGGTAATGACGTAATAGTCTTGTTTGGCGTCATCTGGGCGTTTCGAACCCGGGAAAATGACAATGTGATGTTATTGACAACATCAGCGAATGGACAGGCCTAGACCTCAACAAAACTTTGAGAAAGGCAGAACAGAGAGAGGAATGGGGGTAACTGGTTGTCAAGTCTTCAGGGGTGCCCCCACGGTCGCCAGACTAAGGGATAGATAGATGAGATAGATAGATAGATAGATAGATAGATAGATAGATAGATAGATAGATAGATAGATAGATAGATAGATAGATAGATAGATAGATAGATAGATAGATAGATAGATAGATAGATAGATAGATAGATAGATTAGATAGATAGATAGATAGATAGATAGATAGATAGATAGATAGATAGATAGATAGATAGATAGATAGATAGATAGATAGATAGATAGATAGATGTTATTGTATTTTTGACGTTGCTAGCTGTAGTTCGTGTATTTCTTGTGGTCGTAAATATTGTAAAAGGACTTGCAAAAACAATACTGCAAGGCACATTCCAAAAGAGGAAGGAAAAGAGGCAAACCAAGAAAGAGATGTGATGTCATCAGCGAATGGACAGGCCTAGAACTCCACAAATTTTTTTTAGAAAGGCAGAACAGAGAAAAGAATGGAGGGAACTGATTGTCAAGTCTTCAGGGGTGCCCCCACGGTCGCCAGACTAAGGGATAGATAGATAGATAGATAGATAGATAGATAGATAGATAGATAGATAGATAGATAGATTGCTAGAACTTTCTCTGGTGAACAACCATTTCACAGGAAAGACAACTAACTTTTAAGAAAATAATCATGTAGTCTATGTAGGCTATGTATTGATACAGGGAATGAGTTCAGGACCAGATTTTGGGGGGTTATTATAGAAGTGTGTGTGTGTGTGTGTGTGGTGTGTGTGTGTGTGTGTGTGTGTGTGTGTGTGTGTGTGTGTGTGTGTGTGTGTGTGTTGTTCTGTTTCGATTCAATTCAATTCAAAATACTTTATTCTCTCAAGAACATAGACATTCTGGCGGGTCACAAGCCATACATAAAAACGGTAAGCATGCAAAAAATAATATCACGCATATATATATATATATATATATATATATATATATATATATATATATATATATATATATATATATATATATGTATATATATATATAATATATATATATATATATATATATATATATATATATATATATATATATATATATATATATATATATATATAACACATACAGCACAACGCCGGTTCTGAACATCAGCACGCACCCATCACAATATAGACAGCATCCACAAATCAGCAACACCTCAGCCAGTTAAAAACTCAAACCAAATAAAATCACAAACTGTCGTGTGCGCACCAGTGTGCCCACGCATCCACACACGGCTCGCGCGCGCACACGCGCGCGCGCACGCACGCACGCACGCACGCACGCACCCACCCACCCACACAACATTGAAAACATTCGCACACAAGTGCACGCATTTTTATGGCATAAACCAAATTGTTATAACATAATTATTGTATGATAAGACAAAATTTATATCTAATATATTAGTACTCTATTCCATTAAGATATTGAACAGTCTTATAAAACACAGTCTTATAAAAACAGTTTACTAATCTCATAAGATATTTACTAATCTCATCAGATGATTTAAAAAAAAAAAAACAATTTATAAAAAATCAAATTAAATGATTCACAACTCCAGTTTCAGAAGTATCAAACGATTCAACAAAAAGCTGTAATAGTAATAACCGTCCCCCCCCCCCCCCCCCCCCCAACATTAAAATGCTAATGTAAAGCAACTTGACCCAAAAGTTACGAACTCAGTACAGGTAAGAATCCCATTATTGACACCTTTTTAATAGGAGTTGAAAATAATGGCAGAGCAATAACCTTCATTAACAAAATGTCTGTCAGAATTTGTTCTAACATACAAAGAGGAAGAGCAGGCCAAAAAAAAGAAGAAGTTTTTTTTGGATATCTTTATTGAAAAAGGATATTTGAGTTAGTACTTTTCTGGCTCAGAATACTGATTAAGGTTTAGCCCAAGCCCGTAAAAAAAAAAGAGAGCTGAGACATTTCTATATTTGAATACATAATGACTAGAGTATTTGACACAATCTAAGGATAATAACCCATGCTATTATTACAAGAATAACTAGAATCTTGCAGTTTTATGTTATTATTATTATTATTTTTTTTTTTTGGGGGGGGGTCTTTTTGAAACTTGCGTGCAGGATGTTCCGCTTACGTTTGCACAAGTGACCAAAACAAAGCAAGAACAAACAAAACAAACAAACAAGTAAACAAACAAACGAACAAACAAACAAATCCAGCAAGCGGATGAAAAAAAAAAAAGCTAAACAGGAAAAACAACCCTCACTTTCTAAAAAACAACAACAACAACCGAGTAGCTTCCCTTTAATCACTCTTTTAGGCTCATTCATGTCAGGCAGCGATCAGAAAACCCAGAGGAATTTGAAGAAGAATTTGATTTGATAACGACGAAGAAAATGTCTGATTACTACGCTTCCACTCACCCAGCATGTCTTTTGAATTCATTCCTATCTGTCTGATTAATTAATGATTTGGTGAGACTAAAATTTCAGTGCATTAATCAGGAGGCACAGGTTTTGTTTTGTTTGTTGTTTTTCCTCGGCTGGGGCTCCGAGGCTCCCCCCCCCCCCCCTTCTCTCTCTCTTCTCTCTCTCTCTCTCTCTCTCTCTCTCTCTCTCTCTCTCTCTCTCTCTCTCTCTCTCTCTCTCTCTCTCTCTCTCTCTCTCTCTTCTTTGTTTGTTTTATTGTATTTGTTTTTGTTTTTTGATAGTATTCTCCCCCACACCTTCAAAGAAGGATATCATTTATTTTTTCCCCCTTTTATCCAAATGTATGATTAAATGACTTGTATAACTTTAGACATATGGCCGTAGACTGATGTTTCAGTTGTTTATTATAATGTTCTCCTGCTGGCTCCTGCTGGCTCTTTATTAGCGGTTGCTGGTTTTTTTTTTTTGGGGGGGGGGGGGTTGTTTTTGTTTGTTTGTTGTTGTTTGTTTGTTTGATTGGTTTTTTTTGTTTGTTTGTTTATTTGTTTGTTTGTTTTGTTCTGTTTTTTTGTTGTTTTTTTTCGTTTCTTTTCTTCTTCTTTAATAATCTAAATTATTTTATTGTGACTTCTGATTTTCTCCTCTGAATGAGTGCACCTTTCTTACCTTATTATATGTAGTGTACTGTCGCATTTCTCTTACCTTATTATATGCAGTGTACTTTTTTCCGTATGTAGTTTGGTTCTGCGAATAGTTTTATTGTTTAATATCTTTTATTTTGATATTATCCCTGAAAAGGGTGGGGACTGGATGTAAAAAAGCACATGTGTACTTATCTATTATCCTCGAATAAAAGAATTTGCCTTGCCTTGCCTTGCCTCTCTCCTTATGTTGCATGACAAAGGCAAAGTGTTCCTCTAGGCTTCTGTTTTCTGTGCTCTTAGGGAGGATCTGTTCCCTTAGGTTTGAATAGAAAGGGCAGATCAACAGAACATGTATCTCTGTTTCATCACCCGAATTACACTTTGGGCACTGGATATCTTTGGTCATATACCTGAGTCTGTGGCACAACAAATCAGATATACCTAGGCAAAAACGACATTAAACATCTCGGAGATATCTTTTTTCCAAAGTAGTTAAATATGCCTCTTTTGTTTGAACGGTTTTAAACTGTCGATAGACGCTAAATCTTTCATGGCTATTTATCTTTATTTGCCAGTTTTGGTGGGAGGTTTCTATCAGTCTTGCTTTCAGTGCAGTGATAAACTGATTCTGGTTTCCAACTCCTTGGTTTAACCAGACGTGGTCAAAACCATGGGAAAACAGGAATGTTCTGACAGATGTAGCCCATGTAATTTTACCATCCTCATCCATCTTCACTGACAAAGTATTTGTACCTAGCATTTAAAACAAGAGAAAGTACGTGAAAAATGATATTCTAAAAATTATTAAGCTTTTGCGCACTGCCACTGCATACGTGCAGGCACACGATCATGTGTGTGTGCGTGTGCATGTGCGCGCGCATACGTATCCACCCCCATACATATGCTGAAGAAACATGGTAGAGTATAGACAGAAATCACCTCCAGAACACACCCCAAATATTAATAATATCATACAATATGATGTACCACAGCATTGCCACATTCACACGCACAAACAAACGTACACACTAACACCAGCGCTCTTGCATACCCCCCCCCCCCCCCCCCCCCCCCAACCAAACCATCAATAAGCTTAAGGCGCATTTGGAAAACATATGACGCAACGCCCGTTTCGAACCCCTGCCATCCGCACTTTTGCGCAGTTACAGAGCCCACGGCACCAAGACCATGCTCTACACTATGCATGCAAACTTTTCAACCATTTCCGATGTGTGTGTCGCTGGTCTTGTGGCGATGCCACTGCCCCGAAGATGGCGACCCCGCTTGCACAGAGCCCAGTTTTCTCGGAAAGAAACATGGCACAGTGTAGGCAATAATGACCCCTACAACACAATTAAATAATAATATCATACAATATGATGCACCACAGCCAAGTGTAGGGTCTCTGCCAAACGCACAAACACAAAAGAAGGCATGCATAAACACCAGTGAAGGCACGCACGCGCGCATACGTACACACCCTCCATGCATAAACTAGACAAGATGTAACGAAAACGCAGGATTCGGGCCCCTGCCACCCGCACTTTTGCACACTTACAGGGCCCGTGCTACCAAGACCGTGCTCTACTCTATGTCTACAATCTTTACAACCATTTCCCATGTGTGTGTCGCTGGACTTGTGGCGACACCACAGCCCCGAAGATGGCAACCCCGCTTGCACAGAGCCAAGTTTTGTCGGAAAGAAACATGGTACAGTGTGGGCAATAATGACCCCTACAGCACACATTAAATAATAATAGCATACAATATGATGCACCACAGCAAAGTGTAGGGTCTCCCGCACACGCACAAACACAAAAACAAGCATGCATAAACACCAGCGAACGCACGCACGCGAGCATACGTACTCACCCCCCATGCATAAGCTAAAGAAACATGGTAGAGTATAGACAGAAATCACCCCCAGAACACACCCCAAATATTAGTAATATCATACAATACGATGTACCACAGCATTGCCACATTCACACACACAAACAAACGTACACACTAACACCAGCGCTCGTCATACCCCCCCCCCCCCCCGCCCCTAGAACCAAACCATCAATAAGCTTAAGGCGCAATTGGAAAACATATGACGCAACGCCCGTTTCGAACCCCTGCCATCCACACTTTTGCACAGTTACAAAGCCCACGGCACCAACACCGTGCTCGGCGATAGGCATACGAACTTTTCAACCATTTCTGATGTGGTTCTTGGCGACAAACTTGGCTATGTACAGGCGGGGTTGCCATCTTCGGCGCCGTGGTGTCGCCACAATTCCAGCGCCACACACATGGCAAATGGTTGTAAAGTGTCTCTGCATAGTGTAGAACACGGTCTTGGTGCCGTGGGCTCTGCAAGCGCGGAAAAGTGCGGGCGGCAAGGGCCGGAAAACGGCGTTTGCGTCGCATCTTTTCCCTCTGCTTCTTTAGTCTTATTCATGAGAGGGTGGGTATGCATGCGCGCGTGCGCGCGTTCGCTGGTGTTTGTGTATGCGGTTTTTTATGTTTGTGCGTGTGGATGAGACCCAGCAGATTGCTGTGGTGCATGATATTGTATGATATTATCATTGGATGTGTGTTCTACGTGTGGTTTTTGCCTACACTGTACCATGTTTCTTGGCGCCAAACTTGGCTATGCACAGGCGGGGTTGCCATCTTCGGCGCCGTGGTGTCGCCACAATTCCAGCGCCACACACATGGCAAATGGTTGTAAAGTGTGTCTGCATAGTGTAGAACACGGTCTCGGTGCCGTGGGCTCTGCAAGAGCGGAAAAGTGCGGGCGGCAAGGGCCGGAAAACGGCGTTTGCGTCGCATCTTTTCCCTATGCTTCTTTAGTCTTATTCATGGGAGGGTGGGTATGCATGCGCGCGTTCGCGCGTTCGCGCGTTCGCTGGTGTTTGTGTGTGCGGTTTTTTGTGTTTGTGCGTGTGGAGGAGACCCAGCAGATTGCTGTGGTGCATGATATTGTATGATATTATTATTGGATGTGTGTTGTAGGGGTGGTTTTTGGCTACACTGTACCATGTTTCTTGGCGCCAAACTTGGCTATGCGCAGGCGGGGTTGCCATCTTCGGCGCCGTGGTGTCGCCACAATTCCAGCGCCACACACATGAGAAATGGTTGTAAAGTGTGTCTGCATAGTGTAGAAGACGGTCTGGGTGCCGTGGGCTCTGCAAGCGCGGAAAAGTGCGGGCGGCAAGGGCCGGAAAACGGCGTTTGCGTCGCATCTTTTCCCTATGCTTCTTTAGTCTTATTCATGGAGGGTGGGTATGCATGCGCGCGTGCGCGCGTTCGCTGGTGTTTGTGTGTGCGGTTTTTTGTGTTTGTGCGTGTGGAGGAGACCCAGCAGATTGCTGTGGTGCATGATATTGTATGATATTATTATTGGATGTGTGTTCTATCAGAACCATCAGTCTCATAAGCCATCCTAGCAAGATCATGCTGCAGGTAGTCCTCAACAGACTGAAAAACCAAACAGAAAAACTCCTGGCAGAAGAACAAGCGGGCTTTAGACCAAAACGCAGCACAATGGAACAAATTTTCAACCTGAGAATTCTGATAGAGAAGTATCTCCAACACCAAAAAGACTTGTACCACAATTTTATAGACTTTAAAAAGGCCTTTGACAGGGTATGGCATGACGGCATCTGGCAAGTACTCAGGCACTTCAACATTGACAACTGCCTAATTGAAGTCATCAAGGCTCTGTACGAGAATGCAAGAAGTGCAGTTTTTATGAACAATCACGTGGGCGAGTTCTTCAAGACCACGGTTGGAGTCCGCCAGGGCTGCCTTCTCTCACCTGTACTCTTCAACCTCTTCCTCGAAAACATCATGACAGAGACACTGCAAAACCACCACACTTCCATCTCCATTGGTGGAAGACCCCTTTGCAACCTCAGATTTGCAGATGACATTGACCTCATGGGCAGCAGCAAACAAGAACTGCAAATCCTCACAGACAGTCTAACAGATCGAGCGAGCGCATACGGCATGGAGGTCAGTACAGAGAAATCGAAGATCATGGTCAACAGCGCGAGTAACGACAGCACGGAAATAAAGATGAATGGAGAAATATTGGAAGAGGTGAGCCAATTCAAATACTTAGGCTCCATCCTAACAAAAGATGGCACATCAAACAATGAGGTGAAAGCTCGCATTGCAACAGCAACATCTGCTCTAGTCAGACTCCAGAGGATCATCAGAAGCAACAACATCAGCTTCTGCACCAAATACCACCTCTACAAATCCCTCGTGATATCTATCCTCCTATATGGCTGTGAATCATGGACTCTGACAGCAGAGTTAGAGAGAAGAATCCAAGCATTCGAGAACAAGTGCCACAGAAGACTCCTCAAAATATCATACAAAGAACACAAGACCAATAACTATGTGAAAGAAGAAATCAAAAAGCGTGTGGGCCCCCAAGAGCCTTTGCTCTCCACCATAAAGAGGAGAAAGCTGATGTGGTTTGGTCACACCACAAGACACAACACCCTAGCAAAAACCATCTTGCAAGGAACAGTCGAGGGCAAGAGAAGAAGAGGCCGCCAAAAGAAATCATGGGTTGACAACATCAAAGACTGGACTGCCCAACCCCTGCAACGCCTCCTACTAGCCACACAGGATCGTGAAGCATGGAAAAAGATCTCCGTTGCGTCTTCTCTCATGTCCGCCCTACGTCCTTTGGGACATGGGACTGAGTGATGAGAGTGAGAGAGTGTACCCTGTTTCTTGGCGCCAAACTTGGCTATGCACAGACGGGGTTGCCATCTTCGGCGCCGTGGTGTCGCCACAATTCCAGCGCCACACACATGGCAAATGGTTGTAAAGTGTGTCTGCATAGTGTAGAAGACGGTCTGGGTGCCGTGGGCTCTGCAAGCGCGGAAAAGTGCGGGCGGCAAGGGCCGGAAAACGGCGTTTGCGTCGCATCTTTTCCCTCTGCTTCTTTAGTCTTATTCATGGGAGGGTGGGTATGCATCCGCGCGTGCGCGCGTTCGCTGGTGTTTGTGTGTGCGTTTTTTTGTGTTTGTGCGTGTGGAGGAGACCCAGCAGGTTGCTGTGGTGCATGATATTGTATGATATTATTATTGGATGTGTGTTCTAGGGGTGGTTTTTGGCTACACTGTACCATGTTTCTTGGCGCCAAACTTGGCTATGCACAGGCGGGGTTGCCATCTTCGGCGCCGTGGTGTCGCCACAATTCCAGCACCACACACATGGGAAATGGTTGTAAAGTGTGTCTGCATAGTGTAGAACACGGTCTGGGTGCCGTGGGCTCTGCAAGCGCGGAAAAGTGCGGGCGGCAAGGGCCGGAAAACGGCGTTTGCGTCGCATCTTTTCCCTATGCTTCTTTAGTCTTATTCATGGGAGGGTGGGTATGCATGCACGCGTGCGCGCGTTCGCTGGTGTTTGTGTGTGCGGTTTTTTGTGTTTGTGCGTGTGGATGAGACCCAGCAGATTGCTGTGGTGCATGATATTGTGATATTATTATTGGATGTGTGTTCCAGGGGAGGTTTTTGGCTACACTGTACCATGTTTCTTGGCGCCAAACTTGGCTATGCGCAGGCGGGGTTGCCATCTTCGGCGCCGTGGTGTCGCCACAATTCCAGCGCCACACACATGGGAAATGGTTGTAAAGTGTCTCTGCATAGTGTAGAAGACGGTCTGGGTGCCGTGGGCTCTGCAAGCGCGGAAAAGTGCGGGCGGCAAGGGCCGGAAAACGGCGTTTGCGTCGCATCTTTTCCCTATGCTTCTTTAGTCTTATTCATGGGAGGGTGGGTATGCATGCACGCGTGCGCGCGTTCGCTGGTGTTTGTGTGTGCGGTTTTTTGTGTTTGTGCGTGTGGATGAGACCCAGCAGATTGCTGTGGTGCATGATATTGTGATATTATTATTGGATGTGTGTTCCAGGGAGGTTTTTGGCTACACTGTACCATGTTTCTTGGCGCCAAACTTGGCTATGCGCAGGCGGGGTTGCCATCTTCGGCGCCGTGGTGTCGCCACAATTCCAGCGCCACACACATGGGAAATGGTTGTAAAGTGTCTCTGCATAGTGTAGAACACGGTCTTGGTGCCGTGGGCTCTGCAAGAGCGGAAAAGTGCGGGCGGCAAGGGCCGGAAAACGGCGTTTGCGTCGCATCTTTTCCCTCTGCTTCTTTAGTCTTATTCATGAGAGGGTGGGTATGCATGCGCGCGTGCGCGCGTTCGCTGGTGTTTGTTGTGTGCGGTTTTTTGTGTTTGTGCGTGTGGAGGAGACCCAGCAGATTGCTGTGGTGCATGATATTGTATGATATTATTATTGGATGCGTGTTGTAGGGGTGGTTTTTGCCTACACTGTACCATGTTTCTTGGCGCCAAACTTGGCTATGCACAGGCGGGGTTGCCATCTTCGGCGCCGTGGTGTCGCCACAATTCCAGCACCACACACATGGGAAATGGTTGTAAAGTGTGTCTGCATAGTGTAGAAGACGGTCTGGGTGCCGTGGGCTCTGCAAGCGCGGAAAAGTGCGGGCGGCAAGGGCCGGAAAACGGCGTGTGGCGTCGCATCTTTTCCCTATGCTTCTATAGTCTTAATCATGAGAGGGTGGGTATGCATGCGCGCGTGCGCGCGTTCGCTGGTGTTTGTGTGTGTGCGGTTTTTTGTGTTTGTGCGTGTGGAGGAGACCCAGCAGATTGCTGTGGTGCATGATATTGTATGATATTATTATTGGATGCGTGTTGTAGGGGTGGTTTTTGCCTACACTGTACCATGTTTCTTGTCGCCAAACTTGGCTATGCACAGGCGGGGTTGCCATCTTCGGCGCCGTGGTGTCGCCACAATTCCAGCACCACACACATGGGAAATGGTTGTAAAGTGTCTCTGCATAGTGTAGAAGACGGTCTGGGTGCCGTGGGCTCTGCAAGCGCGGAAAAGTGCGGGCGGCAAGGGCCGGAAAACGGCGTGTGCGTCGCATCTTTTCCCTATGCTTCTATAGTCTTATTCATGAGAGGGTGGGTATGCATGCGCGCGTGCGCGCGTTCGCTGGTGTTTGTGTGTGCGGTTTTTTGTGTTTGTGCGTGTGGAGGAGACCCAGCAGATTGCTGTGGTGCATGATATTGTATGATATTATTATTGGATGCGTGTTGTAGGGGTGGTTTTTGCCTACACTGTACCATGTTTCTTGGCGCCAAACTTGGCTATGCACAGGCGGGGTTGCCATCTTCGGCGCCGTGGTGTCACCACAATTCCAGCACCACACACATGGGAAATGGTTGTAAAGTGTGTCTGCATAGTGTAGAAGACGGTCTGGGTGCCGTGGGCTCTGCAAGCGCGGAAAAGTGCGGGCGGCAAGGGCCGGAAAACGGCGTTTGCGTCGCATCTTTTCCCTTGCTTCTTTAGTCTTATTCATGAGAGGGTGGGTATGCATGCACGCGTGCGCGCGTTCGCTGGTGTTTGTGTGTGTGCGGTTTTTTGTGTTTGTGCGTGTGGAGGAGACCCAGCAGATTGCTGTGGTGCATGATATTGTATGATATTATTATTGGATGCGTGTTGTAGGGGTGGTTTTTGCCTACACTGTACCATGTTTCTTGGCGCCAAACTTGGCTATGCACAGGCAGGGTTGCCATCTTCGGCGCCGTGGTGTCGCCACAATTCCAGTGCCACACACATGGCAAATGGTTGTAAAGTGTGTCTGCATAGTGTAGAAGACGGTCTGGGTGCCGTGGGCTCCGCAAGCGCGGAAATGTGCGGGCGGCAAGGGCCGGAAAACAGCGTTTGCGTCGCATCTTTTCCCTCTGCTTTTTTAGTCTTATTCATGAGAGGGTGGGTATGCATGCGCGCGTGCGCGCGTTCGCTGGTGTTTGTGTGTGCGGTTTTTTGTGTTCGTGCGTGTGGAGGAGACCCAGCAGATTGCTGTGGTGCATGATATTGTATGATATTATTATTGGATGCGTGTTGTAGGGGTGGTTTTTGCCTACACTGTACCATGTTTCTTGGCGCCAAACTTGGCTATGCACAGGCGGGGTTGCCATCTTCGGCGCCGTGGTGTCGCCACAATTCCAGCGCCAGACACATGGCAAATGGTTGTAAAGTGTGTCTGCATAGTGTAGAAGACGGTCTGGGTGCCGTGGGCTCTGCAAGCGCGGAAAAGTGCGGGCGGCAAGGGCCGGAAAACGGCGTTTGCGTCGCATCTTTTCCCTCTGCTTCTTTAGTCTTATTCATGAGAGTGTGGGTATGCATGCGCGCGTGCGCGCTTTCGCTGGTGTTTGTGTGTGCGGTTTTTTGTGTTCGTGCGTGTGGAGGAGACCCAGCAGATTGCTGTGGTGCATGATATTGTATGATATTATTATTGGATGCGTGTTCTAGGGGTCGTTTTCGCAGTGTGTTGTGCTGGACTTGTGGCGACACAACAGCTCCGAAGATGGCAACCCTGTTTTGCACATAGCCTAGTCTGTCGCAAAGAAACTTGGTACAGATTAGGTAATAATGGCACTTACAACACACATCAAACCATAATACCATACAATATGATGCACCAAAACAAGTGTTGGGTCTCTGCCCCACACACACATACACAGAACATCGTACACACAAACAGCAGTGATTGCAGGCACTTCGCAAGCTAAGTGGCCTACACAAACCAAAGCAGCCACTCTCCCAAAACATGACTCAGCCACGCTCTGCAACCAACATCCTAGTCCACAGCCCTTATGTAAGTTTGCCTGCACTCTTCTTCCTGATTCTAGAATACACAACTACATCGGAAATCCTATGTCTGATCCACATTGTGGATGCAAATAATCTGTACGAGTTTACTTTGTTATCTTTATTAT
>CM060339.1:26182171-26184505 GCA_030674155.1 Stramonita haemastoma
AATAAAAAACCCTACACATATGAACAAAAACAAACAAACATGAACAGGAACATACACATACACACACATACACACACGCGCACACACCCACTCACGCACACATTCAAACAAACAAACAAAAAAAAACAAACAAAAAAAAACATACACAACAACAACCAGAACAAAAAAGTAAGGCCTTTCCACTTATCAAATAATATAAATATAATAGTGCTAATAGTCCCATTAGTATATCTAATAAAGTAATATTAAAAAAAAAAAATTATCCTGAAACTATTAAACTGGGCAAGTGAAAGGAAAAAAAAAAATGCATAGAAAAAAATAATTCAAATCTAGTCATCAAATCAGTGGTTTGGTTTTCTCCTTGTGAATTTGCAGAATTTACACGTGTTTACATACATCACTTATTCCCTATCCTGTTCAAAATTAAATTATATAAAAACAAAATTAAAAAAAAAAAACCTTTCTCCACCTTTTCCCCCTTCACATACATATATAGCAAGCAAAATGTAGATTTTTCAGTCACAGTGAGCCACAGTGAAAGATTTTTCGGGGTTAGCAGAGAGTAGCAATATCTTTAGTCTGTTCTAAGTATGGTTGGTTGGATTGATGTGTAGTTCTTAAACATTTTTGCATAAGCGCATTAAGTGATTTTTCAACTGATTTTTGAACTGATTTTTATTTTTTGATACATTTTAAATGTTTTGGGAGCTTGTTCCATAAATCACTACCTGAATATAGGAAGCTTGTTTTGTAAAGATTGTTTCTGGGTCTGGGAAATGTTAGTAGATGGTTATGCCTGTGCTCATTAATTTTGAATCTATTGGTGATCTTGGGAGGGGCATTCCATTGACAACGTTTTGTACAAACAGAGCTTTATTGAGATAAAGCTGTTTTGAAATGTAAGAATATTTGTTAGCTTATAATCATTGATGGTTAGGGAGCTTGATTTTAATAGGACAGTTTTAGTGCTCTTTTATATAATCGATGGATGAATTTCAAATTAGTTTCACTGCAGTTGTCCAAAGAGATGAGCATAGTCAACTATAGGCAATGCGTGTGTGTGTGTGTATGTGTGTGTGTGTGTGTGTGTGTGTGTGTGTGTGTGTGTGTGTGTGTGTGTGTGTGTGTGTGTGTGTTTGTGTGTATGTGTGTATGTGTGTATGTGAGTGTGTGTATGTGTGTGTGTGTCTTTTATTTATTTATTTATTTTATCTTGTTTCTTTTATATCGAGGAAAATGGGATAAAGCACCTTGTCATCTGTTTCCACTGGCACACACTGGCCTACTCTTACCAAAAGCGGAATAGGATTTAACGTGTGCGCAAGATGTTCTTCGTGCGTTCACACACGGGACCTCGGGTTTACAGTTTCATCCGAGATTGTGTGTGTGTTTATTTATAGCTTTATTTGTTTGTTTGTTTATTTTTTATATCGAGGATAACAGAATCAGCTCTCGTGTTTTTGTACATAAAGTTCCCGTGTGTATGCAGTTTTTTGTAAATCTTGTCATATGTTCCCTCCAGCACACAATGGCATTCTGTTACGAAAAGTGGAACAGGATTTGACGTGTGCGCGAAATGTTCTGCGTGGGTTCGCACACGGGGCCTCGGTTTATAGTATCATTGGAAGGAGTTTTGGGGAGAGTGGAGTCAGTACTGATGTTAATTCAGAGGAAAATTCCCCTCGAACGGGAATTAAACCCGGGTCGTCAAATTGTGTGTGTGCGCGCGCATGCGTGTGTATGTGTATGTGTGTGGTGTGTGTGTGTTTGTGTGTGTGTGTGTGTGGTGTGTGTGTGTGTTGTGTGTGTGTGTGTGTGTGTGCTTTTCTTCAATTCAACGCTAATTCACTTAAGTGTTATTAGACAGAAAAAGACAAACAATTCAGTGAAAAAAGTTAAAGAACTAACTACAGTAACCATAGTACAATGGAAGAAATGAACTCTGTGTGTGTATGTGTGCGTGTGTGCGCGCGTGTTGTGCGTGAGTGGGTGTGTGCGCGTGTGTGTATGTGTGTGTATGTGTATGTTCTGTTCAGAGCCTCCCCAAACCTCACCTAGGACACTACCCCCAACATCTCGACCAGCTACCACTGGCCACAGCTCCTCTGCCCCAACACAAACATCTCCTGCACAAATATCTCCTACACAAACATCTCTATACAAACATTTCCTACACAAACATCTCCTACACAAACATCCCTTACACCACCAGTGGCACAGTAACACATGGCCGGCCAGCCACCGACGATGACGATGACAACGACGACGACAGTTCCTCATCACTGAAACTCATCGCCATTTTTGCTGGCGCGTTGCTATCTCGTCCTCATCGTT
>CM060339.1:26184605-26189605 GCA_030674155.1 Stramonita haemastoma
GCGGCAACCTTGTACATGCCACCAAGACTGAACCCTGTAACCAGTTATGTCCGAAAACCTCAACAATCCGAAAATACCTCCAACAATACATAAACAACAATTTGCAACCCCAAGCCAAGACCCAAAAAAACACACAAAAAACCCACACAAACGACACCACCCATGCATACAAACATTCCCATGAATAAAGTAAAGAAGCATTTCCAAAGATGACGAAACCCGTTTTCCGCCCTGCCCCCCGCACTTTTCCCAGTTCCAGAGCCCGGGGCACAGGACCCTTTCACTTCCAGTTAACCAAACCATTTTTGATGTTGTGGCACTCTAATTGTGCGACAAACAGCCACCAATGACGGAGCAACCTCGCTTGTTACAAGCCATGTGCACGAACTTGGTACAGTGTACCGAAAATGACCCTCCAACACAATCCAATAATAATAATACAATATCATGCACCACAACAATCTGCAGGGTCCCTCCACACCACAAACACAAAAAAAACGCACACACAAACACCAGCAACGCACGCACACGCGATGCATACACACTCTCCCATGAATAAAGCTAAAGAAGCATTTCCAAAGATTGACGAAACCGCCGTTTTCCGGCCCTTGCCCCCCGCACTTTTCCGCAGTTCCAAGCCCGGGGCCCGGACCCATTCTACTGTAGCAGACAAACTTACAACCATTTTTGATGTTGTGGCACTCTAATTTGGCGACAACACAGCCCCGAACGGCAACCTCGCGTTTCAAGCCAAGTTTGTCGCACAGAAACATGGTACAGTGTACCCGAAAATGACCCCTCCAACAACATCCAATAATAAATCATAAATATCATGCACCACAACAATCTCAGGGTCCCCCACCGCACAAACACAAAAAAACCAACACAAACACCAGCCAACGCACGCACACGCGGCATACACATCCCCATGAATAAAGCTAAAGAAGCATTTCCAAAGATTGACGAAACCGCCTTTTCCGGCCCTTCCCCCCGCACTTTCCGCAGTTCAGCCGGGGCACCAGACCCTATTCTACTGTATGCAGACAAACTTAACAACCTTTTGTGTTGTGACATGGCACACACTGGGCCAACCCGAGTGTCAACCCAGTTATAGCCAAGGGAAGAAACATGGTACAGTACCGAAAATGACCCCTCAACACACATCCAATAATAATATCATACAATATCTGCACCACAACAATCTGCAGGTCCCCTCCAACGCACAACACAAAAAAACGCACCACAAAACCAGCCAACGCACGCACACGCGCAGCTACAACTTCCCATGAATAAAGCTAAAGAAGCATTTCCAAAGATGTGACGAACCCCGTTTTCCGGCCCTTGCCCCCCCGCACTTTTCCGCAGTTCCAGAGCCCGGGCCCAGGACCCTATTCTACTGTATGCAACAAACTTAACAACCATTTTGATGTGTGCACTCTATGTGGCATCAACAGCCAAAACCCAACGCTGTTCATAGCCTTTGACAAAACAGCAGTGTCCCAAAAACTCACACACATCCAAAAATACCTAACAACACACAAAAACTCAGATCCCCCAATCACCAACGCCGCACGCCAGCATACACCTCCCATGAATAAGCAAAGAGCTTCCAAAATGGCAACCGTTTCGGCCCTGCCCCGCACTTTTCCGGTCCAGACCCGGCCCAGGACCTATCTACGTAGCGACAAACTAACACCATTTTGAGTGTTGACCTATGTGGACAACACACCAACGCACCTCCTGTCAACCATTGTCGCACGAAACTGTACAGTTACCTCCTAACAACATCCAATAATATTACATTCAACCACAACAATCCGGTCCCTCCACACACAAACACAAAAAACGCACACAAAACAGCACCACGCACACGCGCAATACACTCTCCCATAAAGCTAAAGAGCTTCCAAGTGTACGAAACGCGTTTTCCGGCCTTGCCCGCACTTTCGCAGTCAGAGCCCGGCACCAGACTATCTACTGTTGCAGACAAATTAACACCATTTATGTGTGGCACTTAATGTGCGACAACACAGCCGAAGACGCAACCTGCTGTCAAGCAGTTGTCGCCAACAGTACATGTACCGAACACACGCACAAACACAAAAAAACGCACACACAAACACCAGCCAACGCACGCACACGCGCATGCATACACACTCTCCCATGAATAAAGCTAAAGAAGCATTTCCAAAGATGTGACGAAACCGCCGTTTTCCGGCCCTTGCCCCCCGCACTTTTCCGCAGTTCCAGAGCCCGGGGCACCAGGACCCTATTCTACTGTATGCAGACAAACTTAACAACCATTTTTGATGTGTGTGGCACTCTAATTGTGGCGACAACACAGCCCCGAAGACGGCAACCTCGCTTGTTCATAGCCAAGTTTGTCGCACAGAAACATGGTACAGTGTACCCGAAAATGACCCCTCCAACACACATCCAATAATAATATCATACAATATCATGCACCACAACAATCTGCAGGGTCCCCTCCACACGCACAAACACAAAAAAACGCACACACAAACACCAGCCAACGCACGCACACGCGCATACATACACACTCTCCCATGAATAAAGCTAAAGAAGCATTTCCAAAGATGTGACGAAACCGCCGTTTTCCGGCCCTTGCCCCCCGCACTTTTCCGCAGTTCCAGAGCCCGGGGCACCAGGACCCTATTCTACTTTAATCTACACACACACACAGATATACACACGCACACACACGCATGC
This sequence comes from Stramonita haemastoma, assembly GCA_030674155.1. NCBI lineage: Eukaryota > Metazoa > Mollusca > Gastropoda > Neogastropoda > Muricidae > Stramonita > Stramonita haemastoma. The sequence goes on from CM060339.1 coordinate 26,187,336, forward strand.
ACACAGGCGCAGCACTCGTGCACACACACAGAGACACACTGACTGGTGTACTGAAATAACCACCAATCAGAACAGTGCACCACGAATACACAATTTGCACCGTATATAAAAGCTTTTTCGTGTGACCTGCTTTGCGCATATAAACCTATCTAAAAGCGCGCGAAATCAGCATCCTGCCCTATCCCTCTGCCTTCCCCACATACTTTTCAGTCTTTTGTCCCTGGTTTGCTACTATCAATAGCAGCTGCAAGGCACCTCCACCCCCGCCCCCCCCCCCCCCCCCCCCCCACCTTTTTACAACCACCTGCACATACAGGAGCCCATTGAGATGTCAGTCTTTGGAATGTGTGAGGTTTGCTGCCTTGGTATTTGCTTGAATCCAAACATTCTTGCCGTTTGTGAGACAGTAAGTAAGTAGGTTATTGACTCATGTCTGACTCTAGTGCTGGTCTTTTGCTGTTTTGGGATATGATAAGGTTCTTCATTTTGTATTATACTTCATCTCATTTTTTTTGTTATTGTCAGTACATGTAGGATAAATCCTTGAATGTTCTTTTTTTTTTGTTGTTCCATGTTGTGTGTTTTGTGTATGAGTGTGTTTTTGCGTGCATGGGTGTGTGTGTGTGTGTGTGTGTGTGTGTGTGTGTGTGTGTGTGTGTGTGTGTGTGTGTGTGCATGCATTGTATTGCACTGCACATTTTTTTGATGATATTGCTTTTATTTTACTTTTATTGTCTGGCCATGTAATATGCTGTGTATTGTATGTGCATGCATTTTGCCTTATTTTTTGTGCTAGTCAATTTTTTCAGTTCATAATTATGTAACCTATTTAAATTGATTTGATTGTACAGCAGGTGAGCCAATGTCTTTTGAGAATTAGCGCTATATAAGCCTCTATTTGTTTTTTTTTAAATTATTATTATTTTTATTATTATTATTATTATTATTATTATTATTATTATTATTATTATTATTATTATTATTGTTGTTGTTGTTGTTGTTGTTGTTGTTGTTATCATTATTATTATTATTATTATTATTATTATTATTATTATTATTATATTATTATTATTATTGATATCATTATCATTATTATCAAGTACTTTTTCGATTGTCTTTGTGTAGGATAGGTGTATATTTCTTTAGTGTTCATGTGGCCCTTCAAACACACACACACACACACACACACACACACACACACACTAAATTTTGTTTTAAAAGCGTCCAGCTTTACCCTGTAAAACAATGATGTGATGGTTCTACAAATATGTAAAGGGGTCTTATTGCGATGGAAATAGTGATATAAAACTGCTGTTGTCTCTAAGAATTGTGACTTATTATGAAATTTCGTGACAGATTTATCTTTGTTTTGTGGAACTTGGTTAAAGCGATTACAAGAGATTTTTCTTAACAAGCAGTGACACTCTTGTACTGTATATGGGACATGTAACTTGATTGACCCATTAGATTGTTTAGCTCCCTGTTTTGCAGTCTGATCAGCAAGTCAGGAGCGGGATATGCAATTCCAGCTCTCAAGATTAAAAAATCTTTCTATATAGGAAAAAAAAGGTCCATTTTCATTGCAGAGCTTGTGGCAATTTCTATGGCACTGAATTAGAAGTGTGGAGAGGAACCCCTAGCGCCAATTTGTATGCTTTACAATCAACACTTTGTAATTTTGCGAGCATAAACTTTGGCGCACTGAAATATGCTTCTTGCCCATAAGTCAATTTACTCCTCACAAGTGATACAGCCAAATGTTTGAGAGTAAAAATATCTTGACCCCATGGCTGTTTGCTAACAACTTTCAAAATGTTAATGCTTTTACGAGCTTTATCAAGAACATGTTCTATGTGGCATTTCCAGTTTAGCGTTGATGTGAGAAAAACTCCCAAAAATTGACTGCAAAAAATGCTTTGTGCCCTTGTGGCAAAAGATTTACAAACCAGCACATACTTTTGAATGCCCAGGTTTTAAAGATATTTTACCACCTTTTGAAGGCAAGAAAACATTATTGCACATTCTCCCTGATGCTGAGTTAATGCTAGAGATTACGTTATGTTTATTTTATTCTGTGTTCAGTAGATTCCTTTAAATTCCTTTAATCTTGCTGTTTTATAGGTTGTTATTTGTTTGTACTTGATTTGTTTGTTTGCCGTCCAAATCACAAACTGTGCATGGACGTTAATTTAAAGACTACTACACACACACACACACACACACACACACACACACACACACACACACACACACACACACACTCTCGCCCA
>CM060339.1:26194605-26202105 GCA_030674155.1 Stramonita haemastoma
GCTGATCATTGATCCGGTGTTTAGCATACTTGAATTGTAATTAATTTTTTGCTTGAGGATAGTGTCATTGGCGTAGCCAGAAATAGTGTTTTTGGCATGAAGGCCTGTGCTATAAACACTACTGATAGTGCTTTCAGCGTTGCCAAAATGACTATGGTAGTGTTTGTTGCATAGAGTGTTTTGGCTTATTACACGGGTGGGAACAGACCACAAGATTATTTACAAAATAGCATACACATGGGGACTAGATGTAAAAAAAAAAAGCACATGAGTGCTGATTCCATTATCCTCGATATAAAAAAAACAAAAAACACACACACACACATGGTGCAGCGCGCGCGCACACACACACACATCTTGATACTGCAGGTACACTGTTATTGTAGATAACCCCTCTCATAATAGGACACACTAGTCACACTGCTATAAATGAAAACCATCCATGAATCTAGGCTACATGCCAAAAATAAACACATCTATAGCACTATGCCAAAGTTATATTGCTAGAAAAGATACATCCATGCTATAGTTACACTGAAGAGATAAAAGCACCCACAATACCATGCTGCCCTTACACCAGAATAGACACACCCATAACACTAAGCTACAGTTACACTGCTCCAATAAAACAGACACATGTGTAAATTGTGCTACAGTTACATTGCTAAAACAAAACACATCCATAATACCATGCTACAGTTACACTGCTAAAATATCTACATCCATCACTCTACAGCTATGCTGCTAAAAGGAATCTATCCACATTACACGGCAGATAGGATAAAGAGCTAAAATGAAAAATCAGCAGTAAACTGTTTCAATGAAATTATCTTCTATTCACCCTCATCTCTTCTTCCTCAGAGCTTTTAGAATGATGTAGCTTGAAGAATACTGTCCTGATTATAATTATCACCAGATGTGGACATAAGTACTAACTATCCCTGCCCCTCCCCCCCTCCTCAACCCCCCCTCCCCCCCCCTTATGTTTTCTGTGTAGAGCCAGTACGACCGTTAAAGGGATATAACGCGTCAAAACCCTCAAATTAAAGAGTACTACAAAAGTGCCTTCCCTTAAAATGCTTGACGCACTTCTTCTGAGACAATGGGAGACAACAGAGCTGGAGTTTCATTCATTCTTTCTTTTCTTTTGAGAACAATGGAATAAACATTCATTTGCTCTTTTTTTTTTACATTCAGTCCCCTGTGCATACAGTTTTGATTTGTGTATGTGTGTGTGTTCAAATTCATGTGTGTGTGTATGTGTGGGGGGGTTGTGTTCAAATATGATGCACCACAGCATCGCCACATGCACAAACACAAACAAACGTACGCACAAACACCAGCGCTCGTGCATACACCCCCCCCCCCCCCCCCCCCAACCAAACCATCAATACGCTTAAGGCGCATTTCGAAAACATATGACGCAACGCCCGTTTCGAACCCCTGCCATCCGCACTTTTGCACAGTTACAGAGCCCACGGCACCAAGACCATCCTCTACGCTATGCATACGAACTTTTCAACCATTTCCGATGTGTGTGTCGCTGGTCTTGTGGCGATGCCACTGCCCTGAAGATGACAACCCCGCTTGCACAGAGCCAAGTTTTCTCGGAAAGAAACAATGTACAGTGTAGGCAATAATGACCCCTACAACACACATTAAATGATAATATCATACAATATGATGCACCACAGCAAAGTGTAGGGTCTCCACCACACGCACAAACACAAAAAAATGCATGCATAAACACCAGTGAAGGCACGCGTGCGCGCACACGTACACACCCCCCATGCATAAGCTAAACAAGATGTGACGAAAACGCAGGATTCGAACCCCTGCCACCCGCACTTTTGCACACTTACAGGGCCCGTGGTACCAAGACCGTGCTCTACTCTATGTCTACAATTTTTACAATCATTTCCGATGTGTGTGTCGCTGGACTTGTGGCGACACCACAGCCCCGAAGATGGCAACCCTGCTTGCACACAGCCAAGTTTTGTCAGAAAGAAACATGGTACAATGTGGACAATAATGACCCCTACAACACACATCAAATAATGATATCATATAATATGACACACCACAGCAAAGTGTAGGGTCTCCCCCACACGCACAAACACAAAAGAACGCATGCATAAACACCAGCGAACGCACGCACGCACGCATACCTACCCCCCCCCCCCCCCCCCATGCATAAGCTAAAGAAACATGGTAGAGTGTAGACAGAAATCACCCCCAGAACACACCCCACATATTAATGATATCATACAATATGATGTACCACAGCATTGCCACATTCACACGCACAAACAAACGTACACACTAACACCTGCGCTCGTGCATACCCCCCCCTACAACCAAACCATGAATAAGCTTAAGGCGCATTTCGAAAACATATGACACAACGCCCATTTCAAACCCCTGCCATCCACACTTTTGCACAGTTACAGAGCCCACGGCACCAAGACCGTCCTCTACGCAATGCATACGAACTTTTCAAGCATTTCCGATGTGTGTGTCGCTGGTCTTGTGACGATGCCACAGCCCTGAAGATGGCAACCCCGCTTGCACAGAGGCAAGTTTTCTGGGAAAAAAACATGGTACAGTGTAGACACTCACACACACACACACACACACACACTCTCTCTCTCTCTCTCTCTCTCTCTCTCACACACACACACACCTAAATATCCACCAATCAGAAGGGTGCCCCACCAACACTGAATTGCCCCTGTTTATAAAAGCTCTTTGTTGAAATTTGCTCTGCCCATATAAACCTATCTAAAAGTGCGGGAAACCCGTATTCCCAGCTCTCTTTCTTACCTGGCCTCAATATTTTCTGTCTGGTTGCTGTGCCCTGCTACTAGTCCTAGAGTGAGGTTTCGTAAATTCGACTAAGCCTTGGTTTTTGATAGATGTTAGGTTTTTCAACGGATTTTGAAATTTTAATTATGTCTTTATTTGAAATCAGTTGGAGGCGAAGTTGGGAATCTTGGGCAACTGTTGATATAAAGCATTATTTATCCCTACCCTAAGCACTTTTCTGGCATTGCTGCAGCCTTCTATATTTAGCTGACCGGGATTTTAGAAGAACATTCCACTAGGGCCTAGAGCGCAGGGGAAGCGGCTTCTATAAACAAAGGGCCAGCAGCATGCCAGGCGCCGTGCAGCCTTATTTTACCCCTGTGAAATGGAATGGGCTTGCTCATGGGGAGTGTGCCAGAGTTTGGCTTTTACACGTTTTGTGTTGACTAAATTGTACCATTGACACTTCACATTATGTTTCTTTTGTGAAGTACAATCCTCGATTATCAAAATATGCACACCATTTCATCGAACATCCATGGCAGATGGACTATGTGAGTGGATGTGTCTTGAGAGGCTATTAGATTAAGCTTGATCAGAAAGAGCAATGTCTTTGACCCAGAATTTTTCCTGTACCTCATTTTAGAATGTGAGCCAGAAAAGATGGAAGTAGTGTGTGTGTGTGTGTGTGTGTGTGTGTGTGTGTGTGTGTGTGTGTGTGTGTGTGTGTGTGTGTGTGTGTGTGTGTGTGCGTGTGTGATGTGTGTGTGTGTGTGTGTGCGCGCGTGTATAGGCACGCCTGTTTGTGTGCTTCCCCTTGTGTGTCTGAGTGTATGCATGTGTGTGCATGATTGTGCATATGTGTGTGTGCATGCGTATGTGCGTACGTCAGTGTGTGTGTGTGGTATGTGTGTGTTGATTGTTCAATGTAAGCTCTCTCTCTCTCTCTCTCTCTCTCTCTCTCTCTCTCTCTCTCTCCTCTCTCTCTCTCTCTCTCTCTCTCTCTCTCTCTCTCTCTCTCTCTCTTGCGAGCGCAATGTTCTGACCACTAGGCTATCCCGTCCTAGGCTATCCCGTTGGTTGGTTAGTTGGTTGGTTGGGTGAATTGTTGATTGAGTCAGGGTTGGTTAAAAAGATGGTTGGTTTGGTAGGCTGGCTGGTTAGTTGGTTGGGTGACTAGTAATTAGCTAGATGATCGACTTTGAATAAATAATTGATTGTATGCAAAAAATGAATGGTTAGAAAGATGATTTATAAGTAAAGTCTATTTTATTTTATTCGCTCATAAATTCATTTATTATTTTATTCTTTTGATCATTCATCTATTCAATTTATCAGTCAGTTAGCTAGTCAGTCGAACAGTTGGTCATTATTTTATCATAAATATTTTTACATTCTTGTTTTTCTTCTGTTTTTCTTATTTTAAGCTTTCGATACTACTAAATATTTTTTAAAGTATTTTTTAGAACAGTTTATGTGGTTTGGTTTTTCCCTGCCATTTTCGTTTATTTGATCATTCATTCATTCCTTCCTTCCTTCCTTCCTTCCTTCATTCATTCATTCATCCATCCATCCATCCATCCATTCCTTCCTTCCTTCCTTCCTTCCTTCCTTCCTTCCTTCCTTCCTTCCTTCCTTCCTTCATTCCTTCATTCATTCATTCATTTGTTCAGTGTTTTACCTATTGCTATTTCTACATGTCTCAACTGTCTTGGGTTTTGTTTTAGTCATTTGCTTGACCTTCTACTGTGTTGATTGTATAAATTAATCCTATTAAATGCCTTTTCCTTCTGAAATGCTGCATATTTAATTACTTTTATTTGTAAATCTTTACATCTTTGCAAAACTGTATGCCCTTTTCTCTGACACTGTTGTTGCTGTTGTTTGTTGATGTTGTTGTGTGCTGATACTGTTATCATATTATTGCTGTTGATGATGCTATCGCTCTTGCTGACCCTCACAACAGTGTTTATGATGTAGTTGCTGACGTAAGACTTGCTTGTTTGTTGTTGATGTCCTTCGGATGAGACTTGAAACCGATTTGATTTTTTTCTTTTATATCGAGGATAATGGGGGCCCCGTGTGCGAACGCACGCAGAACATCTTGCACACTCGTTAAATCCTGTTCCGCTTTTCGTAAGAGTAGGCCATCGTGTGCCGGTGGGAACCGATGACATTTACAAAACTGCATACACACGGGGACTGATGTAAAAAATAAAAAAAAAGCACAAAGGTGCTTATTCCATTATCATCGATATAAAATAGTAAATCAAATGAAATCAAATGATCTTCTTGATGATAAAAAATAATTGCAAAGAAAAAGATATGCGGAGAAATCTTGCGAAGGAGAAAAATTGCAAAGAAGAATTGCGAAAAAGAAAAAGTTGCGAAAGAAGAAGAAGAATTGTGAAGAAGAAGAAGAAGAAGAAGAAGAAGAAGAAGAAGAAGAAGAAGAAGAAGAAGAAGAAGAAGAAGAAGAAGAAGAAGAAGAAGAAGAGGAAGAACAAGAAGAACAAGAAGAACAAGAAGAACAAGAAGAACAAGAACAAGAAGAACAAGAAGAAGAAGAACAAAAAGTAGAATGCAAAGAAGAATGCAAATAAGAAAAATGCAAAGAAGAAGAATTGCGAAGAAAAATTGCGAAGAAGAATTGCGAAGAAGAAGAAGAATTGCGAAGAAGAAGAAGAATTGCGAAGAAGAAGAAATGCGAAGAAGAAGAATTGCGAAGAAGAAGAAGATTTGCGAAGAAGAAGAAGAAGAAGAAGAATTGCGAAGAAGAATTGCGAAGAAGAAGAAGAAGAAGAAGAAGAAGAAGAAGAAGAAGAAGAAGAAGAAGAAGAAGAAGAAGAAGAAGAAGAAGAAGAAGAAGAAGAAGAATGCTAAGAAGAAGAAGAAGAAGAAGAAGAAGAAGAAGAAGAAGAAGAAGAAGAAGAAGAAGAAGAAGAAGAAGAAGAAGAAGAAGAAGAAGATGAAGAAGAAGAAGAAAAAGAATTGCGAAGAAGAAGAATTGCGAAGAAGAAGAATTGCAAAGAAGAAGAAGAATTGCGAAGAAGAAGAATTGCGAAGAAGAAGAATTGCGAAGAATAAGAAGAAGAATTGCGCAGAAGAAGAAGAAGAATTGCGAAGAAGAAGAATTGCGAAGAAGAAGAAGAATTGCGAAGAAGAGGAAGAATTGCGAAGAAGAATTGCGAAGAAGAATTGCGAAGAAGAAGAAGAAGAAGATGAAGAAGATGAAGAAGAAGAAGAAGAAGAAGAAGAAGAAGAAGAAGAAGAAGAAGAAGAAGAAGAAGAACAACAACAACAACAACAACAACAACAACAACAACAAAAATTGAGAAGATTGTTGGTGTTGTTGCTGTTGATGCTGATGATGATGCTGTTGTTGTTGATGTTGTTGTAGATGCGTTGTTGTTGTTGTTGTTGTTGTTGTTGTTGTTGTTGTTGTAGGTATTGATGTGTTGTTGTTGTTGTTGTTGTTGATGATGATATCATTGTTACTGTTGCTGTGTATTTTGCTGCTGGGTGTTCCTCAGTGTAACCCTCTGGGGTCACCCAAGACTGTGCACTCTAGTTCAGTAAGAACATCTGGGGATCACTGAAAGAGCAGCAGTCCACACTGGATAATTATGTTCGCGGACACAACTGTTGTAAGCACTTAGTCATGAAGACTTTGTCTTTAGGAACATTTTTTTCCTCTGTTAAAAGTAATTACATGTTGAGGTTTTTGTTGTTGTAGTTGCTGTGTTTGTTGTTTTTGTTTTTGTTGTTGTTTGCAGATTGTTGTTATAGTCGCTTCATGTGAATATAAACAATATCATCGTGTAAAAAGTAAGTTACGGTAGGTCTTGATACTTTATATACATCAAGAACTCGCGAATATTTTAGCTTGGGCTTACATACCGTTTCTTGATCATTGACTTTTTGTTTTGCAGGCGTTACAATCTGGTGCGACAGGGATAAGACAATTACAAGGACTATTCAGCAAGGCACGGATCGGACTGTAACCTGCACTACACCCTATGACAATAAGCTGGATTGGTTGCTACAGAGAGCTGATCAATCATACCAAACAGTGTGTCTCTGTTCTTCTGCTGCCAAAGGCTACAGTTGTCCGACTTGTTACTATATTTTACAATCCGACTGCAATGGCATGAAGCAGGGATCATCTCTTATCATACGGCGAGATGTTCTGTCTACCGTAAAGCGTGTGATATGTAGAGGATACAATCACTCACACAGTGAAACCGTTAGGAGATGCTTCCTTAACGTTACAGGTAAAACAACTGCCTTGGCTTGTATGGAATTGTACTGTACTTACCTTACTGTATCCCTCCTCATGTACCATCTTGGGCACTGAGGGGAGAAAGAGCTTTCTGTCTGCGCCAAACTTGAGGGCCTGGGTGGGTGGGATGTTGTGGGACTTCAGAGTTTCTTTCACACCCTCCATCCAGGTCTTTGTCCATCGTCCCCTTGCCTTGTACCCGGAGAATGGGATTGCGCTGTATTGTATTCGGTTGTGGTGTGTGGAGTTGTATTGTACTGTATTGTTACGCACTGCATTGCCCCATAAAGTTTGCATTGCATTCCACAGCGTTATATTGCATCATACTGTGCTGTACTGTGTCGTACTGTACTGTTCTTTTACGTGAACTATTCTTAATGTGAGAAAAACATGGGATCTCGGATTGTCAACAG
>CM060339.1:26204605-26214605 GCA_030674155.1 Stramonita haemastoma
ACCTAACAAAAAAACTAACAAACAAACAAAAGCAACAGAGAACCAAACAAACATAATAAACGAAAAAAACCCAAACAAAACAAAACTAAATAAAAAAACAAACAAAAAACAAGCAAACAAACAAACACAACCCCCCCCAAAAAAGCACACACAAAAAACCCCACACACTCAAAAAAAGAAAAAATTTGGAGGGGGGGTGGGAACGGGTGGGGAGGGGGTATCAAGGAGGAAGGGGGAAAACACAAACAGCAAACAGAAGAATTATAATAATGATTTATGATTATATTCATAAATAAAAAACCCTACACATATGAACAAAAACAAACAAACATTCAAACAAACAAACAAAAAACAAACAAAACAAAAAAAACATACACAACAACAACCAGAACAAAAAAGTAAGGCCTTTCCACTTATCAAAATAATATAAATATAATAGTGCTAATAGTCCCATTAGTATAATTAATAAAAAAAATATATATATATCCTGAAACTATTAAACTGGGTAAGTAAAAAAAAAATGCATAGAAAAAAAAATCCAATCTAGTCGCCAGATCAGTGGTTTGGTTTTCTCCTTGTGAATTTGCAGAATATACACGTTTACATACATCACTTATTCCCTATCCTGTTCAAAATTATATTATATAATTTTTTTTTTAAAAAAACCTTTCTCCACCTTTTCCCCCTTCCACATACATATATAGCAAGCAAAGTGTATATTTTTCAGTCACAGTGAGCCACACGTGAAAGATTTTTCGGGGTTAGCAGAGAGTATCAATATCTTTAGTCTGTTCTAAGTATGATTGATTGGATTGATGTGTAGTTCTTAAACATTTTTGCATAAGTGCATTAAGTGATTTTTCAACTGATTTTTGAACTGATTTTTTTTGGGATACATTTTAAATGTTTTGGGAGCTTGTTCCATAAATCACTACCTGAATATAGGAAGCTTGTTTTGTAAAGATTGTTTCTGGGTCTGGAAAATGTTAGTAGATGGTTATACCTGTGCTCATTAATTTTGAATCTATTGGTGATCTTGGGAGGGGCATTTCCATTGACAACTTTTTGTACAAATAGAGCTTTATTGAGATAAAGCCTGTTTTGAAATGTAAGAATATTTGTTAGCTTATAATCATTGATGGTTAGGGAGCTTGATTTTAATAGGACAAGTTTTAGTGCTCTTTTATATAATCGATGGATGAATTTCAAATTAGTTTCACTGCAGTTGTCCCAAAGAGATGAGGCATAGTCAACTATAGGCAAGATGTGTCCACATAAAAAGAGTTTGCGTGAATGACTATTTAGAAAGTGTTTGATTTTTGATAGCTGACGTACCTTGTTTGTAAGACGTTTTCCTTGTGCCATCACATGGTCAGTCCAAGTAAGATTGTTGTCGATAATTACACGCAGAATTTTGTGTGAGTCAACTTCTTCAATGATTTATTGATCTATCAACAGAGGTTGAAATTTACTTTTCATTTTTTGCCTCTTTTGTCGTGCTAGTACGTACATACTTTTAGTTTTTTTAGCATTTAAGGACATATGGTTTAATTGAGTCCAAGTAATCAATTTGTTGATATTGTTTTGAAGTTTGAGTGTTAGTCTGTGGGGGTCAGTATTACTACAATAGAGGGATGTGTCATCAGCAAACATTTCACAGCTACAATCTAGAAATAAGGGTAAGTCATTTACATATATTGAGAACAAAAGAGGACCCAATATTGATCCTTGTGGTACTCCATATTTAATAGATACTAATTCTGATGTTTGATTATTTGCAGTTACCAGCTGCTGTCTATCTAACAAAAAACTTTTTAAAAGATTGATTATTTCAGGTGTTAGTTTGTATAGGTGAAGTTTATGCACTAGCAAGGAGTGATTAATTACATCAAATGCTTTTTCAAAGTCAACAAAAATTAGGCCTGTATAGTTATTTTCATTTATGTTGTGTAAGAGACTGTCTGTAAGTTGAGTTAGAGCTGTGTGACAAGAATAGTTTTTACGAAAGCCTGATTGATCTTCATTTATTAGGGGTGTGTGTGTGTGTGTGTGTGTGTGTGTGTGTGTGTGTGTGTGTGTGTGTGTGTGTGTGTGTGTGTGTGTGTGTGTGTGTGTGTGTTTATTCTTTTATATCAAGGATAACAGAATAAGCACTCATATGCGGTTTTTTTTTACCTCCAGTCGCCGTGAGTATGCAGTTTTTCTTAAATCTTGCCATCTGTTCCCACCAGCCCTTGATGGCCTACTCGTTTGAAAAGCGGAACAGGAATTAACGTGTGCACAAGGTCGTTCTGTGTGTGTTCGCACATGGGGCTTATGTTTAAAGTCCCAACCGAAAGTCTTCTGGGAGCCGGAGGGGATTGAAGTCAGCACTGATGTTAACTCTAGAACCCCGTGTGTGTGTGTGTGTGTGTGTGTGTGTGTGTGTGTGTGTGTGTGTGTGTGTGTGTGTGTGTGTGTGTGTGTGTGAGCAGTGTGTGTGTGTGTGTGTGTGTGTGTGTGTGTGTGTGTGTGTGTGTGTGTGTGTGAGCAGTGTGTATGTGTGCATGTGAGTGTGTGTATGTATGTGTGTGTCTTTTATCTATTTATTTATTTTTATCTTGTTTTTTTATATCGAGGAAAATGGGATAAGCACCCATGTCATATGTTCGCACTGGCACACAATGGCATACTCTTACCAAAAGTGGAATAAGATTTAACGTGTGCGCAAGATGTTCTTCGTGCGTTCACACACGGGACCTCGGTTTACAGTTTCATCCGAGATTGTGTGTGTGTTTATTTATAGCTTTATTTGTTTGTTTGTTTATTATTTTATATCGAGGATAACAGAATCAGCTCTCGTGTTTTTTACATAAAGTTCCCGTGTGTATGCAGTTTTTGTAAATCTTGTCATATGTTCCCTCCAGCACACAATGGCATTCTGTTACGAAAAGTGGAACAGGATTTGACGTGTGCGCGAAATGTTCTGCGTGCGTTCGCACACGGGGCCTCGGTTTATAGTATCATTGGAAGGAGTTTTGGGGAGAGTGGAGTCAGTACTGATGTTAACTTCAGAGGAAAACTCCCCTCGAACGGGAATTAAACCCGGGTCGTCAAATTGTGTGTGTGCGCGCGCATGCGTGTGTATGTGTATGTATGTATGTATGTGTGTGTGTGTGTGTGTGTGTGTGTGTGTGTGTGTGTGTGTGTGTGTGTGTGTGTGTGTGTGTGTGTGTGTGTGTGTGTGTGTGTGTGTGCTTTTCTTCAATTCAACGCTAATTCACTTAAAGTGTTATTAGACAGAAAAAGACAAACAATTCAGTGAAAAAAGTTAAAGAACTAACTACAGTAACCATAGTACAATGGAAGAAATGAACTCTGTGTGTGTATGTGTGCGTGTGTGCGCGCGTGTATGTGCGTGAGTGGGTGTGTGCGCGTGTGTGTATGTGTGTGTATGTGTATGTGTATGTTCCTGTTCAGAGCCTCCCCAAACCTCACCTAGGACACTACCCCCAACATCTCGACCAGCTACCACTGGCCACAGCTCCTCTGCCCCAACACAAACATCTCCTGCACAAATATCTCCTACACAAACATCTCCTATACAAACATTTCCTACACAAACATCTCCTACACAAACATCTCCTACACAAACATCTCCTACAACACCCAGTGGCACAGTAACACATGGCCGGCCAGCCACCGACGATGACGATGACAACGACGACGACAGTTCCTCATCAACTGAACTCATCGCCATTGGTGCTGCAGCAGCGTTGCTACTCATCGTCCTCATCGTTCTCCCTCATCATTTTCATCAGACGTCGGAAAGGTCTGAGTATGAATGAATCAATGAATTATTGAGGCGTTGGTGTGTATGCAGATATTTGTGTGTGTGTGTGTGTGTGTGTGTGTGTGTGTGTGTGTGTGTGTGTGTGTGTGTGCGCGCGCGCGCGCGCGCGCGCGCGCGCGCGCGTGTGTGTGTGTGTGTGTGTGTGTGTGTGTGTGTGTGTGTGTGTGTTTGTTGTGTTGTGTGTGTATGTGTGTGTGTGTGTGTGTTGTGTTGTGTTGTGTATGTGTATGTGTGTGTGAGTGTGTTTGCTTGTGTGCGTGTTCTGTTTTATGTTTTTTCAGTATTGCAATTGAAAAAGAAAAGTATTACCAGAAAAAAAAACATTCTTTGGGAATAAACAGAGAAATCTATAAGTTTTTGTAGAGTTGTCCCTTTTAACATGTTCTTTCGCGTACAAGTGCACACATCATGTTTCACATACACCACACTTATCAGCGTGTGTGTGTGTGTGTGTGTGTGTGTGTGTGTGTGTGTGTGTGTGTGTGTGTGTGTGTGTGTGTGTGTGTGCGTGCGTGCGTGTGTGTGTGTGTATGTGTTTTACATACAGAGAACAAACATTCTCAAGCTGTGGAGAGCAGTGCCAATGGTAAGTACCCTGTCAACCACAGCTGATTTTAATTTTCCATCTGTCTGACTGGATGTGAATCTCAGTGTTTCTTAGATTGGTTAGTTGGCTAGTTGGCTGGTTGGCTAGGTGGCTGGCTGATTGGTGTTTCCTTGATTTTATGGATATGTATTAGTTTGAAAATATACGTGAATATCATTATCATAGTTAATGTTCCTTTTCATGCAAGCAAATAAGCCTGTGTACTCAATGAGGGATCGTGTAGTGTGACCTTGCAGGTAGTTATGCAAATAATGTGCATGTTTATTTTCTAAGTTGACGTGGATGTCTGTTTAAGAATGTCAGTGTGGACATGTCGAGCCAGGGACACATACTGTGTTATCATACGACTCTAACGGACTGTTCGAATGTGTTCTTTCTGACCTGTCAGTGCAAAGAGTACAAACTGCTCCACACACAAAACCCACCCACCCACAAACACACAGACACATACACACACACAAACAATACGCACCCATTCACACACACGTGTGCACACAGACACAGACACAGACACAGACACACACACACACACACACACACACACACACACACACACACACACTGTGTGAAAGATGTGTAAGCTAAAGGTGGCTGCAGGTTCAAAGTTTGTGGTCACATACACTGGACACAGGCGCTCCTGTGCTTGTGTGGCAACATGACGTAGACATCAAGGTCAGCGCTGATTGGCTGCAGGATGTCAGCTGTCTGTCTGAGGTAGAACAGGAGCTAGTCACAACTTTCTGACTGAACATGATAGTTTAGTTCTCTTGTGATTATGTTTATAGTTTCTAGCTAACATTGTTGTTTTTGTTATTGCTGCTGCTCCTGCTGCTGACACTGCTGTTACTGATACTGCTGCTGCTGCTGATAATAATTCTGCTGCTGCTGCTGCTGCTGCTGCTGCTGCTGCTGCTGCTGATGATGAGTCAGTGTTTTACTGATCACTAGGGGTAAGCCTTAACCTTCTTGCAGTGGCTGTGGAGTATATCAACGACACCTACATATCTGCTGATGTCTTCAACATCCCTCCTGACCTCCTCTCTTCAGACACCTACACCGCCCCTGATGGTCAGCAATTAGCAGAAAGTTCCAGAACACCTGCTGCTGCTGCTGCTGCTGCTGCTGCTGCTGCTGCTACTGCTGCTGCTGCTGCTGCTGCCACCATCCCCATGGAAGATGAAACCAAGAACCAGCAAGCCTCCACCCCAAGCAGTGCCCCCTCTGAAGATGTCTATGCTCAAGTGCAGAAGAAGCCCAAGAAAAACCTGGTCCTGGAAGAGAGAGAGGAGGAGGGGGACCAAGTCTATGCACAGGTCAAGAAGCCCAAACGACCTGCTGACAAATGACAAGATTGTGTGGCTGTGTACGAGATGTTTTTTTGTTTTTAACTTCTAGCAGGTCAATACTGACCTTAGAATTGAAGACAAGGTAATGACTCTCCTACCAAGTTTTCCCTGACTGCATTGTCTTTGTCTTTAAGGCTGACCCCTGGGTAAATTCAACATTGCATTTAGAATTCCTTTTTGAAATAGTGAATCATTTACACAATTCAAAATCCATGTTTCGTCAAAGCATTGAAATAAAACTTCGATCAGATGTTGAAAGTTTTGTATAGCTTTTCTAAATATATATGTAAAAGCAGGACTTTAAATTGTTTGGAATCTGTAGATTTTCTTTTGTAATTTGTAAACTGTACATTATCCCAATTATTACCCACGAATTAAAAGTGCCATGGGTCCACATAAAGAGCTTCTGACTTCATGGAAAAAAACCTCAAACTAAAGTGGTATGGGCACGTCACACGAACATCTGGACTGGCCAAGACTGTTCTACAGGAAACATTACAAGGAGGGAGAGGAAGAGGCAGACAGAGAAAACGATGGGAAGACAACATCAGAGAGTGGACTGGCCTTGAGTGGAACTTTTTGCTACCGAGGGTGGAGA
This sequence comes from Stramonita haemastoma, assembly GCA_030674155.1. Taxonomy (NCBI): domain Eukaryota; kingdom Metazoa; phylum Mollusca; class Gastropoda; order Neogastropoda; family Muricidae; genus Stramonita; species Stramonita haemastoma. The sequence goes on from CM060339.1 coordinate 26,210,989, forward strand.
ACCAAGCAGAGTGGAGGAAGCTGGTTGCACAATCTTCTTTGGTGCCCCCACAGTCCAAAGAACTGTGGGGTAGGTTAGGTTGAAAAAAGCGAAATTACCCCAAATATAACTAACTAATAAAGACAGAGCATTGTAATCACAGATTCAGTCTTATCTTTAACATTGAGAAAGTATCCTGACCTTTGTTTTCCTCTTCAGAGTGAAAGCTATCAAACATTGTTTCTATGCTGTGAGTAGTTCAACATGATTTCAAACTTCATTTTATCCTGTTACCCTATACTAAGTTGTTTACCCCAAAGAAAAGAAATCTGACCCCCCAAAAAACATCTGTACTAAAATTGTACACTATGCTTTCGCCCCCAATGCACTTACTATGTCTTCCAAATTAATTTTTACCTACAAAGAACTGCTGTCACCTGAGGGGAATAGGGACGCATTATTTTATATTTAAATCACTTAATTAACTTTGCCCAAATTGTTCAACTTCATAAAGTCAACTTTTTACAGTTAATGACTTCCCTAGTTACTTCACCATTGCAAGACGTTTTTTAACCTTGTATTTCTTTCTTACATTTTGTATAAATTATTCTTTTGACACTACTTTGTTTCTCAAGGTTACAAAACTACTTCAGCTTTTTGCTGGCTTTTTGTTTTTGTGGGGTTGTATTTATTTCAGGGGCTACTGTACATCTTCTTTTATTGATAAGTTAAACTTTTTCCAGAATTTCTTTTTACACAATGATAATATTTATTTAAAATAAATATGTTACATTGCTATCATAAAGTATTTTGATGCAGTTCATAATATGTTTAAGCACTGATTGATTTACTTTTTTTTTCTTCTGTTCTATCGTTTTTTATTGTTGCACAGAGTTGTTTTTGACTATGAGGACACATGTGATAAATTAAGAACAATATTCATTTTTCAGTCAAATACTCACACTTGTTCATTTTATCTTCTCAAAGTGTTAACCTCCCTTTCCTACACACTTCTAATTCAATCTCATGAAGAAGTGCTGATGTGTAGGCTTATTTTGGCATGTGAGCCAGACAGACACTAGGGAACCACTATTCCTGAGGATGGCTGAGTCTTCAAACTTCTTCCTGCCAAGGACTTCTTCAATTGGAGAAAGAGGCAACAGTCACAAGGTGCAAGGTCTGGGGAGTTTGGATGGTGGGGCAAAGTGTCACTGTCTCTGCCTTTCAAAAGCTTTGACTGAGTATGGAGGGTGGGGCAAAGTGTCACTGTCTCTGCCTTTCAAAAGCTTTGACTGAGTATGGAGGGTGGGGCAAAGTGTCACTGTCTCTGCCTTTCAAAAGCTTTGACTGTTAGCAGCTGCCCTCTTGATTCTCCTCAGGCCAGAGGTTAGTTGGAAAGCTGCTGAAAACTTCTTTGAAGCCAAACAAAATGGAGTATCTGTACAACTTGCACATGGCTGGCTGTCCTTGCTTGAGAGGTGTTCACAGCAGGATTCCTTGTGTATTGAAAAGAGAGTATACTGGCAGATGTATCAGCCGGCTAGAGATAACACACTTGCCTAGAAAACACAAATTTCGGGTTTGAAGTGTGTGGTGGTTTTATTCCCGTTTGGGCCCAAAACTGTTACCCCATCCAATAGATCAGGAGTGCTGTTTTGGATGCTACTTTGTAGGATGAGATGATGAACCGAGGTCCTGTGTGTTATACAAATTTTATTTAGCACACGTGAAAGAACCCGCGGCAATAAGGGAGTTGTCCCTGGAATAATCCTGTAGAAAAAAGCCTCTCTGATAGGGAAACAAAAACTGTTGTAGACAGAAATAGAAAATATACAGGTGGTGCTGCTCTTGTGGGGACGCACTCTTCACTTGGGAGAGCAGAGTTCAATACAATACCTTCTTTTGAGTCTGATGGGGTCAGGTATTTTGGGAGGTTTTGATGGAAGCTTTGTCATCATTTCGTCCAGCCACTTGGTATCCCCAGTCTTGTGACTGTTAAGCAATTGTTTGCAGAAACACCTTCCCCCCTTATTTTCAGACATCAAATCATACAGAAATCCCCTGGATAATACCTTCCCATGCCCAAGGTTATGTTTCAGTATCTTTGACTCCATTACTGCCACAATAACCACCAACTTTTTATTGAATTTCGTGGATTTCTGCATCCCCCCCCCCCCCCCCTGTTTCAGTGTTCAGTGATGGCTCATAAAATGCGTTACTCATCTGAAAACTGCTGCTTTCCAAGAAGCAGAGGCTTGTTGAAGTGCTCTAAGTTCGGCAAGTACATGTGATGCATTTTTACCAAAAGCAGCATGTACCCTAATGTATCTGTCCTAACCTGTAGTCATTTTCTGAGCCATGTTTCTCCTTAGTGTTTTATGCTGCCTTGCCAAAATGCCTCAGAACAGGAGAATGAATCTAAAGAGGCTAACATAATTTGCTCTGGCAATAGCCTTGACATTCTTTGTGACATAGTTTGATATTTTTGGTGAATACATTAGGGATCATTCAAAAGTGGTCTCAGTTTAGGGGAAAGTGCCCTCATGAATTCTGGAATGAAGGGATCCAGTAGTGTTTCTTTTCAAACAGTGTAGCTTTTTTATTATTAGTATTCGTATTTCTTTAAATTATTATCTCTACATTACCATGTATCTATTTAGATCTACCGATATGCTGATGTGAAGCCCAGAATTTCAGTGTACATGACAAGTTGGTATAATTATATTCCAGGATGTTTGCTTGGTTTGGAGTTCTGTTTGTATATAAAGACTTTTCTGGTCCTCTATGTCACTAATAATTGTGCAGCTGTACACCAAGTCTGAGGTACTCTAAAACTGCTGGTAACTGTTTTCTGAATGAAATAAAACCATGTTGTGTTCACTCCAGCTGTTCAATACACTACATAATCATCATGTTCATTGACTTGGTTGATTTGCTGTTTGATAAAGACAGTGCAATGTCTGTGCTTGACTTTTATTTTGAACCCTGCTCTATTCTTCATTATCATAGTACTTTTGCTCACGTGGTTCACTTAAACTCACACACACACACACACACACACACACACACACACACACACACACACACACACACACACACACACACACACAGGCGCTAACGCGCGCACACACACACACACACACACACACACACACACACACACACACACACACACACACACACACACTATCACACACCGATATCACTTTATGTGGAAGGACGTAAAATTGAAGACACAATCACACACACATACGCACGCACACACACACACACACAGACACACAAACACACACACACAGACACACACAAAGACACACACACACACACACACACAAAGACACACAATCACACACACACACACACACAATCCACACACACACACACACACACACACACACACACACTCACACACACACACACAAACTCACACACTCAAAGACACACACACACACACACACACACACACACACACACACACACACACACACACACACACACACACAAACTCACACACACACTCACACACACATAGTACAAACGAGAGAGAAAGTGGTGACAGAAGTGAGAGGGTGGGGGCAGGAAGATAAAGAGTACAGGTAGAAAGGGAGGGAACATTTTGAATCATAGGAAAGGCTAAC
>CM060339.1:26219605-26222105 GCA_030674155.1 Stramonita haemastoma
ATTTGTTGAAGTCCTTGAATCTTTTAGAAGTAACAGGTCAGCAGTTGGTATTGATTGCTTGTCTTATCAAATGTTAATTAATTTGCCCGAGAGTTGGAAAAAAGTACTATTTTCATTTCTCCAAAAATGTTGGATAAATGGCACTCTTCCTAATGTCTGGAAGCAGTCGATTGTAGTCCCAGTTCTTAAAAGCGGCAAATCTCAATCAGCATTAAGCAGCTACAGACCAATTGCCCTCACTTCTCATGTTGGAAAGGTACTTGAAAAAATAGTTCAAAAACGTCTATGGCATTATTGTGAAAAAAACAATATAATTCCTATAAACCAAGCTGGTTTTCGAAGAGGGAGATGTACAACTGATCACCTAGTAAAGTTAACCCATGATATTAAAAAGCAGTTTTCCAAACGAAAGAGTACACTAGCTACTTTTTTTGATGTCAGGAAAGCATACGACAGGGTTTGGCATACGAGGTTATTATACAAATTGAAAAATATCGGCGTTAGATGCATAATGTTTCAATACTTAAAGGATTTTCTGTCTGAAAGATCAATCTGTACCAAAGTGAATGGTGTATATTCAGACTTTAAATCTGTTGATATGGGAATACCCCAGGGAACAATTTTGGCACCATTATTATTCTCTATTTTAATTCATGATCTTCCTCAGGCATTGTCAAAAAATACGACAATTGTTCAGTATGCAGATGACATTGCCATGTGGATCAACACTTCTCTTAAAACGAATACGAAAAGTAGAGTGATAAAATATGTTCAAAAGATTTATCAGGTTGAACTGAATAAACTTAGTAATTACATGAAAGAGAATGGATTGGAGTTATCTGGAGAAAAAACTTGTCTAGTTCTTTTTAACAATGGGAAACCCCCCCAAACACTACCGTTATTAACACTTGATGGGGTCACACTTCAATACAAACAAGACGCCAGATTCTTGGGAGTTCATTTAACTAGCAAGTTAAACTGGAAAATGCATATTGAAAATTTGATTTTAAAAGCCAGGAAACGATTAAACTTCTTAAAGATTGTGAGTGCTCAGCCGTGGAGTCAGGATACTAAAACACTCATGCATCTTGCTGTTTCATTAATTCGATCTAAACTCATTTCTGGTCAAGAAGTGTATTTTTCTGCTCCAAATTATCTCTTAAAAAAGTTGCAAAGTGTGGATAGCAAAGCAATTAAAATAGCTCTAGGAGTGCCGATTCATGCCAGTACATTAAAAACTTATACAGAAGCTCATTACTTCCACTTTCTGAGCAAAGAATGTTATCTGTCTCTAAATATGTCATTCGAAGTCTTGCTATTTCAAATTCTGTTCGCGATGAAATATTTATCAATCAAAAGGATTATCCAAAAAGAGCTAGGAATATCTCTTTTTTGCAGCCAATAAGAAATTATACTGAAGTCCTTTTGAAGGAAAATAATATCGATATATCAAACGTACCAGTTTTACCAGTAGTTCCCCAGATTCCACCATGGGAACATAAATATGCAAATTTTGATATTGACTACACAGAAACAAAAAAGGACACTAACCAAAACCTACTCAAAACTGAGGTTCAAAATCATATAAATTGTCAGTATTTAAACCACTTGAAAGTATACACGGACGGATCTGTCTTAGAATCGGGTATGTGCGGGGCTGCATTCGTTATACCCGACTTAAAAGTAAAAAGACCTTTTTGTATTGGAAAAGGTTTTACAATATTCACTTCTGAATTGTTCGCAATTTTTATGGCGCTAAATTATATTTCAAATATTTCTCTTGCGATTTACAATGTCCTTTTTTGTGTTGATTCAAAATCAGTTTTACTGGCTTTAAAACATTGGGACTCTAAACTGAGAAATGATGTTATTTTTGAAATCAAGTTCCTTGTGCATTCTCTTGCTTCTAAAGGTATTGGGATAACATTTTGCTGGGTGCCATCACATTGCGGTCTTTACTGGAATGAATTGGCAGATTCTCTGGCAAAACGCGGTGCTTCAGAATGTACAAATGACATAATGATTAATAGTATAGGTCTGCGTTTATCTTCATTTGAAATTATTTCAATTCTTGCAAACTCAGTATATTCAAAGTTTTTTAGATTTCACTTAAATCGTTTGTGTTGCCCACGAAATATAGAAATTATAATTCATAAATTACGTCTAAATGCTTGGAAAACTAAATATTCAAAAGATGTTTTCTGTACTTGTTCTGCTATTTTATCAGTCCACCATATACTGTTTGATTGCCCTGTGCTCATTGCCTCGTATAAAAGCAAAGGGATAGATCTAAGGGGAAAATACGGAAATTTCCAAAGTGTTCTGTATGATTCCGAGTCGCATGTCCTAATATCAGTTGCAGCAAGTATTTGCCAGTCATCAGTGGGTCAGTTACTATAAATGGAATTGTATAAACTTATCATCATCCATTATTTTCTTTATCCTTTCACTTTTTCCCCTCATCCCCTTTTCAGTGCATTCTTAACGTGAATGTACCATT
>CM060339.1:26229605-26237105 GCA_030674155.1 Stramonita haemastoma
GGACCTGATAAAACATACCGAACAGTGTGTCAGTGTCCTTCTGTTGCCAAAGGCTACAGTTGTTGGACTTTTAACTATGCATCCGACTGCAATGGCACGAGGCAGGGATCATCTCTTCTCATACGGCAAGATGTTCTGTCATCCGTAAAGCGTGTGGTGTGTAGAGGATACAATATTTCACACGGTGGAACCGTTAGGAAATGCTTCCTTAACGTTACAGGTAAAAAAGTGCCTTGGCTTGTATGGCATTGTACTTTACTTACCTTACTGTATCCCTCCTCATGTACCATCTTGGGCACTGAGGGGAGAAAGAGCTTTCTGTCTGCGCCAAACTTGAGGGCCTGGGTGGGTGGGATGTTGTGCGACTTCAGAGTTTTTTTCACACCCTCCATCCAGGTCTTTGTCCATCGTCCCCTTGCCTTGTACCCGGAGAATGGGATTGCGTTGTATTGTATTGTATTGTATTGTATTCGGTTGTGGTGTAGGGAGTTGTATCGTACTGTATTGTTACACATTGCATTGACCCATAATGATTCCATTGCATTCCATAGCGTTATGTTGCATCATACTGTGCTGTACTGTGTCATACTGTACTGTTCTTTTACGTGAAGTATTCTTAATGTGAGAAAAACATGGGATATCTGATTGTCATCTGATCCAAAGGACAAACACCAAAGCCACTCATAATAGCCTGAAAGGTGGCGGGAAAGTGAAAGAGTTAAACCTGGGATCAAACCCACAACTTGTAACAGTCAAGACACGTGAAATACCACTTAACATGTACCTGTTAATAGGAATAACAAAACTTAGTTGATGGGTTTGTCTAATGAAGTCGCGTGTTCGTGTGTGTGTGTGTGTGTGTGTGTGTGTGTGTGTGTGTGTGTGTGTGTGTGTGTGTGTGTGTGTGTGTGTGTGTGTGTGTGTGTGTGTGTGTGTGTGTGTGTGTGTGTGTGTGTGTGTCTGTCTGTCTGTCTATCTGTCTGTATTTGTAGTACAATCAAGTTTCTGTTGAAGTGTGTGGATGTCTTCATGTCGTTGTCTGCCATTACCTAAACGTTCACCTGTCCATCTGTCTACCTGTTTGTCTCTTTGTCTCCCGTGTGCCCATTTCTATATTCATATCCAGCTACCTACCAGAATACGTGCGTTCGTGTATGTGAGTGTGAGCGTGAGTGTGAGTGTCTGGGTTTGTTTTGTGTGTGTGTGGTGTGTGTGTGTGTGTGTGTGTGTGTGTGTGTGTGTGTGTGTGTGTGTGTGTGTGTGTGTGTGTGTGTGTGTGTGTGTGTGTGTGTGTGCGTGTGTTTCTGTGTGTGCGCGCGCGCGTGTGTGTGTGTGTGCGTGTATGTGTGTTTATTTATTTATTTACTTATTTATTTATTTATTCTTTTATATCGATAATGAAATAAGCTCTCCTGTGCTTTTCACATCCAGTCCCCGTGTGTATGCAGTTTTATAAATCTAGTCATCTGTTCCTACCGGAACACCATGGTCTTCTCTTACGAAAAGCGGTAATCGATTTAACGTGTGCGTGAAATGTTTTACGTGCGTTCGCAAACGAGCGAATTATCTCATCCGAAGGACTGTTGGGGAGAGTGGAGTCAGCACTGATGTTAACCCCAGTGGAGTATGTCTGTGTGTTCCTGTTCAGAGCCTACCCAAACCTCACCTAGGACACCACTCACAACATCTCGACCAACTACCACTGGCCACAGGTCCTCTGCCCCAACACAAACATCTCCTACAACACCCAGTGGCACAACACATGGCCGCACAACCACAGACGATGACGATGACAACGACGACGACTGTTCCTTATCAACTACACTCATCGCTGTTGGTGCTGTAGTAGCGTTGCTACAAATCGTCCTCATCGTTGTCCTCATCATTTTCATCAGACGTTGGAAAGGTCTGAGTATGAGTGAATTAATGACTTAGTGAGGTGTTGGTGTGTATGTAGATAGCGTGTGTGTGTGTGTGTGTGTGTGTGTGTGTGTGTGTGTGTGTGTGTGTGTGTGTGTGTGTGTGTGTGTGTGTGTGTGTGTGTGTGTGTGTGTGTGTGTGTGCGTGTGTGTGTGTGTTTGATTTGATTTGATTTGATTTATTCTTTTATATCGAGGATAATGGAATAAGCACTCTTGTGCTTTTTTACATCCAGTCCCCGTGTGTATGCAGTTTTATAAATGTCATCTGTTCCCACCGGCACACGATGGCCTACTCTTACGAAAAGCTGAACAGGATTTAACGTGTGCGCAAAATGTTCTGCGTACGTTCACACATGGGGCCTCGGTTTAAACTCTCAACCGAAGGACTGTTGGGGAGAGTGGAGTCAGCACTCCAGGAGAAAAATCTCCCCGACCGGAATCGAACTCGGGTCGTCAAATTGCCAGCGCAATGTTCTGACCACTAGGCTATCCGTCCCCGCACACACGGTTAGTGTGTGTGTGTGTGTGTGTGTGTGTGTGTGTGTGTGTGTGTGTGTGTGTGTGTGTGTGTGTGTGTGTGTGTGTGTGTATGCTAGTGTGTGTGTGTGTGTGTGTGTGTGTGTGTGAGTCTGTGTGTATGTTAGTGTGTGTGTTAGTGTTAGTATTAGTGTTAGTGTGTGTGTGTTCTGTTTGATACTTTTTTTCAGTATTGTAATGAAAAAAGAGAGGTATTATCGGAAAAATAAACATTTTTTTTGGAATAAACAGAGAAATGTATATGTTTTGGTAGAGTTTTCCCATTCAATATTTTCTTTCGCATACAAGTGCACATTTTATGTTTCACATACATCACACTTATAAGCGTGCGTGTGTGCGTGCGAGTGAGCGAGTGTGTGTGTGTGTGTGTGTGTGTACGTGTGTGTGTACGTGTGTGTGTACGTGTGTGTGTACGTGTGTGTGTCTGTGTGTCTGTGTGTACGTGTGTGTGCGTGTGTGTGTGTGTGCGTGTGTATGTGTTTGTGTGTGTGTGTGTGTGTGTGCGTGCGTTCGTGTGAGCGTGTGTGTGTTTGCGTGCGTGCGTGTGTATGTGTGCATGCGTGCGTGCGTGTGTGTGTGCATGTGTGCGTGCGTATGTGTGTGTGTGTGTGTGTGTGTGTGTGTGTGTGTGTGTGTGTGTGTGTGTGTGTGTGTGTGTGTGTGTGTGTGTGTGTGTGTGTGTGTGTGTTTCACATACAGAGAACAGACATTCTCAAGCTGTGGAGAGCAGTGCCAATGGTAAGTACTCTGTCAACCACAGCTGATTGTGATTTTCCGTCTGTCTGACTGGCTGTGAATCTCAGTGTTTCTTAGATTGGCTAGTTGACTAGTTGGCTGGCTGGCATGGTGGCCGGCTGATTGGTGTTTCCTTGATCTTAAGGATATGTATTAGTTTGAAAATATACGTGAATATCATTATTTATGTGTATCAGTGGTCTAGGTGGTAACGCGCCTTGCCTAGAAAGCAAAAAGTCCAGGTCGGAGTGTGCGGTGGTTCGTACCCCGTTTGGGCCCCAAAATTTCCCCCCATCCATGAAACCCTGAGTGGTGGTCTGGGCGCTAGTCTTTCGGATGAGACGATAAACCGAGGTTCCGTGTGTTACATATCACTATTTAGCGCACGTAAAAGAACCCACGGCAACAAGGGGGATGACCCTGGCAAAATTCTGTAGAAACAAGCCACTCTGATAGGGAAACAAATAGGCTACACTTGCATGCAGGAAAAAGAAAAAAAATGGGTAGGCTCTGCACTTGTGGCGACGCACTCTCCCCGGGGAGAGCAGCTCGAATTTCGCGCACATCAATCTGCTGTGACATAATGTTGTACAAAATACAAAGTACAAATACAAAATTATCATAGTTAATGTTACTGATGTGATATTTCATGCAAGCAAACTTTAATGACCATATGTGCCCAATGAGGGATTGTGTAGTGTGACCTTGCAGGTAGTTATGCAAATAATGTGCATGCTTATTTTCTAAGTTGACGTGGATGTCTGTTTAAGAAGGTCAGTGTGGACATGTAGAGCCAGGGACACATTCTGTGTTATCTTACGACTCTAACAGACCGTTCCTATTAATTTTGTTCTTTCAGACCTGTCAGTGCAAAGAGTACAAACTGCTGCACACACACACACACACACACACACACACACACACACACACACACACACACACACACTCACACTCACACACACACACACACACACACACACACACACACACACTGTTTGAAAGATGTGTCAGCTAAAGGTGGCTGCAGGTTCAAAGTGTGTGGTCACATACACTGGACACAGGCGCTCCTGTGCTCGTGTGGCAACATGACGTAGACATCAAGGTCAGCGTTGATTGGCTGCAGGATGTCAGTTGTCTGTCTGAGGTAGAACAGGAGCTAGTCACAACTTTCTGACCGAACATGATAGTTTAGTTTTCTGGTGTTTATGCTTATAGTTTCCAAATGATGCTGTTGTTGTTGCTGCTGCTGCTGCTACTGTTGTTGTTGCTGCTGCTGCTGCTGATGATGATGAGTCGATGGTGTTTGATGATCACTAGGGTAAGCTTTAACGTTCTTGCAGTGGATGCGGAGCATGTCAACAACATGTACGCATCTGCTGTCTTCAACAACCCTTCTGACCTCGCTTCAGACACTTACATGACCCTGACGGTCAGCAATTAGCAGCAAGTTCCAGAACACCTAGTGCCTCTGCTGCTGCTGCTGCTGCTGCCACCATCCCCACGGAAGACGAAACCAAGAACCAGCAGGCCTCCACCCCAAGCAGTGCCCCCTCTGAAGATGTCTATGCTCAAGTGCAGAAGAAGCCCAAGAAAAACCTGGTCCTGGAAGAGAGAGAGGAGGAGGGGGACCAAGTCTATGTGCAGGTCAAGAAGCCCAAATGACCCGCTGACAAATGACGAGAGTGTGTGGCCCTGTAATAAATGTTCTTTTTTGTTTGTTTTTGTTTTTACTTCTAGCAGATTTGTCCTGACATTAAAACAGAAGATGCCATTTAATATCTTCCCTCTCTCTCCTCCCTTAGGTCTTGTAGCAGTATTGTGGGGCACTGCAACAAAATGTCAGCACAAGTCACGCTCCTATGTACCAAGGATGTGTATCTGTACTCATTCCCATCTTCTAGAAAATGCAGATCGTAAGTGCTATCAGTGCATACACTGGCTACTCATATGATATATCTGAAACCACCCGTTATGTTCACACTGTATACTATAGTCTGGTCCATGCTTGAGGATAGGAGACCTCTCTGGACTCCCAAAAGCCAGAGTAACGCCATGAAGACGTTGTTGATTTTTGAAGGTGGTGAGAATGATTAACACCTGAGTGTTTGCAAGGTGCATTGATACGGTGGACACTACGGCTTCAGAGAGCTCGTGTGGATTTGCGAAAATGAGAACATGCATGTTTTTGATGCTTGTGCATGTTCAGTTTGTACATAGGCATATTACGTCCGTATTGTTTAGAAAAGATTGCTTGTATTTACAAGTTATAACAGCAATATGTTACAAACAGTGTGGCAAGCTATTTTCAATCATCAAACAATATTTTATGGAGGAGGGCATTCAGTTGCTATCCCAACTGTGTATGGCACTTGGAGTTAATCATGTTAGATTTTTGTGTTGGATAATTTTGAAAAGAGTACCTTCTTTTTTTTCGAAATAGCAGACTATTGTAGATACTTGGAAATAAAGAAAGGACAAGGTGTTCTGAGGCATGCACAGGAAAGGAAGTCATAATTCACACATATGCAAAAACAAAAACATTAGCTTCCTTTCTGTTTTTATTTCCATTTTTATTGTTGCGTTAATGATTGTTTTTAAGTTCATATGTAAAATGCATGGGATTTTTTAAAGTAATGTTTTATTTTCTTTGTTAATGTTTGTTGATATATTTGCTTACATGTTTCTGTGTGCTTAGTCACTGTCAACATAATTATGTGACTGACTGAGATATACATCCAACTGTTCGGTTTGTACACAGATTTCTTTGTATCTAGATTCTCAGGTACTGTGTATGACTAATGAATATCGAGACATAGGTAATAATAGAGATTATATAAATCTACGAGCATTTGGTTTTCAATGGCATCATTATGTTCGTCTTTTTCTCTTCAACAGTTTTGTACATGGCGTACATTACACTTAATGGATTTGGAGTTTAGTGTAGTCAATGTAATGATCTTGTTTGTTTTCATTTTTTTTTGAGCAGCCTCTATAAAAAGGTCTCTTTTCTGAGGACTAAGTTTCACAGAAGCTTGGATTTGGTCACTGATGTACCTCTGTGTGTGTGTGTGTGTGTGTGTGTGTGTGTGTGTGTGTGTGTGTGTGTGGTGTGTGTGTGTGTGTGTGTGTGTGTGTGTGTGTGTGTGTAAGTGTGTGTGTGTGTGTGTGTGTGTGTGTGTGTGTGTGTGTGTGTGTATGTGTGTGTGTGTGTGTGTGTGTGTTTATTTTTTTTATTCTTTTACATCGAGAATAATGTAAGAAGCACTCATGTGCTTTTTTACATCCAGTCCCCGTGTGCATGCAGTTTTTGTGAATCGTGTCATCTGTTCCCACCAGCACACGATGGCCTACTCTTACGAAAAGCGGAACAAGATTTAACGTGTGCGCAAGATGTTCTGCATGCGTTCGCACACGGGGCCATGGTTTATAGTCTCATCCGAAGGACTTGTGTGTGTGTGTGTGTGTGTGTGTGTGTGTGTGTGTGTGTGTGTGTGTGTGTGTGTGTGTGTGTGTGTGTGTGTGTCTGTGTCTGTGTCTGTGTCTGTGTGTCTGTGTGTCTGTGTGTGTCTGTGTGTCTGTATTTCTATTCATCTGTGCCTGTGCGCATTGTGTTTTTGTTTCTTGTTGATCTTGGTGTTGTTTGCTGTTGTTGTAGTGTCATGGTTTGAATTTTTGGAGGGGGCTATCAACTAAACCCTAGTGCCCTTTTAAGCATGGACTACATGGCCTTTATAGATATTATTCTTTTATTTCGAGGATAATGAAGTATTTGTGTGCATAAGGTCCCTGTGTGTATGCAGATTTTTGGGGATAAATTTTCCCATCTTCTCCCACCTGCGCACAATGACCTAGTCTTCCGAAAAGCGCAGCAGGTTTTAAGGTGTGCATCAGATGTTCTGCCTGAGTTCGTGATGGAGCCTCTATTTGATATAGTCTCATCCGAAGAACTTTGTGGGATAGGGGGAGCGTAGGAGCGGAGTTGGCGCTGATGTTAACTCCAGGGAAAAAATCTCTCTGAAATGGATTTGAACTTGGGTCAGGGAATCCCAAGTGCAATAACGCACAACGCTCTAACCATCCAGGTTGTCCTATCCCCCTTGAGATTGTTTGAGGCACTGTCCAAGGGTAGCTGGGGACGGGATAGCTCAGTGGTCAGAGCTCTCGTTTCACCCCCAGCCAATGTTAAGCAGCATCGAGCGTGGCTATCAGCTGGATGGGTGACCTTTATTTGTGCTTTGGCTTCACTATAGTCCCCCAGTTCATTCAGTTGTAAATCCGTGCCTGCCTCTTTTAGGACAGGGAAGTT
>CM060339.1:26242105-26254605 GCA_030674155.1 Stramonita haemastoma
ACAACCAAACCATCAATAAGCTTAAGGTGAATTTGGAAAATATATGACGCAACGCCCGTTTCGAACACTTGCCATACGCACTTTTGCACAGTTACAGAGCCCACGGCACTAAGACCGTGCTCTACACTATGCATACGAACTTTTCAACCATTTTTGATGTGTGTGTCGCTTGACTTGTGGCGATGCCACTGCCCCGAAGATGACAACCCCGCTTGCACACAGCCAACTTTTCTCGGAAAGAAACATGGCACAGTGTAGGCAATAATGACCCCTACAACACAATTAAATAATAATGTCATGCAATATGATGCACCACAACCAAGTGTAGGGTCTCCGCCACACGCACAAACACAAAAGAACGCATGCATGAACACCAGTGAAGGCACGCGCGCGCGCACACGTACACACCCTCCATGCATAAGCTAGACAAGATGTGACGAAAACGCAGGATTCGGGCCCCTGCCACCCGCACTTTTGCACACTTACAGGGCCCGCGGTACCAAGGCCGTATTCTACTGTATGCAGACAATCTTTTCAACCATTTTGGATGTGTGTGGCACTGGAACTGTGGCGACACCAAAACCCGGAAAATGGCAACCCCGCTTGTACATAGCCAAGTTTGTCGCACAGAAACATGGTACAGTGTACGCAAAAATGACCCCTCCAACACACATCAAATAATAATATCATACAGTATCATGCACCACAGCAATCTGCAGGGTCCCCTCCACACGCGCAAACACAAAAAACCGCACACGCAAACATCAGCGAACGCACGCACACGCGCATGCATACACACCCTCCCATGAATAAGCTAAAAAAGCATGAGGAAAAAATGCGACGCAAACGCCGTTTTCGGGCCCTTGCCCCCCGCACTTTTCCGCAGTTACAGAGCCCACGGCACCAAGGCCGTATTCTACTGTATGCAGACAATCTTTTCAACCATTTTGGATGTGTGTGGCACTGGAATTGTGGCGACACCACAACCCTAAAGATGGAACCCCGCTTGTACACAGCCAAGTTTGGCGCCAAGAAACATGGTACAGTGTAGGCAAAAACCACCCCTAGAACACACATCCAATAATAATATCATACAATATCATGCACCAGGGCAATCTGCAGGGTGTCCTCCACATGCACAAACACAAAAAACCGCACACACAAACACCAGCCAACGGATGCACGCGCGCATGCATACCCACCCTCCAATGAATAAGGCTAAAGAAGAATTCCCAATAAAAAGACGAAAACGCCGTTTTCGGGCCCTTCCCGCCCGAACTTTTATGCGGTTACAGAGCCCAAGGCACCAAGACCGTCTTATACACTATGCAGTCAAACTTTACAACAATTTCCAATGTGTGTGGCGCTGGAATTGTGGCGACACCACGGCCCCGAAGATGGCAAACCCGCCTGTACAGAGCCAAGTTGGTCGCCAAGAAACATGGTACAGTGTACGCAAAAACCACCCCTAGAACAAACATTCAATAAAAAAAAATCATACAATATCATGCACCAGGGCAATCTGCAGGGTCTCCGCCACAGGCACAAAACACAAAAAACCGCACACACAAACACCAGCCAACGCACGCACGCGCGCATGCATACCCACCCTCCCATGAATAAGGCTAAAGAAGCATTCACCCAAAAAGACAAAAACGCCGTTTTCCAGCCCTTGCCGCCCGAACTTTTCCGTGGTTACAGAGCCCACGGTACCAAGACCGTCTTCTACACTGTGCACACAAACATTAGAACCATTTCCTATGTGTGTGGCGCTGGAATTGTGGCGACACCATGGTCCCGAAGATGGCAACCCCGCCTGTACAGAGCCAAGTTAGTCTCCAAGAAACATGGTACAGTGTACGCAAAAACCACCCCTGGAACACACATCCAAGAATAATATCATACAATATCATGCACCAGGGCAATCTGCAGTGTCTCCTCCGCACGCACAAACACAAAAAGCCGCACACACAAACACCAGCCAACGCACGCACGCGCGCATGCATACCCACCCTCCCATGAATAAGGCTAAAGAAGCATTCACAAAAAAAGACGCAAACGCCGTTTTCAAGCCCTTGCCGCCCGAACTTTTCCGCGGTTACAGAGCCCACGGCTCCAGGACCCTATTTTACAATATTCAGACAAACTTTACAACCATTTCCTATGTGTGTGGCGCTGGAATTGTGGCGACACCACGGCCCCGAAGATGGCAACCCCGCCTGTACAGAGCCAAATTAGTCGCCAAGAAACATGGTACAGTGTACGCAACCCCCCCCCCCCCCCCCTACAACACACATCCAATAATAATATCCTACAATATCATGCACCAGGGCAATCTGCAGGGTCTTCTCCACACGCACAAACACAGAAAACCGCACATACAAACACCAGCCAACTCACGCACGCGCGCATGCATACCCACCCTCCCATGAATAAGGATAAAGAAGCATTTGCAAAAGACGGCACGGAAACGCCGTTTTCGAGCCCTTGTCGCCCGAACTTTTCCGCGGTTACAGAGCCCACGGCACCAAGACCGTCTTCTACACTATGCAGACAAACTTTACAACCATTTCCTATGTGTGTGGCTCTGGAATTGTGGCGACACCACGGCCCCGAAGATGGCAACCCCGCCTGTACATAGCCAATTGGTCGCCAAGAAACATGGTACAATGTACGCAAAAAAACACCCCTACAACACACATCCAATAATAATATCATACAATATCATGCACCAGGGCAATCTGCAGGGTCTCCTCCACACGCACAAACACAGAAAACCGCACACACAAACACCAGCCAACGCATGCACGCGCGCTTGCATACCCATTCTCCCATGAATAAGCTAAAGAAGCAATTGCAAAAGGTGTGACGCAAACGCCGTTTTCCAGCCCTTGCCGCCCGAACTTTTCCGCGGTTACAGAGCCTACGTCACCAAGAGCGTGTTCTACACTATGCAGACAAACTTTACAACAATTTCCCATGTGTGTGGCACTGGAATTGTGGCAACACCACAGCCCCGAAGATGGCAACCCCGCCTGTACAGAGCCAAGTTTGTCGCCAATAAACATGGTATAGTGCATACTGCAGAGCACGCTCTTTTTGCTGTGGGCTCTGTAACTGAGCAAAAGTGCGGGGGGCAGGGTCCCGAAACGGGCGTTTTCGTCACATCTTTCGAAAACGGGCCCTACGCTTATGCATGGGCGGTTGTGTACGCGTGCGCGCGTGCGTGCGGTCGCTGGTGTATATGTGTGCGATTTTTTGTGTTTGTGCTTGTGGCAGAGACCCTACATTTTCTTATGGTGCATCATATTGTATGATATTATCATTATGACATTTACAAAACTGCATATACACGGGGACTGGATGTAAAAAAAAGGACAAGAGTGCTGGTCCCATTATCCTCGATATAAAAGAATGAATCAAATTTAAAAAAAAGAAAAAAAATCAAAATCTTATCATCTTCCATGCGTGTTGCGCCGGACTTGTGCCGTCACGCAGCCTTCAAGAGCTGAGAATGCTGGTTTCTCGCAAGGTAATCGGGTGCAGTGTACGCAACGAAAACCAAGCAGGGCGCAAATAAACAATGACAATATACAGCCATATGATGCACCACAGCTAAGTGCAGGGTCCATGCCACATGCACGAACGAAAACAAACACACTAACAAACACAAGCGCGCGCACGCTTGCGCGCACGCATACCCACCCCCCTGCCGATAAAGGTGCGGTTTGGGGCAAAGACGGGACCCATAGAGCCCTTTTCAGGCCCGTCCTACCTCAACTTTTGCACGGTTACAGACCCCAAGGCACCAGGCCAACATGGCACTGTATGCACACACCCTCTCCTACCCTCTTCGACGCGAGTGGCGCCGGATTGTGGCGACACCACAGCCCTCAAGTGCTGAGAATGCTAGTTTCTGGCAAGGTAATCGGGTGCAGTGTTCGCAAAAGAAACCAAGCAGGGCGCACAATAATAATGACAATATACAGGCATATGATGCACCACAGCAAAGTGCAGGGTCCCCTCCACATGCGACCACACAAACAAACGCACTGACAAACACCAGCGCGCGCGTGCATGCGCGCACGCATTCGCACTGCCCTGCCGAAAAAGGTGCGTTTTGGGGCAAAGACTGGACCCATAGAGCCTTTTCTAGGCCCGTCCTACCTCAACTTTTGCACGGTTACAGACCCCAAGGCACCAAGACAACATTGCACTGTATACCCACACCCTTTCCTACCATCTCTGACGCGAGTGGCGCCGAACTTGTGGCGACACCGCAGCCCTCAAGAGCTGAGAATGCTAGTTTCTCGCAAGGTAATCGGGTGCATTGTTTGCAACAAAAACCAAGCAGGGTGTACAATAATAGTGACAATATACAGGCATATGATGCACCACAGACAAGTGCAGGGTCGCCTCCATATGCGCGCACACAAACAAACGCACTGACAAACATCAGCGCGTACGTGCACGCACGCATACCCACCTCCCTGGCGAAATAGGTGCGTTTCGTGGAAAAGACGGGACCCATAGAGCCTTTTTCAGGCCCGTCCTACCTCAACTTTTGCACGGTTACAGACCCCAAGGCACCAGGACAACATCGCACTGTATGCCCACACCCTCTCCTACCATCGTCGACGCGAGTGGCGCCGGACTTGTGGCGACACCGCAGTCCTCAAGAGCTGAGAATGCTAGTTTCTCGCAAGGTAATCCGGTGCAGTGTACAACACAAAAACCAAGCAGGGCGCACAATAATAATGACAATATACAGGCATATGATGCACCACAGTAAAGTTCAGGGTCCCCGCCACATGCACGCACAGAAACAAACACACTGACAAACACTAGCGCGCACATGCACGCACGCATACCCATCCCCCTGCCGAAAAAGGTGCTGTTTGGGGCAAAGACGGGCCCCGTAGAGCCCTTTTCAGGCTCATCCTACCCCTAGCTTTTGCACGGTTACAGACCCCAAGGCACCTGGACAACATCGCACTATATGCCCACACCCTCTCCTATTATCTCCGACGCGTGTGGCGCCGGACTTGTGGCGACACCGCAGCCCTCAAGAGCTGAAAATGCTAGTTTCTCGCAAGGTAATCGGGTGCAGTGTTTGCAACAAAAACCAAGCAGGGCACACAATAATAATGACAATATACAGGCACATGGTGCACCACAGCAAAGTTCAGGGCCCCCGCCACATGCGCGCACACAAACAAACACACTGAGAAACACCAGCGCGCGAGCGCGTACGCGCACGCATACCCAACCCCCTGCCGAGAAAGGTGCGGTTTGGGGAAACGACGGGACACATCGAGCCTTTTTCAGGCCCGTCCTACCCCATTTTTTGCACGGTTACAGACCCCAATAATAATGACAATATACAGGTATAATTATGATGCACCAAAGTATTTGCAGGCTCCCCTCCACATGTTAAAAGTTAATGTCTGTCCGGAGCCTAAGGCTCATCAGGCCGGTGCTTTTCCCGGTTTCTGTGGCGTTAAACGACTGAGAGTCATAGACTCCCCCCTGGATAGGACGCCAGTCTATCGCAGGGTTAACCCCCAACACAAGGTTGGTACCCCTTTTACACCTGTGTGGGATGAGAAAATAGCCGTAAAGTGCCTTTTCCAAGGGCACAACGCCATAGCTGAAAGCTGGGATCGAACCCGCAACCTTTAGATTATGAGTCCAACGCCCTAACCACTAGACTACAGCGGCGGCTTAAAAAACTTGGAAAATAACAATTCTCACCCATACCAAACGTACTGAACCTGACTTGTCAGGCACTTGAAAACGGCAGCGCAGCGCATTTTTCATCAAGAAGAAGAAGAAGAAGAAGAAGAAGAAGAAGAAGAAGAAGAAGAAGAAGAAGAAGAAGAAGAAGAAGAAGAAGAAGAAGAAGAAGAACAACAACAACAACAACAACAACAACAACAACAACAACAACAACGACAAGAGTTGGTGGTAACGTTTACTCCAGGAGTGGCTGTGTATGACAACGTTCTGGCGGCTCCTGCAACGGCACTGGAACCATTCATATCAGCGATTACCTTTCTAATAAACCATTCCAGCAACGCGGAGAGAGATAGGGAGGGGGTGGGATCTGCCGCGTGGGTAACAGCTTACCCTCCATACTTACTCACCAAGGCTTTGCGCTCTCTTAGAGTCTAGAGTGTAACTCCACAGCCTTCCGAGACTGACGGATGCCTACATACAGTAAAAAAAGAAAGAACATTTCCTTGAACAGGCATCTGGGCAATTGCATTTCTCCACTCCACGCTCTCAGATACCGCGGCGGGGCGAGGCCAGGTGATAGCTGTCTCTCCCACGCAGACCGTGATCTTGATCTGTCTGTCTGTCTGTCTGTCTGTCTGTCTGTCTGTCTGTCTGTCTGTCTGTCTGTCTGTCTGTCTGTCTGTCTGTCTGTCTCTCTCTCTCTCTCTCTCTCTCTCTCTCTCTCTCTCTCTCTCTCTGCGTATAGTTTTACTGTTTAATATCTTTTTTATCTTGATGTTATCCCTGAAAAGGGCGGGGACTGGATGTAAAAAAGCACACGAGTGCTTATCTATTATCCTCGAATAAAAGAATTTTGCCTTGCCTGCTGCCTTGCCTTGCCTTGCCTTGCCTTCTCTCTCTCTCTCTCTCTCTCTCTCTCTCTCTCTCTCTCTCTCTCTCTCTCTCCTCCCCTCTCTCTCTCTCTCTCTCTCTCTCTCTCTCTCTCTCTCTCTCTCTCTCTCTCTCCCCTCTCTCTCTCTCTCTCTCTCTCTCTCTCTCTCTCTCTCTCTCTCTCTCTCTCTCTCTCTCTCTTTCTTCCTTTTTCTACAATGGCCGCCTGCATTACCACAGAGAGAACAGGTCGCACTGGTCTACCAACCACAGTTACAGAAAACAGAAGGAAGGAGAAGAGGAAAGACATCTGTCTAAAGACAGACAGCGGGGCAGGAAACACAGGGAAGACAAACAAGATCACTACGAAGACAGGCGGCAGGACAGAAGCCACAGTGAAGACAAACGGAACAGATATCACCACGAAGACAGACAGGAGGACAGAAACCACAGTGAAGAAAAGCAAGACAGATATCACTATGAAGACAGACGGCAAGTCAGAAACAACAAGGAAGACAAACAAGATCACTATGAAAACAGACAACAGGACAGAAGCCACAGTGAAGACAAACAGAACAGATATCTTGATGAAGACAGACGACAGTACAGAAGCCATAGTGAAGACAAGCGGAGCAGACATCACTATGAAGAAAACAGAAACCACAGTGGAGACAAACAGAGAAGGTATCTTTATGAAGACAGACAACAGGACAGCTTATTTCAAGAACACAGGGGACAGGAACAACAGCAGGAAAGACATAATCATGCTAATAGACAACCGCAGTACCAACAGGAATGCATGGAAAGTGAAGCTCCTCGTGAAGATGAAGAACACTATGGATGTGACACAGAATGGCAACAGAACAACCATCTACCTGATGCTGTACCTGGCCACAGGGACAGAGGGTCAGAAGAGCCAAGGAAGCAGTCCTTGGATCAGAAAGACAATGAAAAGAACGCCTACAGGAAGGAACAACAGGGGCAGAGTAAAACGAAGGTGCATACCTCTACTTGGGAACAAACAGCAGAAAGTCACGTGCAAACGTCCCCATGAAGATGCCAGATCAACAAGATGGAACTATGGTTCGAATCCTAGGTGGAACCAAATATCGGACATGTCATCCTCAAAGGTGGCTGGCAGCGACTCACAAAACCATATTAAACGAAATGCAAGTCTTCCCAACTTATGCAGTATGAATGAATTTCCCCCCCTGAACAGAGAGTCACCAGCCAGGACAGCTCCTCAGAAGGCTACAGGACAGAGGTTGACTCCCCATTTATCAGTTCTGCATTCTCCAGGGACATGGGTACCCCAAGCCGGCAACTCGGAAACGATGGTGCCAGGTGATGAAATGACAAGCTCATGCACACGACCTTCCTGCAGAGTGCCTGAAGGGATGAGTGTGCCAGAAAATACAGCCGGTGCTTCTGCTCAGGATGGAGACCACAGGGATGCACAAGATAATATGGCAACCACCTTTACCAAGAGACAGGATGTGATGA
Organism: Stramonita haemastoma; assembly: GCA_030674155.1. Classification (NCBI taxonomy): domain Eukaryota; kingdom Metazoa; phylum Mollusca; class Gastropoda; order Neogastropoda; family Muricidae; genus Stramonita; species Stramonita haemastoma. The sequence goes on from CM060339.1 coordinate 26,250,218, forward strand.
TCTAAATATCACACACAGCAATCTATACCAGCCATTAACAGAAGATGAAATGATGGCACCTGTGCTGACTCCGCCCACTCCAGAGGTACAGCATGACGACAGCCAGACTCTTGTCAAACAAGTTCTGGACCCATGGGAGTCTGCAGAAGATGGACAAAGCAGCATGCCCTCATCACCGGACAGACAGAAAGAAGACAGCCTCCTCCATGACCAGACAGGCAAAGACGCAAGCCTGACCATTGAAAATGAAGTGACAACCGCCACTCCTGTACATCGGCCTGTGACCCGCAGCAAGGCAAGGTGTAAGCAAATGCACCTGACGGATTCTTTCCTCAGCTCAGGGTCTCGTTCCTCCAGAACAGGAACAAAGGCCCAGTCACCTGCTGCCAGTAGTAGTCCCAAATAGGGACTCGGCCCTGCCCATGTCTGCCAGGAGATTAGAAATGAATTGTCACACAATTTAAGATTCCTGACATACAATGTAGAAGGACTTAGTACAATCTATCATGCAGATTTAAGATCGTATATATCCAAATTTGATATAATTGTACTGACAGAAACATTCACTACAGACTTCCCTTCACATCTTTTCCCAATGCATAATGTATATATTTCAAATGCTGTCAAAGTCTCAAATGCACCCACAGCTCGGCTGTGTGGGGGAGTAGCTTTACTAGTTAGGAAACACATCGCTCCTCTTATTTCCCAGGTTCATCTAGAATATGACAACTGTATTGTGCTGACACTGGCTAAAGCGCTTACAGGTCTGGACAGAGACTGTGTCTTAATTGGCATATATTTACCTCCACAATATAGCCCATATTATTCTGAAACAGACATTTACAATGGTGTTTCTCTTTTGGAAAATATCATCTTAGATATCCTACAAGACATAGGAAATATGCCCATAATAATTATGGGCGACCTGAATGCAAGGACTGGCAATGCCAATGCTCATGAGGACGAACTGCCGTGTAATATTTGTGATTATGATGGCAATGTTAACTATGTTGACTCATATCAGCGGGCTTCAGCTGATGGGGTTTCGAATGATTTTGGAAAGTATTTGCTGAATGTTTGTGAGCAATTCAGTCTGGTTCTTTTGAATGGTCTGGTAAATCATAGATTTGATTCTAGCTGTACGTATGTTTCATATAATGGCTGCAGTGTAATAGATTATTTTATAATATCAAGATGTATCTCTGAGATGGCTACAGAGTTGACAGTCAGTGAGAGAATAGAGTCAAAACATATGCCTTTGGAGCTAACACTGAAGTGTAAAGATATAAATACCAACATAACCTATAGGCCCAGAGAGATGTCCATACAAAAATATAGGTGGGACTGTCAAAAGTCAGAGGAATATTCTAACATGTTTAAAACTGACTGTATTTCTAAAAAAATTAAAGAAGCATACGATATGATTGATTTAGACATAGAAGTAGCAATTAAACAACTTTATGAGATTATTAGTTTAGCAGCAGCCCCTATGCTAAAGACAGTTGTATTTGGTAAATTTGATAACAATCCGTGGTTTGATTTTGAATGCAGGGAGAAAAGGAGGTTAGTGAGATATGCTCTTAGAAATTATCGGAAACATACTAAAGATGATAACGCTTCAAAAGATGATATAGAGACCCTGAGAATTAAGTATACAGATCTCAGGAAAGAGTACAAGTTTTTGTTAAAAGAAAAGAAAATCGGGTACAAAAGACAAACAATGAAAGTGTTAGAAGACTCTTTAAGTGATCCTCAGAGATTCTGGAACACAGTAAGGAAACACATTGGAAGACCTGTGTGCCAAAGTAGCATTTCTTCTGAAGAGTGGTACAATCATTTTTCTACTGTATTTAGCCAAAGTGATCCCAAGTCGGATACAGATGAGACATTTAACTGTTCCTACTCCTCTGATACTTCAGCTACCTTACAAGTAGATATTACAATACTTGAGCAAGAAATTACACACCAAGAAGTAGTACAGGCTATATCTACATTAAAAAACAATAAAGCTGCAGGTCCAGATGGATTCTCTGGGGAATTCTATAAATATGCAGGCCCAGAGGTTGCATTATTTCTAACTAAATATTTCAATAAATTGTTTACATCTGGCAGTTTTCCACTTCAATGGTCAGAAGCAGTCATTCAGCCAATACATAAGAAAGGTGACATCAATTCTCCTGATAATTATAGAGGCATCTCCTTACTAAACGTATGTGGAAAACTTTATAGCTACATTCTCAATAAGCGTTTATCTATATGGTTAGAAGAAAACAAAGGACTAAATGAAGCACAGGCAGGATTTAGACGTAGTTATAGCACAGTCGACCATATATTTACTCTTTTGTCATTAATTCAGAAACAGTTTGCTAACCATGGAAAGCTGTACTGTGCCTTTATAGACTTCAAGAAGGCCTTCGATTTGGTTGATAGGCATTGCTTGTGGTCTGTACTTAGAAAAAATGGTGTCAAAGGAAAAATGTACAGAGCTCTGCAAAGTATGTACAACATTGTAAAAGCAAGGGTTAGTGTGGGAGGTGAATTAACTGATATTTTCATGTGTCCTGGAGGACTGAGGCAGGGAGACATTTGTAGCCCTGTTTTATTCTCTCTTTATATTAACGAGTTAGCGGTTGAACTTGTTCAGAGAGGAAAACATGGTATATCTTTAACCCCAGACCAAATGCAGATACTGATACTACTCTTTGCAGATGATGTAATACTGTTATCATACACTAAAGTTGGTCTGCAAACGCAATTAAATATATTAAGTGACACAGCAAAAAAGTTGGGATTGTTAGTGAATATGGAGAAATCAAAAGTTGTCGTATTTCGAAAAGGTGGCCACCTTGCTGTACGAGAAAAATGGCTCTATAATGGAAACAATCTCGAAGTGGTAAACCAGTACAAATACCTAGGAGTTATTTTTTCCACAGGTCTGTCCTTTTCTTATGCATTGAAGGACATGGCTAGTAGGGCAAAAAAAGGTGTAATCGGTATTTTACGTTTGTTGTGGTCTCTCGGTAATCAGTCCCCTAAAATATTTTTCAAACTCTTTGACTGTCAGATTCAGCCAATTTTAACGTATGGTTCTGAGGTATGGGGTCTCTTAGCTGATCATTCTGTCATTGAAAGAGTACATGTCTTTGCAATTAAAAGATTTTTAAATGTGAGCATTAGAACACCAAATGCCCTGGTATATGGAGAGACCGGTAGATTTCCACTCTTTGTCAATACTTATACCCGTAATATCAAATACTGGATAACTCTTACAAGAATGAGTACAGATCGTATTCCATATAAATCATACAACATGCTGCTTAACCTCCATAATAATAATAAGAATAATTGGGTCTCTACAGTCTGCTTTACCCTATATCGTTATGGCTTTGGTTTTGTGTGGAATGTCAGGGAGTGGCGGATGCAAGGATATTTTTGGCAGAATTCAGACAACGTCTTAAGGATTGTTACACTCAAAGCTGGAACAGTGAAATCAACACAAAAGAGCGTTATGCCTTCTATTCCTTATTGAAACAAAATCTTTGTCTGTCTGATTACCTACTCATTGTTCAAAATAGTGCTGTGAGGAAGTATTTAACAAGAATGCGCCTGGGCGTTTCACCATTAAGATGTCACAAAAACCGTTACAATACGACACAAAAATGTTCTGACTGCCCTTTCTGCCAGGGTATCCTTGAGTCCGAAGTACATTTCATGTTTATATGTCCAAGATACAACCTGATACGGGAACAGTTTATACCTGCAAAATTTTATAATCAACCATCTACTTTCAGACTGGCGTTGCTGCTCTCAAGCACAACACATGCAAAGTCAGCAATGTATTACGTCAAAAGTGCACTTCATTTAAGGTCATCTGCTGTGGTGTAGACAACATGATTGTGAACCGTTTGCATTTATATGTTTTCATATTGCTGATTGCAACTGTTATAATTATGATTTTTGTTCTTTGCCTGGTGCGGAAAAACTATGTTTTCGTAAGGTGGTGTTATTGATAATCGCTAGTTGTCGTTACCATTTCAAAGAATGGTGCTACCACTAATTCAGGGTGACTGACTGTCTAGAATGAAGGCACGCAGAGGATTCTGCTCCACAAATGTTCCTGTTGCATTGATATTTTCAAGAGATAAGTATGTCAGTATGGCATCATCCCCGTCCCACTGTTCCCCTTGACATGGGCAAATGGCCTGGCTCATTAAATTATTTGACTTGACTTGACTTGACTTGACTTCTCTCTCTCTCTCTCTCTCTCTCTCTCTCTCTCTCTCTCTCTCTCTCTCTCTCTCTCTCTCTCTCTCTCTCTCTCTTCTTCTCTCTCTCTCTCTCTCTCTCTCTCTCTCTCTCTCTCTCTCTCTCTCTCTCTCTCTCTCTCT
>CM060339.1:26257105-26262849 GCA_030674155.1 Stramonita haemastoma
CACTTTAAAAAAAACAAACAACAACAATAACAAAGGACTAGTGTATTTCTTGCATTAAAAACTCAAAATCAACAGCCCAACTAAACATGCTACTTACAAAATTTCATTAAAAAAAACGAACAACAAAGGACTAGTGTATTTCTTGCATTAAAAAAATCTACAACCCAACTTAACACGCTACTCACAACAATTTAAAGAAAACCAACAACAAAGGACTAGTGTATTTCTTGCATTTAAAAAACAAAATCAACAACCCAACTTAACATGCTACTCCAACACTTTAAAAAAACAACAACAACAAAGGACTAGTGCCTTTCTTGCATTAAAGAAACAAAATCAACAACCCAACTTAACATGCTACTCCCAAACTTAAAAAACAAAACCAACAAAAAGGACTAGTGTACTTCTTGCATTAAAAAAGCAAAATCAACAACCCAACTTAACATTCCACAGTAACACTTTTTAAAAAGTCCCAACAACAAAGGACTAGTGCATTTCTTGCATTAAAAAAACACAATCAACAACCCAACCTAACATGCTACTCCAACACTTAAAAAAACAAAATAACAAAGGACTAGTGCATTTCTTGCATTAAAAAAACAAAATCAACAACCCAACTTAACATGATACTGTAACACTTTAAAAAAACAACAACAAAAGACTAGTGCATTTCTTGCATAAAAAAAACAACAAATACGACCCAAATTAGCAAGCTACTCCAAGCTTTAAAAAAAACCCAAAAAACAAAGGACTACTGCATTTCTTCCATTAAAAAAACAAAATAACAACCCAACTTAACACTACTTCAAGACTTTAAAAAAGAATGAACAACAAAGGACTAGTGTATTTCTTGCATTATTAAAAGAAAATCAACAACCCAACTTAACATGCTAATGGCAACGCTTAAACAACAACAACAACAACAACAAAAAGGACTTGTGTATTTCTTGCATTTAAAAAATCCCACCAAAGTTAACATACTACTTGCAACACTTAAAAAAAAAAAGAACTGGTGCATTTCTTGCATTAAAAAAACAAAATCAACAACATAACTTGACATGCTACTTGCAACAACTTTAAAAAAAAACTCAACAACAAGGGACTAGTGCATTTCTTACATTAAAAAGACCAAAATCAACAACCCAACTTAGCAGGCTACTCCAACACTTTAAAATAAATCAATAACAAAGGACTAGTGCATTTCTTGCATTAAAAAAAAAATCAACAACCCAAGTAACACACTACTTGCAACATTAAAAAAAAAAAAAGAACAAAGGACTAGTGTACTTCTTGCACTATAAAAGAAATCAAGAACCCAACTTAACATGCTACTGGCAACACTTAAAAGCAACAACAACAAAGGACTAGAGTATTTCTTCAATTTTAAAAGAAAATCAACAACCCAACTTAACACCCTACTTGAAACACTTTAAAAAGAACCCAAAAAAACAAAGGACTAGTGTATTTCTTGCATTAAAAAAACAAAATCACAACCCAACCTATCATGTTAATCCCAACACTTAAAAAAACAACAACAACAAAGGACTAGTGCATTTCTTGCATTTAAAGATACAAAAACAACCCAAGTTAACATACTACTTGCAACAATTAAAAAAAACAACAACAAAGGACTAGTGTATGTCTTGCATTAAAAAGAAATCAACCCAACTTATCATGCTGCTCCAACACTTAAAAAAAAAACCCAGCAAAGAACTAGTGTTTTTTTTGCATTAAAAAACAAAATCAACAAAACCAACTTAACATGCTACTTGCAAAAACTTTAAGAAAACAACCAACAACAAAGGACTATATTTCTTGCATTAAAAATTAAAATGAACAACAACTTATCATGCTACTTGGCAACACTTTAAAAACAACAACAACAACAACAAAGGACTAGTGTTTTTCTTGCATTAAAAAATTAGCATCCCAACTTAACATGATACTGTAACACTTTAAGTAAAAAAAAACAACAACAAACAACAAAGGACTAGTGAATTTCTTCAATAAAAAAAAATCAACAACCCAACTTAACATGCTACTGGCACCACTTTACAGAAAAGCAACAACAAAGGACTAGTGTATTTCTTGCAGTAAAAAATAAAAACAACCACCCAACTTAACATGCTACTACAACACTTTAAAAAAAAAACCAACCAACAATGGACTAGTGTATTTCTTGCCTTAAAAAAAACCCCAACTTAACATGCTACTGACAACACTTTAAAAAAAACAAAAACAACAACAAAGGACTAGTGTATTTCTTGTATTTAAAAAAACAAAATCAACAACCCAACTTAACATGGTACTGGCAACACTTCACAGAAAAATGAACAACAAAGGACTAGTGTATTTCTTGCATAAAAAAACAAAACAAAATCAACAGCCCAACTCAGGCAGGCTACTTGCAACACTTCGAAATAAACTAATAAAGGACTAGTGCATTTCTTGCATTAAAAAAATCAACAACCCAACTTAACACACTACTTGCAAAACATTAAACCCCCCCCCCCCCCCCCCCACCACAACAACAAAGGACTAGCCTATTTCTTGCATTAAAAAAAACAAAATCAACAACCCAACTAAACATGCTACGGCAACACTTTAAAAAAACAACAACAAAGGACTAGTGTATTTCTTGCATTAACAAAACAAAATCAACAACCCAATCTAACATGCTACTGGCAACACTTTAAAAAAAAACCAACAACAAAGGACTAGTGTATTTCCTGCATTAAAAAAACAAAATGAACAACCCAACTTAACATGATACTTGCAACACTTAAAGAAAAAAAAAAAGACTAGTGTATTTTTTTTAATTTAAAGACAAAATCAACAACCCAAATTAGCAGGCTACTCCAACAATTTTTTAACAAACATTACAAAGGAATAGTGTATTTCTTGCATTTAAAAAACAAAAATCAACAACCCAACTATCATGCTACTCCCAACACTTAAAAAAAAAACTAACAAAGACCAGTGTTATTTCTTGGTTTGAAAAACACAATCAACAACCCAACTTATCATGCTACTCCCAACACTTAAAAAAAAAAATAACAAAGACCAGTGTATTTCTTGGTTTGAAAAAACACAATCAACAACCCCAAATTATCATGCTACTCCCAACACTTAAAAAAAACCCTAACAAAGACCAGTGTATTTCTTGGGTTTTAAAAAACACAAATCAACAACTGAACTTAATATGTTTTCTGCAATAACTTTTTTAAAAAGATAAACAACAAAGGACTAGTGCATTTCTTCCATAAAAAAAAATCAACAACCCACTTAACATGCTACTCCATCACTTAAAAAAAAAAACAACCACAAAGGACTAGTTGAATTTCTTGCATTAAATAAAATCAACAACGGAACTTAATATGCTACTTCAACACTTTGAAAAACAACAACAACAAAGGACTGGTGTATTTTCCCGCATTAAAGAAAAATCAAAAAACCCAACTAAACATGCTACTGGCAAAACTTAAAAAAAGAAAACAAAAAAATCAAAGCAAAGGACCAGTGTATTTCATGCATTAAAAAAACAACAACCCCAAATTTAAAATGCTACTTGCAACACTTTAAAAAAGCCAACAAAGGACCAAGGTATTTCTTCCCTGAAAAAAAAACAAAATCAACAACCTAAACTAATTTGCTACTGGGAACACTTTAAAGGGAAAAAAAAGGACTAGTGGTATTTCTTCCATTAAAAAAGCAAAATCAACAACCCAACTTAAGATGCTACTGCAACAATTAAAAAAAAACCAACAACAAAAGGACTAGAGTATTTCTTGCATTAAAAAAACAAAATCAACAACCCAATGAACATGCTACTGGAACACTTTAAAACAAATAAAATAAAATAAAGGACTAGTGTATTTCTTGCATTAAAAAAACAAAATCAACAACCGAACTTAACATGTACTGGTAACACTTTAAAAACAACAACAAACCAAAAAAAATGGACTAGTGTATTTCTTGCATAGAAAAAACAAAATCAAACAACCCAACTTAACATGATACTTGAACACTTTAAAAAAAAACAACAACTAAGGACTAGTACATTTCTTGCATTAAAAAAAAAAAAAACAAACAACCCAACTTAACATGATACTTGCAACACACACACAAAAAAAGCAAACAAAGGACTAGTGCATTTCTTCAATTAAAAAACAAAACAACACAACTTAACATGTTACTCGCAACACTTTAAAGAAACCAACAACAAGGACTAATGTATTTGTTGCATTAAAAAAAGTAAATCAACAACCCAACTTAACATACTACTCCAACATTTAAAAAAAAAACAAAAAAAACATAGGACTAGTGTATTTCTTGCATTAAAAAAATAAAATCAAGAACTCAACTTAAAATGCTACACCCAACACTTAAAAATAAAACAACAACAACAAAGGACTAGTGCATATTTTGCATTAAAAAAACAAAATCAACAACCAACTAAACATGCTACTCCAACACTTTTAAAACAAACAACAACAAAACAAACAAAGGACTAGTGTATTCCTTGCATTAAAAAAACAAAATCAACAACATAACTTAACATGTTACTTGCAACAAATTTAAAAAAGCAAAAAAAAAAAAACAGCAAAGGACTAGTGTATTTCTTGCATTAAAAAACAAAATCATCAACCCAACTTAACATTCTACTCTAACATTAAAAAAAAAAAAAACGAACAACAAAGGACTAGTGCATTTCTTGAATTTAAAAAACGAAATCAACAACCCAACTTAACATGCTACTGGCAACAGCTTTAAAGAAAACAAACAAAAGGACTAGTGTATTTCTTGCATTAAAAAACAAAATCAACAACCCAACTTAACATGCTACCGACAAAAGCTTTAAAGAAAACAAACAACAAAGGACTAGTGCATTTCTTGCATTAAAAAACAAAATCAACAAAACAACTTAACATGCTACTGGCAAGACTTAAAAAAAAAAAAAAAAAAAACCACAGTAGTGTGTTTCTTGCATTAAAAAAAAACAAAATCAAAAACCCAACTTGATATGCTTCTACAACACTTAAAAAAAACAACCAACAACAAAGGACTTGTGTATTTCTTGCATTGAAAAAACAAAATAAAAAACCCAACTTGATATGCTTCTACAACACTTAAAAAAAACAACCAACAACAAAGGACTTGTGTATTTTCTTGCATTGAAAAAACAAATCAACAACCCAACTCAACATGCTACTTACAACTCAAAAAACAACAACAACAGCAACAACAACAACAAAGCACTGGTGTTTTTCTTGCAATAAAGAAACCAAAACAGGTCAGAAAAAGTCTCTCTATAACCACTTCCCCCTCCCTCCAAATTCATACAGATGTGAACTTTTCATTCCTGCTAAACATTCTTATAACCTTCCTCCTCCTCCTCCCCCCCTCCTCCTCCTTCTCATCTCAAGTAACTAAAAGACAAAATTTCAAGCATTTTATATAAACACTGCATGCACCTGTGCATGCAAACATGTGCTCAGGTCTCTACCTTTACACACTATTACATCGACAGTCTTGTTTCACTTCATAAACCTCCTTTTATAAATGTACAAGCATACACTCATGTTCCTTCATTTTCTTCACATAAAGTGTATAACGTAAAATTTACAGCAATATGCTAATTGCTATTTTTGCCTCCTGCATAGATTTAAAAAACAACAACACACTATTGCCATTTTTGTGATAGTAATAGGACAAGATCACTTTGATCTTATATTATCTAAATC
>CM060339.1:26262949-26298199 GCA_030674155.1 Stramonita haemastoma
ATAAGCCAAAACATTCTTTGCAACAAACATCTACCATAGTCATTTTGGTAAGCTGAAAGCACTATCAGTAGTGTTTATAGCACAGGCCTTCATGCCAAAACCACTATTTCTGGCTACGCCAGAGTGACACTATCCTCAAGCAAAAAAGTAATTACAATTCAAGTATGCTAAACACCGGATCAATGATCAGCTAAATAAACTACTGTCATGACGTCAAAGTGCTACTCTCACTTCGTTCCGTTATGGAATACTATATCAACCCACATAAAGAATTATCGTTATAATTATTGTGACTATTCCTATTGAATAGTATTATTTTTGCGGTAACACGAGAAAATGTGAAGCTGAAAAAAAATGCATATAGCCTATCGGGTAGGTATTTTTGCTGTAGAAGTCGATAATATCTTACAGATGCCATTTTTTGTAATAAATGTTTGTTATCTATTGGTTGGTTCTGTCAGTGCCATGTTTTGGTTTCAAATCTGTATAGGAAGCCGGGGTGGCCTAGTGGATATACTGGTGATTAACTTAAGTGGCAGGGAGATGATGTTAGTGGAGGACGAGTTAGAGTGTGGAGCAGAGAGAGAGGGAGAATGAGAGAGGAGAGAGATGAGAGGAGAGAGAGAGAGAGAGAGGGGGAGGAGAGAGAGAGAGAGAGAGGAGAGAGAGAGAGAGAGAGAGAGGGAGAGAGAAGAGAGAGAGATGAATGAATATGAATGAATGAAGAATGCGCATATGCAAAAATGTTTAAGAACTAAACATGAATCCAATCAACCATATTTAGATTAGATTAAAGATATTGGTACTCCCTGCTCACCCTAAAAATCTTTCACGTGTGGTTTATTGTGACTGAAAAATCTACACTTCGCTTGCTATATATGTATGTGGAAAGTGGAAAAAGGAGGAGATAGGTTGGGGGGGGCGGGTTTGTTTAAAAAAAAATTGAACAGGATAGGGTAAAAGGATTATGTAAACACGTGTACATTCTGCAAATTCAAAAGGAGAAAAACCAAACCACTGATCTGATGACTAGATTGGAACATTGTTTCATGCATTTTTTTTTCTTACCCTGTTCAATAGTTTCAGTATAAACTGTTTTTGAATTTATTCTATTACTTTTATTATTGGGACTATTGGCACTATTACATTTATATTACTGTCGTTAGTGTTTAAGGCCTTTCATTTTGTTTTCTTTTTTCTTCTTTTTTTTTTTTTTGGTTTGTTTGTTTCTTTGTGTTTTTTTTGTCTCAGCTCGTATGTGTAGGGATTGTTATTTATCAATATACTATAGTCATAAATCATTACTATAGTTCTTCTGTTTGCTGTTTGTGTTTTCCCCCTTCCTCCTTGATACCCCCTCCCCATCTGTTCCCACCCACCCCTCCCTGTTTTTGTTTTTGTTTATTTTGTTTGTTTTTTTTGGTTGTTTTTGTTTGTCTATTTTTTGGGTTTGTTTGATTGTATGTTTGTCAGTGTATATGTTATTTCCTCTCAGTGGTGATCGGTATTATCATATGGTATTGTTGCGTTTTGTTTTTGTCCTTTTCCTTCTTATATATACAGTATGAACTGAAGTATGGGATATTGTGTTCTGACATAAATTGCTTATTGACATTTCATGGATTCTTTATTTTAAGTCTTAAATAATGGTTTTGGTGACATTGTAACTGATAAAAGCTGTTTGTTTGACACTATATCATTTTTTAAAAACTTTAAATATGTGCATGCGCGTAGGTATGTATAGTGGACGAGCGCTCGAACCCTCTGTGTGTGTGTGTGTGTGTGTGTGTGTGTGTGTGTGTGTGTGTGTGTGTGTGTGTGTGTGTGTGTGTGTGTGTGTGTGTGTGGTTGGTGCGTGCGTGCGTGCGTGCGTGAGTCCGTGTGTGTGTGTGTTTGTGTGTGTGTGTGTGTGACTTTTGAGTGGGATTTTTTGGGGGTGTTTTTGTTGTTATTGTTGTTGCTTGTGTTATCCATAGGCATATTTTATTTTAAAGGCTGTTGAAATCATGTTAGCTAATTAATGTTGGTAAAAAAAAAATTAATGGTTGCTGCTTTTTTCCTCCCTCTCTCTCTCTCTCTCTCTCTCTCCTCTCTCTCTCTCTCTCTCTCTCTCTCTCTCTCTCTCTCTCTCTCTCTCTCTCTCTCTCTCTCTCTCTCTCTCTCTCTCTCTCTCTCTCTCTCTCTCTCTCTCTCTCTCTCTCTATCTCTCTCTCTCTCTTCTCTCTCTCTCTCTCTCTCTCTCTCTCTCTTTCTCTCTCTCTCTCTCTCTCTCTCTCTCTCTCTCTCTCTCTCTCTCTCTCTCTTCTCTCTCTCTCTCTCTCTCTCTCTCTCTCTCTCTCTCTCTCTCTCTCTCTCTCTCTCTCTCTCTCTCTCTCTCTCTCTCTCTCTCTCTCTCTCTCTCTCTCTCTCTCTTCACACACACACATACATACAAAGAGAAATCTCTCTGTCTCTGTCTGTCTCTCTCTATGTCTCTCTGTCTCTGTCTCTCTCACTCTCTCTCACACACACAACACAGACACACAGACACACACGCACACCACACACACACACACACACACACACACACACACACACACACAGAACTATCTCCCTCTCCCAACCCACCTCTCTCTCTCTCTCTCTCTCTCTCTCTCTCTCTCTCTCTCTCTCTCTCTCTCTCTCTCTCTCTCTCTCTCTCTCTCTCTCTCTTCTCTCTCTCTCTCTCTCTCTCTCTCTCTCTCTCTCTTTTCTCTCTCTCTCGCTCTCTCACAACACAACACACAACACAACACAACACAACACAACACAACACAACACAACACAACACACACACACACACACACACACACACACACACACACACACACACACACACACACACACACACACACACACACACACACACACTCTACTTCCATCTTTCTGGCTCACATTCTAAAATAAGGTACAGAAAAGATTCTGGGTCAAAGAGATTGGTCTTTCTGATCAAGCTTAATCTAACAGCTCTCAAGACACATCCACTCACACAGTCGATCTGCCATGGATGTTGCATGAAATGGTGTGCATATTTTGATAATCCAGGATTGTACTTCACAAAAGAAACAGGATGTGAAGTGTCAATGGTACAATTTAGTCAACACAAAACTGTGTAAAAGCCAAACTTGGCAGGACTCCCTATGAGCAAGCCCATTCCATTTCACGGGGTAAAATAAGGCGGCACGGCGCCTGGCATGCTGCTGGCCCACTGTTTATAGAAGCCGCTTCCCCTGCGCTCTAGGCCTAGTGGAATGGTCTCCTAAAATCCCGGTCAGCTAAATATAGAAGGCTGCAGCAACGCCAGAAAAGTGCTTAGGGTAGGGATAAATAATGCTTTATATCAAGAGTTGCCCAAGATTCCAACTTGGCCTCCAACAGATTTCAAATTAAGACATTAAAGTTTCTAAATCCGTTGAAAACCCTAACATATAATCACAAAACAAGGTTTAGTCGAATTTACAAAACCTCACTCTGGGACTAGTAGCAGGGCACAGTAAGAAACTGAAAATCTTGAGGCCAGGGGAGAAAGACAGCTGGGATACGGGTTTCCCGCACTTTTAGATAGGTTTATATGGGCAGAGCAAGTTTCAAGAAAGAGCTTTTATATACACTGGCAATTCAGTGTTGGTGGGGCACCGTTTGATTGGTGGTTATTGGGGGGTGTGTGTGTGTGTGTGTGTGTGTGTGTGTGTGTGTGTGTGTGTGTGTGTGTGTTGTGTGTGTGTGTGTGTGTGTGTTGTGTGTGTGTGTGTGTGTGTGTGTGTGTGTGTGTGTGTGTGTGTGTGTGTCGTGTGTGTGTGTGTGTAACAGTGTGTGTGTGTGTGTGTGTGTGTGTGTGTGTGTGTGTGTGTGTGTGTGTGTGTGTGTGTGTGTGTTGTGTGTCGTGTGTGTGTTGTGTGTGTGTGTGTGTGTGTGTGTGTGTGGTGTGTGTGTGTGTGTGTGTGTGTGTGTGTGTGAATGTCTATACTGTACCATGTTTCTTTCTGACAAAACTTGGCTCTGTGCAAGCGGGGTTGCCATCTTCGGGGCAGTGGTGTCGCCACAAGTCCGGCGACACACACATCGGAAATGGTTGTAAAGATTGTAGACATAGAGTAGAGCACGGTCTTGGTACCACGGGCCCTGTAAGTGTAAGTGTGCAAAAGTGCGGGTGGCAGGGGCCCGAATCCTGCGTTTTCATCACATCTTGTTTAGCTTATGCATGGAGGGTGTGTACGTGTGCGCGCACGCGTGCATTCACTGGTGTTTATGCATGCGTTTTTTTGTGTTTGTGCCTGTGGTAGAGACCCTACATTTTGCTGTGGTGCATCATATTGTATGATATTATCATTTAATGTGTGTTGTAGGGGTCATTATTGCCTACACTGTACCATGTTTCTTTCCGAGAAAACTTGGCTCGGTGCAAGCGGGGTTGCCATCTTCGGGGCTGTGGCATCGCCACAAGACCAGCGACACACACATCGGAAAATTAATGGTTGAAAAGTTTGTATGCATAGCGTAGAGCACGATCTTGGTGCCGTGGGCTCTGTACCTGTGCAAAAGTGCGGATGGCAGGGGTTCGAAACGGGCGTTGCGTCATATGTTTTCCAAATGCGCCTTAAGCTTATTGATGGTTTGGTTGGGGGGGGGGGGGGGGTATGCACGAGCGCTGGTGTTAGTGTGTACGTTTGTTTGTGCGTGTGAATGTGGCAATGCTGTGGTACATCATATTGTATGATATTATTAATATTTGGGGTGTGTTCTGGTGGTGATTTCTGTCTATTCTGTACCATGTTTCTTTAGCTTATGCATGGGGGGTGGGTACGTATGCGCGCGTGCGTGCGTTCGCTGGTGTTTATGCATGCCTTCTTTTGTGTTTGTGCGTGTGGAGGAGACCCTACACTTTGCTGTGGTGTGTCATATTATATGGTATTATTATTTGATGTGTGTTGTAGGGGTCATTATTGCCCACACTGTACCATGTTTCTTTCTGACAAAACCTGGCTCTGTGCAAGCGGGGTTGCCATCTTCGGGGTAGTGGTGTCGCCACAAGTCCGGCGACACACACATCGGAAATGGTTGTAAAGATTGTAGACATAGCGTAGAGCACGGTCTTGGTACCATGGGCCCTGTAAGTGTGCAAAAGTGCGAGTGGCAGGGGCCCGAATCCTGCGTTTTCATCACATCTTGTTTAGCTTATGCATGGAGGGTGTGTAGGCTACGTTTGCGCGCACGCGTGCCTTCACTGGTGTTTATGCATGCGTTTTTTTGTGTAAATCACCTTGATAAAGCGTCATTAGCATATAGCATGCAGATCAGCACAGACAAAAATCAGCTGATGACAAATACTGCCAATGGCATCAGCAATGACGCAATTATAGATGGTAAGAAAATCGGGACCGTCCATAGCTGGAAATATCTCGGAGCGATAGTATCAGATGAAGGATCAAAACCTGAAATTCTCTCCAGAATAGTCCAGACCACAGCTTCAATGACCAAACTTAATGTCCTCTGGAATGATAAGAACATCGCCATAAGCTTCAAAATCAGACTGATGCGTTCCCTGATCATGTCCATATTTTTGTACGCACGTGAAACATGGACCATAACAGCAGACATTGAAAGAAGGATACAGGCAATGGAGATGAGATGCTTTCGCAAACTCCTTGGCGTTTCATTCAGAGATCACATCACTAATGAAGAAGCGAAAACTAGAATAAAGAATGTCATCGGTCCATATGAAGAGCTCCTAACTACAGTGAAAAAAACGCAAGCTAAAGTGGTACAGGCACGTCCACACGATCATCTGGACTGGCCAAGACAGTCTTACATGGAACAGTCAGGAGAGGAAGACGAAGAGGAAGACAGAGGAAACAATGGGAAGACAACATCAGAGTGGACAGGCCTTGGGTGGAACGACTACAGAGGGCAGAGGACCGTAGGGAGTGGAGGAAGCTGGTCGCAAAATCTCTAGTGGTGCCCCCACGGTCCACAGGACTACGGGACTACGGGACAGGTGAAGGTGAAGATATATATAGATTGTCCCCTTGATCAGTTTAAGAAAAGGACTCCAAGTATTGGATGACATATTCTTTTTCTTGAAATCTGAAAATCGCAAATATAGCATTGTATGAAACGGAAATAAAATCACCTACAAAAAACGGTAGCCTGCCGGGGTCTAAAATCATATCACCACATCAGCAGATCCCAGTACTCATAGATATGATGTATCAATACATATGACTAAGCTTCAGTCATAAAACATTAATTGTATAGTGACAATAATAACGTCAGTGGCACCTTCATCTCCGCACCCTGTGCAGATAAGCTACATGCAACATTATATCGATTAGTTACCAAAAAAAAAACACATTATAAAGATATTCAAGTAAATGCGAAGACGATTATGCCTAAAGCAGAGAGATAAATGCACAATGCTACGAGTCGTAATATAAAGACTTATTAAAAGTTCTATGAAATATATTTTTACATGCGTTTTTAACTGATCTTTGCTTTTGATGTTTCAAATGTTTTAGAAAATTATTCCACAATCACTGCCTGAATACAAGAAGCTCGATTTGTACATATTATTTCTTGGTCTTGGAAATTATTAGAGTGGTTATGTCTATCCTTGTTAATTGTGAAATCTTTGATTATCTTGGATGTGCATTAACTGTTAAAAGTAAATAGGCTTTGATCTGCGTTTAAGAAAATTGGCTGTATTTCTTTGTATCATCAATTGTTCATTTGTATCATGGGTTTTCCGGTAATTTCTAAAGTTTAAATCAGGTTCAATATCTTTTGTTATCTAAGGAGGAGGTATCTTTTAAAAAAAGAAATCTTTCAGCCTTTTTCTTATATAGGAAGCATATTGGTTGTACATTTCAATAGAATGCATTTATCCAATGTAGTGTGTGTGTGTGTGTGTGTGTGTGTGTGTGTGTGTGTGTGTGTGTGTGTGTGTGTGTGTGTGTGTGTGTGTGTGTGTGTGTGTGTGTGTGTGTGTGTTTGTGTGTGTGTGTGTGTGTGTGCATGGTGTGTGTGTGTGTGTGTGTGTGTGTGTGTGTGTTTGGGCATGGGAGTTTGTGTGTGTGTGCGTGTGTATGTGCGTGCGCGTGCGGGCGTGCGTACGCGAGCACTGGCATGCAGGCTGGTGACCTCATTTAGATCTATCAGTGTGGCTACAAAAGCAGCACGGGTTTTTTTAAAAATTCAAATTGAGCGGAAAAAATGAAGTGGCGGGCTCACACTTCTATTTAAACAAGAAACTGCGTTGCTGGGATAGGTGGCTAAATTTAGGACACTGATGATAGGAGTTAGGAATGTGTGTGTGTTTGTGTGTGTGTGTGTGTGTGTGTGTGAGAGAGGAGAGAGAGAGAGAGAGAAGAGAGAAGAGAGAGAGAGAGAGAGAGAGAGAGAGAGAGAGAGAGAGGAGAGAGAGAGAGAGAGAGAGAGAGAGAGAGAGAGAGAGAGAGATTCTTTTAATTTGTTTTTTTATTCTTTTATATCGAAGATAATGGAATAAGTACTCTTGTGCTTTTTTACATCCAGTCCCCGTGTGTATGCAGTTTTGTAAATGTCATCTGTTCCCACCGCCACACGATGGCCTACACTTGGTGCACAAGATGTTCTGGGTGGGTTGCACACGGCCTCGGTTTAAAGTCTCATTCGAAGGAGAAAGAGAGAGAGAGATTTGGTTTGATTTTTGATTTATTCTTTTATATCGAGGATAACGGAATAAGCACTCTTGTGGTTTTTAACATCCAGTCCCGTGTGTATGCAGTTTTGAAAATGTCATCTGTTCCTACCGACACACGATGGCCTACTCTTACGAAAAGCGGAACAGGATTTAAGAGAGAGAGAGAGAGAGAGAGAGGAGAGAGAGAGAGAGAGAGAGAGAGAGAGAGAGAGAGAGAGAGAAGAGAGAGAGAGAGAGAGAGAGAGAGAGAGAGAGAGAGAGAGAGAGAGAGAGAGAGAGAGAGAGAGAGAGAGAGAGAGAGAGAGAGAGAGAGATAATATGTTTATGAACGTGATTTTTATGACCATAGTCATAAGGTTAAGGTATTAGAATATAGATATATCCCAAAATGTGTGCCTTAGAGAGGATGGATTCCTCTTGTGTTCCCTTACATGATCTTATTCAAAATTCAAGGCATAGAGTTCCTTAGAATGAAGTTTATTGACATGCATGCAAACCTGTGAATGTGTGTGTGTGTGTGTGTGTGTGTGTGTGTGTGTGTGTGTGTGTGTGTGTGTGTGTGTGTGTGTGTGTGTGTGTGTTGTCTGTGTGTCTGTGTGTCTGTGTGTCTGTGTGTGTGCGTTTGAAAGGCCAGGTTGGACACTAAAACAAATATACACCAAACCTAAACAGAGACAAAAGGGCAAGAATGCTTAAATTCACAAGTCAATACCCAAGCAGCAAAGCAAACACTTTCAAAACACTGCTGAGTCTTTAGGAGAGGGGGATAGAGGTGGCTTCCCATTACTACTTATGGTAGCAAGCCAGAGCAAATACACTGAAAACATTGTGGCCAGGAGAGGGGAGGGGCATGGGTTGACGATTTCGCGCGCTTTTAGATAGGTTTATATGGGCAGAGCAGAATGCAAGAAAAAGCTTTTATATACAGTGGCAATTGTGTGTTGGTGATGCGCTAATCTGATTGGTGTATACTTCACTACAGCAGTTAGCTAGTGTGTGTGGGTGTGGGCGTGGCCGTTTTCTCACATCATTTTGAACTGTGCATTTAGCTTAGGCTATTCATGGGGGGGGGGGGGGGGGTATGCATGAACACATGCGTGCATTCCCTGGTGTCTGTGTGTAAGATGTTGTGTGTATGTACATGTGGCAGAGACCCAAAACCTGTTTTGGTGCATCATGTTGTATGATATTATGGTTTGATGTGTGTTGTAGGTGTCATTATTGCCTACTCTGTACCCTGTTTCTTTGCAACAGACTTGGCTATGTGCAAAACAGGGTTGCCATCTTCGGAGCTGTTGTGTCATCACAAGTCCAGCATCACACACTGCAAAAACGACCCCTACAACACGCATCCAATAATAATATCATACAATATCATGCACCACAAACACCAGCGAACGCGCGCACGCGCGCATGCATACCCACCCTCCTATGACTAAGACTAAAGAAGCATAGGGAAAAGATGCGACGCAAACGCCGTTTTCCGGCCCTTGCCGCCCGCACTTTTCCGCGGTTGCAGAGCCCACGGCACCAAGACCGTCTTCTACACTATGCAGACACACTTTACAACCATTTCCCATGTGTGTGGCGCTGGAATTGTGGCGACACCACGGCGCCGAAGATGGCAACCCCGCCTGTGCATAGCAAGTTTGGCGCCAAGAAACATGGTACAGTGTAGCCAAAAACCACCCTACAACACGCATCCAATAATAATATCATACAATATCATGCACCAAAGCAATGCGGGTCTCCTGCACACGCACAAACACAAAAAACCGCACAACAAACACCAGCGAACGCGCGCACGCGCGCATGCAACCCACCCTCCTATGACTAGATAAGAGCATAGGAAAGATGCGACGCAAACCCGTTTTCCGCCTTGCCGCCCGCACTTTTCCGCGTGCAGAGCCCCGGCACCAACGTCTTTCCTATGCAGACACACTTTAAACCATTTCCCATGTGTGTGGCGCGAATTGTGCGACACCACGGCGCGAAGATGCAACCGCCTGTGCATACAAGTGGCGCCAAGAAACATGGTACGTGAGCCAAACCCCTACAACACCATCCAATAAAATATCATACAATATCATGCACCAGCAATCTGCTGGTCTCCTGCACACGCACAACAAAAAAACCGCCACACACACCGCGAACGCGCCAGCGCGACTCCCTCTATGCTAAGACTAAGAACATGGAAGAGCGCAAACGCTTCGCCTTGCGCCGCCTTCGTCAGAGCCCACGGCACCACCCTTACCTGCACACTTTAAACATTTCCATTGTGGGCCGATGTGCGACACACGCCCGAAGAGGCACCCCGCGTGCATCAATTGGCGCCAGAACAGGTACGTAGCAAAAACCACCCTACACATCATAATAATCATACAATATCAGCCAGCACTGCTGGTCCTGCACGCACAACACAAAAACGCACACACAACACCACGAACGCGCGACCGCGCTGCATACCCCCTCATGATAAGACAAACATGAAAAGTGCCGCAACGCCGTTTCCGCTTGCGCGACTTTCCGCGGTCAGAGCCGCACAAACGTTTACCTAGCGCACACTTTAACCATTTCATGTGGTGCGCTGGATGTGCGAACCCGCGCGAGATGGACCGCTGTGCATAGCAATTGCCAAACATGTACAGTGTAGCAAACACCCTACAACATCAAATAAATCATACATACAGACAGCATTGCGGGCTCTGCACACCAACACAAAACGCCACACAAACACCCGACGCGCGCACGCGGCTGCTACCCCCTCATGATAATAAGAGCCCACGGCACCAAGACCGTCTTACACTATGCAGACACACTTTACAACCATTTCCCATGTGTGTGGCGCTGGAATTGTGGCGACACCACGGCGCCGAAGATGGCAACCCGCTGTGCATAGCCAAGTTGGCGCCAAGAAACATGGTACAGTGTAGCCAAAACACCCTACAACACCATCCAATATAATATCATACAATATCTGCACCAAGCAATTGCTGGGTTCCTGCACGCACAAAACAAAAAAACGCACACACAAACACAGCGAACGCGCGCACGCGCGCATGCTACCACCTCTATGACTAAGACTAAGAGCATAGGGAAAAGATGCGACGCAACGCGTTTTCGGCCTTGCCGCCCGCACTTTTCGCGGTTGCAGAGCCCCGCACCAAGACCGTCTTCTACACTATGCAGACACACTTTACAACCATTTCCATGTGTGTGGCGCTGGAATTGTGGCGACACCACGGCGCCGAAGTGGCAACCCGCCTGTGCATGCCAAGTTTGGCGCAAGAAACATGGTACAGTGTAGCAAAAACCCCTACACACATCAATAATAATATCATACAATATCATCACAAAGCAATTGCTGGTCTCTGCACACGCAAAACACAAAACGCCACACAAACACCACGAACGCGCGCACGCGCGCATGCATACCCACTCTATGATAAGACTAAAGAAGCATAGGAAAAGATGCGACGCAAACGCCGTTTTCCGGCCCTTGCCGCCCGCACTTTTCGCGGTTGCAGAGCCACGGCACCAAGACCGTTTTACACTATGCGACACCTTTAAACATTTCCATGTGTGTGGCGCTGGAATGTGGCGACACCACGCGCCGAGATGGCAACCGCTGTGCATAGCAAGTTTGGCGCAAGAAACATGGTACAGTGTACCAAAACCCCCTACAACCCATCCAATAATATATCTACAATATCATGCACACAGCAATTGCTGGTCTCACAGCAACCAAAACCGCAACAAACACAGAACGCGCCACGCGCGATGATCCCACCTCTTGAAGACTAAAGAAAGGAAAAGTGCGACGCAACGCGTTTCCGGCCCTTGCGCCGCACTTCGCTTGCAGAGCCCACGGCACCAAGACCGTCTTTACACTATGCGGACACACTTTACAACATTTCCATGTGTGTGGCGCTGGAATTGTGGCGACACCACGGCGCCGAAGATGGCAACCCGCTGTGCATAGCCAAGTTTGCGCCAAGAAACATGGTACAGTGTAGCCAAAACCACCCTACAACACGCATCCAATAATAATTCATACAATATCATGCACCAAAGCAATCTGCTGGGTCTCCTGCACACGCACAAACACAAAAACCGCACACAAAACCAGCGAACGCGCGCACGCGCGCAGCATACCCACCTCCTATGACTAAGACTAAAGAAGCATAGGGAAAAGATGCGAGCAAACGCGTTTTCCGGCCCTTGCCGCCGCACTTTTCGCGGTTGCAGGCCACGGCACCAAGACCGTCTTCTACACTTGCGACACACTTTACAACCATTTCCCATGTGTGTGGCGCTGGATTGTGGCGACACACGCGCGAAGATGGCAACCCCGCCTGTGCTAGCCAAGTTTGGCGCAAGAAACATGTACAGTGTAGCCAAAAACCACCTACAACACGCATCCAATAATAATATATCAATATCATGCACAAGCAATCTGTGAGAGCCCACGGCACCAAGACCGTCTTCTACACTATGCAGACACACTTTACAACCATTTCCCATGTGTGTGGCGCTGGAATTGTGGCGACACCACGGCGCCGAAGATGGCAACCCCGCCTGTGCATAGCCAAGTTTGGCGCCAAGAAACATGGTACAGTGTAGCCAAAACCACCCCTACAACACGCATCCAATAATAATATCATACAATATCATGCACCAAAGCAATCTGCTGGGTCTCCTGCACACGCACAAACACAAAAAACCGCACACACAAACACCAGCGAACGCGCGCACGCGCGCATGCATACCCACCCTCCTATGACTAAGACTAAAGAAGCATAGGGAAAAGATGCGACGCAAACGCCGTTTTCCGGCCCTTGCCGCCCGCACTTTTCCGCGGTTGCAGAGCCCACGGCACCAAGACCGTCTTCTACACTATGCAGACACACTTTACAACCATTTCCCATGTGTGTGGCGCTGGAATTGTGGCGACACCACGGCGCCGAAGATGGCAACCCCGCCTGTGCATAGCCAAGTTTGGCGCCAAGAAACATGGTACAGTGTAGCCAAAAACCACCCCCACAACACGCATCCAATAATAATATCATACAATATCATGCACCAAAGCAATCTGCTGGGTCTCCTGCACACGCACAAACACAAAAAACCGCACACACAAACACCAGCGAACGCGCGCACGCGCGCATGCATACCCACCCTCCTATGACTAAGACTAAAGAAGCATAGGGAAAAGATGCGACGCAAACGCCGTTTTCGGCCCTTGCCGCCCGCACTTTTCCGCGGTTGCAGAGCCCACGGCACCAAGACCGTCTTCTACACTATGCAGACACACTTTACAACCATTTCCCATGTGTGTGGCGCTGGAATTGTGGCGACACCACGGCGCCGAAGATGGCAACCCCGCCTGTGCATAGCCAAGTTTGGCGCCAAGAAACATGGTACAGTGTAGCCAAAAACCACCCCTACAACACGCATCCAATAATAATATCATACAATATCATGCACCAAAGCAATCTGCTGGGTCTCCTGCACACGCACAAACACAAAAAACCGCACACACAAACACCAGCGAACGCGCGCACGCGCGCATGCATACCCACCCTCCTATGACTAAGACTAAAGAAGCATAGGGAAAAGATGCGACGCAAACGCCGTTTTCCGGCCCTTGCCGCCCGCACTTTTCCGCGGTTGCAGAGCCCACGGCACCAAGACCGTCTTTACACTATGCAGACACACTTTACAACATTTCCCATGTGTGTGGCGCTGGAATTGTGGCGACACACGGCGCCGAAGATGGCAACCCCGCCTGTGCATAGCCAAGTTTGGCGCCAAGAAACATGGTACAGTGTAGCCAAAAACCACCCCTACAACACGCATCCAATAATAATATCATACAATATCATGCACCAAAGCAATCTGCTGGGTCTCCTGCACACGCACAAACACAAAAAACCGCACACACAAACACCAGCGAACGCGCGCACGCGCGCATGCATACCCACCCTCCTATGACTAAGACTAAAGAAGCATAGGGAAAAGATGCGACGCAAACGCCGTTTTCCGGCCCTTGCCGCCCGCACTTTTCCGCGGTTGCAGAGCCCACGGCACCAGACCGTCTTTACACTATGCGACACACTTTACAACCATTTCCATGTGTGTGGCGCTGGAATTGTGGCGACACACGGCGCCGAGATGGCAACCCCGCTGTGCATAGCCAAGTTTGGCGCCAAGAAACATGGTACAGTGTAGCCAAAAACCACCCCTACAACACGCATCAATAATAATATCATACAATATCATGCACCACAGCAATCTGCTGGTCTCCTGCACACGCACAAACACAAAAAACCGCACACACAAACCCAGCGAACGCGCGCACGCGCGCATGCATACCCACCCTCTATGACTAAGACTAAAGAAGCATAGGGAAAAGATGCGACGCAAACGCCGTTTCGGCCCTTGCGCCGCACTTTTCGGGTTGCAGAGCCCACGGCACCAAGACCGTCTTGTACACTATGCGGACACACTTTACAACCATTTCCCATGTGTGTGGCGCTGGAATTGTGGCGACACCACGGCGCCGAAGATGGCAACCCCGCCTGTGCATAGCCAAGTTTGGCGCCAAGAAACATGGTACAGTGTAGCCAAAAACCACCCCTACAACACGCATCCAATAATAATATCATACAATATCATGCACCAAGCAATCTGCTGGGTCTCCTGCACACGCACAAACACAAAAAACCGCACACACAAACACCAGCGAACGCGCGCACGCGCGCATGCATACCCACCCTCCTATGACTAAGACTAAAGAAGCATAGGGAAAAGATGCGACGCAAACGCCGTTTTCCGGCCCTTGCCGCCCGCACTTTTCCGCGGTTGCAGAGCCCACGGCACCAAGACCGTCTTCTACACTATGCAGACACACTTTACAACCATTTCCCATGTGTGTGGCGCTGGAATTGTGGCGACACCACGGCCGAAGATGCAACCCCGCCTGTGCATAGCCAAGTTTGGCGCCAAGAAACATGGTACAGTGTAGCCAAACCACCCCTACAACACGCATCCAATAATAATATCATACAATATCATGCACCACAGCAATTGCTGGGTCTCCTGCACACGCACAAACACAAAAACCGCACACACAAACACCAGCGAACGCGCGCACGCGCGCATGCATACCACCCTCCTATGACTAAGACTAAAGAAGCATAGGAAAAGATGCGACGCAAACGCCGTTTTCGGCCCTTGCGCCCGCACTTTCCGCGGTGCAGAGCCCACGGCACCAAGACCGTCTTTACACTATGCGACACACTTTACAACCATTTCCCTGTGTGTGGCGCTGGAATTGTGGCGACACCACGGCGCCGAAGTGGCAACCCCGCCTGTGCATAGCCAAGTTTGGCGCCAAGAAACATGGTACAGTGTAGCAAAAACACCCCTACAACACCATCCAATAATAATATCATACATCACCCACGCAATTGCTGGTCTCCTGCACACCAAAACAAAAAACCGCCCACAACCCAGCAACGCCGCACGCGCCATGATACCATAGACAAGACTAAAGCTAGGGAAAGTCGCGCAAACGCCGTTTTCCGCCTTGCCGCCCACTTTTCCGCTTCAGAC
Organism: Stramonita haemastoma; assembly: GCA_030674155.1. Lineage (NCBI taxonomy): Eukaryota > Metazoa > Mollusca > Gastropoda > Neogastropoda > Muricidae > Stramonita > Stramonita haemastoma. Next base: position 26,278,263 of record CM060339.1, read on the forward strand.
CACGCCAAACCCTTTCCTGGAAACTACAACCATTCCCAAGTGTGGCCGATTGTGGCGCACACGGGGAAGTGGCAACCCCCTCAACCATCCAAAAACATGTACAGTGTACAAAAACCCCCTCAACACCACAAAAAACAACAAACAGCACCAGCAATGTGCCCTCAGACAACAAAAAACGACACCAAACACCCGACCGCGCCCCGCTGCAACCCACCCCAAGACGTCCTAAAATGCGACCAAACCTTTCCGCTTGCCGCCGATTTTCCCGGGCACCAGGCACCACGTCTTTCCACAACACATTACAACCATCCATCCGAATTTGCAACCGCCCAAGCAACCGCGTGCTGCCACGCCAAAAACATGTACGGACCAAAACACCCAACCGCACCATAATATCAACATATCATGACCAAAGCATTGGTCCGCACGCCACCAAACCGCACACTAACCACGACCCAGACCGCGCACATCACCCCCTAACTACAGAGTGGGAGAGGAAGCCCTCGGCCCGAGCGCACCCTCGCGCGCACGCGCGCATGCTACCCACCCTCCTAGACTAAGAAAGAAGATAGGGAAAAGCGCCAACGCCGTTCCGCCGCGCCCGCACTTTCCCGGTTCAGAGCCCAGCGACACAGACACTTTCATTGCGGACACCTTTACCCATTTCCCATGGGGCCTGAATTGGGCGACACCACGCGCCGATAGCAATCCGCCGTGCAGAAGATTTGGCGCCAAAAACAGGCTACAGTGTAGCCAAAAACCAACCCAAACAGCATCCAACAATATATTCATCATACAGCACAAAGCAAATCGCGTCCCAAACACGCACAACCACAAAACCGCACACCAAACACCAGCAACGCGCGCACAGCGCATGATACCCACTCCTATGACAAGACTAAGAGCAAGGGAAAAGACGACCGTAACGCCGTTTTCGCCCCCTTCCCCGCATTTTCCGCCGTGCAAGCCCCGGCCCAAACCTTCACACTTGCAGACCACTTTACAACTTGCCATTGTGGACCGCTGGAATTGTGGCGACCCCGGCGCGAAGATTGGCCCCAGCTGGTAACCAGTTGGCGCAAAAACATGGCACATCAAAAAACACCTACAACACCATCCAATATAGTATCATACAATATCACACCAAAGCAATGCTGGTACCCGCAACGCACAACACGATAAACCCACCAACCCAGCGAACGCGCACAGCAGCATACGAAAGCCTCATGACTAAGATTACGAGCCATTGGAAAGATCGACGCAACGCGTTTTCCGGCCCCGCCCAGACTTTTCCCGGTTGCAGAGCCACTGTCACAAACCGTTTCTCACTTGGGCCGCAATTTGCACACCATGCCCAGTGTGGGCCCGGAATTGTGGCACACCACGGCGCGAAGATGGAACACGTGGCACACCCAAAACGCACCAAAAACAAAGTACAGTTAGCAAAAACCAACCGCTACACACATCCAATAAACATAAAAATCATCACAAGCAACGCGGGTCTCCGCACAACCACCCCCAAAAAAGACTAAAAAGCACAGCGAAAGGCGACGCAACGCCGTTTTCGCCCCCCCCACTTAGCAGTGCAAGGGCCAAGAGCACGAACGCCTTTCTACCTTGCGCCGACACCTTTTACCCGTTTCAGCGGGCCCGGACTGTGGCACTACACAGCGCGAATGACCCTTTGCATAGCCAAGTTGGGCGCTAGAAATGTACGGAGCAAACCACCCCTAACGCGCCAAGTATAATATCAACAATCACTGCCAAGCAAGTTTGGGTCCTCAAACATGACAGTGAGCCAAAAACCCACCTACAACAACGCATCCAATAATAACTACAATATCATGCACCAAAGCATGTGGTCTCCTGCACACGCACAAACCAAAAAACCCGCACACACAAACACCAGCGACGCGCCACGCGCGCTCAACCACCCTCATGACAAATAAGAAGCATAGGGAAAAGATGCGACGCAAACGCCGTTTTCCGGCCCTTGCCGCCCGCACTTTTCCGCGGTTGCAGAGCCCACGGCACCAAGACCGTCTTCTACACTATGCGGACACACTTTACAACCATTTCCCATGTGTGTGGCGCTGGAATTGTGGCGACACCACGGCGCCGAAGATGGCAACCCCGCCTGTGCATAGCCAAGTTTGGCGCCAAGAAACATGGTACAGTGTAGCCAAAAACCACCCCTACAACACGCATCCAATAATAATATCATACAATATCATGCACCACAGCAATGTGCTGGGTCTCCTGCACACGCACAAACACAAAAAACCGCACACACAAACACCAGCGAACGCGCGCACGCGCGCATGCATACCCACCCTCCTATGACTAAGACTAAAGAAGCATAGGGAAAAGATGCGACGCAAACGCCGTTTTCCGGCCCTTGCCGCCCGCACTTTTCCGCGGTTGCAGAGCCCACGGCACCAAGACCGTCTTCTACACTATGCGACACACTTTACAACCATTTCCCATGTGTGTGGCGCTGGAATTGTGGCGACACCACGGCGCCGAAGATGGCAACCCCGCCTGTGCATAGCCAAGTTTGGCGCCAAGAAACATGGTACAGTGTAGCCAAAAACCACCCCTACAACACGCATCCAATAATAATATCATACAATATCATGCACCACAGCAATGTGCTGGGTCTCCTGCACACGCACAAACACAAAAAACCGCACACACAAACACCAGCGAACGCGCGCACGCGCGCATGCATACCCACCCTCCTATGACTAAGACTAAAGAAGCATAGGGAAAAGATGCGACGCAAACGCCGTTTTCCGGCCCTTGCCGCCCGCACTTTTCCGCGGTTGCAGAGCCCACGGCACCAAGACCGTCTTCTACACTATGCGGACACACTTTACAACCATTTCCCATGTGTGTGGCGCTGGAATTGTGGCGACACCACGGCGCCGAAGATGGCAACCCCGCCTGTGCATAGCCAAGTTTGGCGCCAAGAAACATGGTACAGTGTAGCCAAAAACCACCCCTACAACACGCATCCAATAATAATATCATACAATATCATGCACCAAAGCAATCTGCTGGGTCTCCTGCACACGCACAAACACAAAAAACCGCACACACAAACACCAGCGAACGCGCGCACGCGCGCATGCATACCCACCCTCCTATGACTAAGACTAAAGAAGCATAGGGAAAAGATGCGACGCAAACGCCGTTTTCCGGCCCTTGCCGCCCGCACTTTTCCGCGGTTGCAGAGCCCACGGCACCAAGACCGTCTTCTACACTATGCGGACACACTTTACAACCATTTCCCATGTGTGTGGCGCTGGAATTGTGGCGACACCACGGCGCCGAAGATGGCAACCCCGCCTGTGCATAGCCAAGTTTGGCGCCAAGAAACATGGTACAGTGTAGCCAAAACCACCCTACAACACGCATCCAATAATAATATCATACAATATCATGCACCACAGCAATGTGCTGGGTCTCCTGCACACGCACAAACACAAAAAACCGCACACACAAACACCAGCGAACGCGCGCGCACGCGCGCATGCATACCCACCCTCCTATGACTAAGACTAAAGAAGCATGGGAAAAGATGCGACGCAAACGCCGTTTTCCGGCCCTTGCCGCCCGCACTTTTCCGCGGTTGCAGAGCCCACGGCACCAAGACCGTCTTCTACACTATGCAGGACACACTTTACAACCATTTCCCATGTGTGTGGCGCTGGAATTGTGGCGACACCACGGCGCCGAAGATGGCAACCCCGCCTGTGCATAGCCAAGTTTGGCGCCAAGAAACATGGTACAGTGTAGCCAAAAACCACCCCTACAACACGCATCCAATAATAATATCATACAATATCATGCACCACAGCAATGTGCTGGGTCTCCTGCACACGCACAAACACAAAAAACCGCACACACAAACACCAGCGAACGCGCGCACGCGCGCATGCATACCCACCCTCCTATGACTAAGACTAAAGAAGCATAGGGAAAAGATGCGACGCAAACGCCGTTTTCCGGCCCTTGCCGCCCGCACTTTTCCGCGGTTGCAGAGCCCACGGCACCAAGACCGTCTTCTACACTATGCGGACACACTTTACAACCATTTCCCATGTGTGTGGCGCTGGAATTGTGGCGACACCACGGCGCCGAAGATGGCAACCCCGCCTGTGCATAGCCAAGTTTGGCGCCAAGAAACATGGTACAGTGTAGCCAAAAACCACCCCTACAACACGCATCCAATAATAATATCATACAATATCATGCACCACAGCAATTGCTGGGTCTCCTGCACACGCACAAACACAAAAAACCGCACACACAAACACCAGCGAACGCGCGCACGCGCGCATGCATACCCACCCTCCTATGACTAAGACTAAAGAAGCATAGGGAAAAGATGCGACGCAAACGCCGTTTTCCGGCCCTTGCCGCCCGCACTTTTCCGCGGTTGCAGAGCCCACGGCACCAAGACCGTCTTCTACACTATGCGACACACTTTACAACCATTTCCCATGTGTGTGGCGCTGGAATTGTGGCGACACCACGGCGCCGAAGATGGCAACCCCGCCTGTGCATAGCCAAGTTTGGCGCCAAGAAACATGGTACAGTGTAGCCAAAAACCACCCCTACAACACGCATCCAATAATAATATCATACAATATCATGCACCACAGCAATGTGCTGGGTCTCCTGCACACGCACAAACACAAAAAACCGCACCACACAAACACCAGCGAACGCGCGCACGCGCGCATGCATACCCACCCTCCTATGACTAAGACTAAAGAAGCATAGGGAAAAGATGCGACGCAAACGCCGTTTTCCGGCCCTTGCCGCCCGCACTTTTCCGCGGTTGCAGAGCCCACGGCACCAAGACCGTCTTCTACACTATGCGGACACACTTTACAACCATTTCCCATGTGTGTGGCGCTGGAATTGTGGCGACACCACGGCGCCGAAGATGGCAACCCCGCCTGTGCATAGCCAAGTTTGGCGCCAAGAAACATGGTACAGTGTAGCCAAAAACCACCCCTACAACACGCATCCAATAATAATATCATACAATATCATGCACCACAGCAATCTGCTGGGTCTCCTGCACACGCACAAACACAAAAAAACCGCACACACAAACACCAGCGAACGCGCGCACGCGCGCATGCATACCCACCCTCCTATGACTAAGACTAAAGAAGCATAGGGAAAAGATGCGACGCAAACGCCGTTTTCCGGCCCTTGCCGCCCGCACTTTTCCGCGGTTGCAGAGCCCACGGCACCAAGACCGTCTTCTACACTATGCGGACACACTTTACAACCATTTCCCATGTGTGTGGCGCTGGAATTGTGGCGACACCACGGCGCCGAAGATGGCAACCCCGCCTGTGCATAGCCAAGTTTGGCGCCAAGAAACATGGTACAGTGTAGCCAAAACCACCCCTACAACACGCATCCAATAATAATATCATACAATATCATGCACCACAGCAATGTGCTGGGTCTCCTGCACACGCACAAACACAAAAAACCGCACACACAAACACCAGCGAACGCGCGCACGCGCGCATGCATACCCACCCTCCTATGACTAAGACTAAAGAAGCATAGGGAAAAGATGCGACGCAAACGCCGTTTTCCGGCCCTTCCCGCCCGCACTTTTCCGCGGTTGCAGAGCCCACGGCACCAAGACCGTCTTCTACACTATGCGGACACACTTTACAACCATTTCCCATGTGTGTGGCGCTGGAATTGTGGCGACACTACGGCGCCGAAGATGGCAACCCCGCCTGTGCATAGCCAAGTTTGGCGCCAAGAAACATGGTACAGTGTAGCCAAAAACCACCCCTACAACACGCATCCAATAATAATATCATACAATATCATGCACCACAGCAATCTGCTGGGTCTCCTGCACACGCACAAACACAAAAAACCGCACACACAAACACCAGCGAACGCGCGCACGCGCGCATGCATACCCACCCTCCTATGACTAAGACTAAAGAAGCATAGGGAAAAGATGCGACGTAAACGCCGTTTTCCGGCCCTTGCCGCCCGCACTTTTCCGCGGTTGCAGAGCCCACGGCACCAAGACCGTCTTCTACACTATGCAGACACACTTTACAACCATTTCCCATGTGTGTGGCGCTGGAATTGTGGCGACACCACGGCGCCGAAGATGGCAACCCCGCCTGTGCATAGCCAAGTTTGGCGCCAAGAAACATGGTACAGTGTAGCCAAAAACCACCCCTACAACACGCATCCAATAATAATATCATACAATATCATGCACCACAGCAATGTGCTGGGTCTCCTGCACACGCACAAACACAAAAAACCGCACACACAAACACCAGCGAACGCGCGCACGCGCGCATGCATACCCACCCTCCTATGACTAAGACTAAAGAAGCATAGGGAAAAGATGCGACGCAAACGCCGTTTTCCGGCCCTTGCCGCCCGCACTTTTCCGCGGTTGCAGAGCCCACGGCACCAAGACCGTCTTCTACACTATGCAGACACACTTTACAACCATTTCCCATGTGTGCATGCGCGCGCACGCGTGGGTGTGAGTATGTGTGTGTGTGATATGTTCAGTTTAACAACTATTCACATTTAGTATTTTTAGACGAAAAAAAAGAAAGAATCTGACAAGAAAGAGTAAACAATAAAATGAAATATGTCATTTAACAGTGCTGAATAAAAACTAACCCTAACATACTACAAAAACTGGATTACTGGACTTCTTTTCAACGTTAATACAATGTCCAACAGTAACGATGGTTCAGACAAAATCTGATCGAGTGACAAACTAGGTACAGCAGGTAAACATGCTTTTAAATGTCCACAATTAAAAATGGCATGACTGTTTGTAATCTTCTCACCACAAATACAGTTTACATCCTTAACTTATTTTGCCCTGAAAGCGTTTTGTTGAAATTTGTACATGAAGGATGACACATTTCTCCGATTATACCAACCAGAAACTGTGTTACATAAGAAGGCATTTTGAAAGTCTATCACATTGCCTGTGCAGCTATTATACGGAAAATAGCCAGACTCATTTATCTTCTTTCTGAAATGCTTCCAGCTAGCGTTTTGTAGCAAGTTGTGTTCCTCATGCAGAGATAAGAGTTTCGCAAGAACTATTTTTACACCTGGCTCCAAATTTTGCAAGGTAGTCAACTTTTGCTTTAAAATAGATACCAGTATGTGAGGGAACCCAACAGAAGGTAATAGTGCTACCTCTTCAAATCAAAAAGTGTACCAGATACCTGATTTCAATGATGAGGTCTTTTCTTACATTAGGACTAGAATTGTTTAAAGCATGCAAAACCGATTTAGAATCGACACATATAAGTATGTTGAATATATCTTCAGGGAAGTCAAGTACATGGTATTGTGCCAACAGTATAGCACTTAGCTCAGCTATATATATATATATATATATATATATATATATATATATATATATATATATATATATATATATATATATATATACGTGTGTGCGTGTGTGCGTGCGTGCGGGCGTGTGTGTGTGTGTGTGTGTGTGTGTGTGTGTGTGTGTGTGTGTGTGTGTGTGCGAGCATGCGTGCCTGTGTGCGAGTGTGTGAGTGCGTGCGTACGTGCGTGCATGCGTGCGTGCGTGCAATCATGTGTGTTCGAGCGTGTGCAAATCGTATGACCCATAAGTAATTGACATGGCAGGAAGTAGGTGAATGTACAGATGCTGTTGTTGTTTCCTTATTTCCGCATATCGAGGCCTTCATCCATCGGTGACTCTTCTCAACAGAGCAGAAGAAACATGTCTGTTCTAAAAAAGAAAAAAAAGCCCCAGTTGCAAGAATTATGATTTTCCCTGTAAGCAGCAGTGTCAAGCAAATAGGGAGGGTGTAGAGCATGGGCTTGTATGTATGTATGTCTGTCTGTCTGTCTGTCTGTCTGTCTGTCTGTCTGTCTGTCTGTCTGTCTGTATGTATGTATGTATGTATGTATGTATGTGTATGACTGTCTGTGTATCTGTCTGTGTGTGTGTATGTCTGTATGTCTGTCTGTCTGTCTGTCTGTCTGTCTGTCTGTCTGTCTGTCTGTCTGTCTGTCTGTATGTATGTATGTATGTATGTATGTATGTATGTATGTATGTATGTATGTATGTATGTATGTGTGTGTGTGTGTGTGTGTATGTATGTATGTATGTATGTATGTATGTATGTATGTATGTATGTATGTATGTATGTATGTATGTATGAATGTATGTATGTATGTATGTTTATTTGTCCATCGTGTCCGACGATGACCTCCAAAACAGCAGAGGAAACAGCTGCTGTTTCAGGAATTGGGCAGAAATGTGATTATAGTGGAGGTGCCTTACCCACAGTACATCCCCACTCTCTCGGCCAAAAGGGCATAAGGTCAGTCAGCGTTGGAGATGTTTTCCAAAGGCCAACTAGCCCCATGCGCTCTAGCATATAGGGACTGTGCAAGTCAAGCCTCCTAGTCAGAGAGTCATAGTCGATCACTGAAGACTAAGCTGCAAAGTGGAATTCCATGAGTGGGAAAAAAAGCCACTGGTCATACAGCCTCTCACTCTTGTTGCTCCCAGCGTCAAAGGTTTAATCAAGAACTGTGATAAATCCCAGGCACTGAAGGCACGGGCTTAATGAGTTGTTGTATACCATTCTTAAGTCAGAGAAAACTTTTCTGTGCGAAATTCGGGCTGCTTTCCTTGGGAAGAGCTTTTCGCCACAAGAGCAGCGTCCCACGTTATTTGTTTGTTTGTTTTAATGTTATTTTACTGTGTGTGTGTGTCTTTGTTTTGCTATCTGTTTTGCCAGAGACAACTCTCTTGTTACCGTAGTGTCTTTAACGTGTATACGCTAAATGCTTGTCGCACTCGGGATCTTGGTTTATTGTCGTCCGAATGAATACTTAGGGTTCGCATGAAACGTAAGGACAATGCAAGTAACGTCCAAATCAACATCTGCCTATTGCAAAGGGAGAGGGGGAAAGAGGACAGAAATACATAATGCTGCATTGATTTACAATAGGGGCAGAGAGCGTATTTGTATGAAGAGGTTTTAAAAAATGTATTTTGAATACAGGATGTTAACATTGCAATAAAGGCAACTGGTTTTGAAAACACCACATTGAAATAAAGGATCAAATGATCTCATTAGCAGATACATAATCAAGGTGTAAGACTATATATATATATATATATATATATATATATATATATATATATATATATATATATATATATATATATATATATAATATATATATATATATATATATACGAACAAACGCAGACTCTTCAGCATATGATTGTAAAGGTGTTCTCCAATACCAACTTAAAGGTAGAGGGATATGTTAAGAATGTATGAGGGCGTATATATGTATAAATATAAGATATTATGAGTGCGTTTGTGAAATGTTCTTGTTCTTGTTCTTGTTGTTCTTGTTGTTCTTGTTCTTGTTCTTCTTGTTCTTCTTGTTCTTGTTCTTCTTGTTCTCCTTGTTCTTCTTGTTCTTGTTCTTGTTCTTGTTCTTGTTGTTGTTCTTCTTCTTCTTCTCCTTCTTCTTCTTCTTCTTCTTCTTCTTCTTCTTCTTCTTCTTCTTCTTCTTCTTCTTCTTCTTCTTCTTCTTCTTCTGCTTCTTTGCATTCTTCTTCGCAACCTTCCTCAACTCTGCGTTTTTCCTATTTGCATTCTTCTTTTTCTTCGTATTCCTCTTCTTTTTCTTTTTCTTCTTGTTTTCATTATCATGAATATTATCATTAGCAACACCATTTGTTTAAAACTGTACACTGAATTACTTATCTCTCACAAATTTTGCCAAATACTTTTCAAGCATAATGTGTGTTTTGAATGTAAAAGATTCGTATTTGTCTATTTGGCTACATATCTTTTGACGTAGATAAGATAAGAAATGAAAAAAAAACTAACTTGAAATATGGTAAAATAAATCTGAAATTTTGCAGCAAGAAACAAGCCGAAAAAACATTATTCAGCACATATTTAGAAAAAAAGAAAAAACAAACAAACAACAAAAAAAACAAGAGCTACTTTTTTTCTATACATGCAAAGTTACTATGAAACAAAGAAACATACTATACAATGACTCAATAGTTATGTTTCAACAGGGATATAGATCTGAGATTTCGAAACACAAGTTGATTAATCTATCGAACAGATGACCCTCCTGCTTTCTTCACTTGTATCTTCATGACCAATCCATTTTGTTGAGGTTTATATTTGTTTGTGTCTTTGTTGAAAGGCATAGACTTGGACAGTAGGATGTGTAGTGTACGTGAATTAACACACCAATACATTGTGTAAGAACGTATGGATGTATGTACATATAAGGACGTCTCTGCCCTCCCCATCACAGTGTGAGGAAGATCGGACAATATGGGCGAGAGGTCTCGGGAGGTTATACATAATTGTTACCTTATGATAGTCAGTGGAGGGGTCAAGGGTCAGCACTTGCTCCTGTTGTGGTCAGTCTGTGTGATATGCTACCTGCCTGCTTTGGTCAGCGCTGACTGTGAGTTATAGTGTACAGTGTGTGTGTGTGTGTGTGTGTGTGTGTGTGTGTGTGTGTGTGTGTGTGTGTGTGTGTGTGTGTGTGTGTGTGTGTGTGTGTGTGTGTGTGTGTGTGTGTGTGTGTGTGTGTGTATGAGTGTGTGTGTGTGTATGAGTGTGTGTGTGAAAAAATCATATAGTGTCAAACAAACAGCTTTTATCAGTTACAATGTCACCAAAACCATTATTTAAGACTTAAAATAAAGAATCCATGAAATGTCAATAAGCAATTCATGTCAGAACACAATATCTCCATACTTCAGTTCATACTGTATAATATATTAGAAGGAAAAGGACAAAAACAACAAACGCAACAATACCATAATTATGATAATACCGATCACCACTGAGAGGAAATAACATATACACTAACAAACATACAATCAAACAACCCCAAAAAAATAGACAAACAAAAACAACAAAAAAAACAAACAAACAAAAACAAAAACAGGGAGGGGTGGGTGGGAACAGATGGGGAGGGGGTATCAAGGAGGAATGGGGAAAACACAAACAGCAAACAGAAGAACTATAGTAATGATTTATGACTATCGTATATTGATAAATAACAATCCCTACACATACGAGCTGAGACAAAAAAACACAAAGAAACAAACAAACCAAAAAAAAAAGAAAAAAGAAAACAAAATGAAAGGCCTAAACCACTAACGACAGTCATATAAATGTAATAGTGCCAATAGTCCCAATAAAAAAAGTACTAGAATAAATTCAAAAACAGTTTATACTGAAACTATTGAACAGGGTAAGAAAAAAATGCATGAAACAATGTCTCCAATCTTGTCATCAGATCAGTGGTTTGGTTTTCTCCTTTTGAATTTGCAGAATGTACACGTGTTTACATAATCCGTTTACCCTATCCTGTTCAATTTTTTTTTAACCCCCTCCCCCCCCCCCCCAGCCTATCTCCTCCTTTTCCCCTTTCCACATACATATATAGCAAGCGAAGTGTAGATTTTTCAGTCAAAATAAACCACACGTGAAAGATTTTTAGGGTGAGCAGGGAGTACCAATATCTTTAATCTAATCTAAATATGGTTCATTGGATTCATGTTTAGTTCTTAAACATTTTTGCATATGCGCATTCTTCATTCATTCATTCATTCATTCATTCATTCATTCATTCATTCATTCATTCTTCTCTCTCTCTCTCTCTCTCTCTCTCTCTCTCTCTCTCTCTCTCTCTCTCTCTCTCTCTCTCTCTCTCTCTCTCTCTCTCTCTCTCTCTCTCTCTCTCTCTCTCTCTCTCTCTCTCTCTCTCTCTCTTGCCACTTAAGTATAAATCACGCAGTTAATATCCACTAGGCCACCCCGGCTCCCTATACAGATTTGAAACCAAAACATGGCACTGACAGAGCAACGAATAGATAACAAACATTTATTACAATAAATGGCCTACTGTAAGATATTATCGACTTCTACAGCAGAAATACCTACCCGATAGGCTTTATGCAATTTTTTTCAGCTTCACATTTTCTCGTGTTACCGCAAAATAATACTATTCAATAGGAATAGTCACAATAATTATAACGATAATTCTTTATGTGGGTTGATATAGTATTCCATAAAGGAACGAGGTAAGAGTAGCACTTTGATGTCATGACAGTAGTTTATTTAGCTGATCATTGATCCGGTGTTTAGCATACTTGAATTGTAATTACTTTTTTGCTTGAGGATAGTGTCATTGGCGTAGCCAGAAATAGTGGTTTTGGCATGAAGGCCTGTGCTATAAACACTGCTGATAGTGCTTTCAGCGTTTCCAAAATGACTATGGTAGTGTTTGTTGCATAGAATGTTTTGGCTTATTACACCGGTGGGAATAGACCACAAGATTTATCTACAAAATAGCATACACACGGGGACTAGATGTAAAAAAGCACATGAGTGCTTATTCCATTATCCTCGATATAAAAGAATAAATAAATAAATAACACACACACATGCGTGCAGCGCGCGCGCGCGCGCGCACACACACACACATCTTGATACTGCAGGTACACTGTAACTGTAGATAACCCCACTCATAATAGGACACACTAGCGGCACACGATGGCCTACTCTTACGAAAAGATACATCTTTCCGATACATCAGATGTTATCTGCTATTCAACCTCATCTCTTTTTCCTCAGAGCTTTTTAAATGAAATAGCAAAAAGAATACTGTGGTTATTATAATTCTCACCAGATGTGGACAAAAATACTAACTATTCCTGCCCCCCCTCCCTCTACCCCCCCCCCCCCCCCCCCCCCCCCCCCCCCCCCCCCCCCTCCCACACACTTTTGTTGTCTGTGTAGAGCCAGTACGACTGTAAAAGGGAAGTAACGCGTCGAATACTTCAAATTAAAGAGTACAAGAAAAGTGCCTTCCCTTTAAATGCTTGACGCACTTCTTCTGAGACAACAGGAGACGACAGAGCTGGAGTTTCATTCATTCTTTCTTTTGTTTTGAGAACAATGGAATAAACACTCATGTACTCTTTTTTTTCTTTACATCCAGTGCCCTTGTGTATACAGTTTTGATGTGTGTGTGTGTGTGTGTGTGTGTGTGTGTGTGTGTGTGTGTGTGTGTGTGTGTGTGTGTGTGTGTGTGTGTGATCAAATTCAATTGTGTTTGTGTGTGTGTGTGTGTGTGTGTGTGTGTGTGTGTGTGTGTGTGTGTGTGTGTGTGTGTGTATGTGTTCAAATATGATGCACCACAGCATCGCCACATGCACGTACACAAACAAACGTACGCACAAACACCAGCGATCGTGCATACCCCCTCTCCCCTCCCTCTCCCTCCAACCAAGCCATGAATAAGCTGAATGTGCATTTCGAAGAGATGTGACGCCACGCCTGTTTCGGGACTCTGCCTCCCGCACTTTTGCACAGTTACAAAGCCCAAGGCACCAAGACCGTGCGCTATGCTATGCATACAAACTTCACAACCATTTCTGATGTGTGGCGCTGGACTTGTAGCGATACCACAGCCCCGAAGATGGCAACCCCACTTGCACAGAGCCAAGTTTGTCGGAAAGAAACATGGTACAGTGTAGGCAATAATGACCCCTACAACACACATCCAATAATAATATCATACAATATGATGCACCACAGCAAAGTGCAGGCAGGGTCTGCGCCACACGTACAAACACAAAAAAACGCATGCATAAACAGCAGCGAACGCACGCACGCGCGCACACGTCCCCCACGCACGCGCGCACACGTCCCCCACCCCCTATGTATAAGCTAAAGGCCATTTCCAAAAGATGTGACCAAAACGCAGGATTCGGGCCCTGCCACCCGCACTTTTGCACAGTAACGAGAACCCACGGAATCACGACTGTGCTCTACTCTAGGCATACAATCTTTACAACCATTTTGGATGTGTGTGGCGCTGGACTTATGGCAACACCACAGCCCCCAAGATGGTAACCCGGCATAGCCCCAGAACACACATCAAATAATAATATACAATGTGATGCACCACAGCATTGCCACACTCACATCCATACAGACTAGGGCCTAACACACACATCAACTAGGCTAATAGGCCTATACAATATGATGCACCACAGCATTGCCACACTCACAACCACACACATAGGGCCTATGGCCTATCAATAGCGTCTGTGCCCCCCTCGAATAAGCTGTATCCAGGTGGTTGTGTGCAGTTCTATCCTACGTGTGAGAGCTTATTATGCATATTGTTATGAATCTAAACAGCAAAGTGGGTGTGGTTCAGAATTAATAGATTCTTTGGTTCTTTACACAAAGTATCGTAGTTTGTTATGTGTACGATATTTTTGTATTTTTCTATAAAGTTGTCAGTTAGATATCTTACATTTTCATAATTCAAATAAAACTAATAAGTTGCTATCTGTTCCATTTTGTTTCATTAATTCATTTTTAGTGGGATGAGATGATATAGCTTATTGTAATGATTTTTGGTAGCTTATATATCAAGAGAAAGTGCTCTCCCTTGCATTGTGAGCGCAGAGAGTCACTGAGCTAGGTAAGAGAATCTTTATAACAACTTTAATAAATCATATTATTTACTCATATTCATGGATATGGTTGTTGAAAGACTGATCTGGACTCGATTCAACTCCACCCTTGTGAAGATTCTCTATTTTCATTGTAAATAAGTATTCTTCACCTGTTGCATCATATCAGTATCGGTACATTTAAAAGTACATCGAACTCACGATCGGCAAAGCCGTTCTAATTCCTAAGTAAAGAAATCTTTCATAAATTGTAGTGTGCAGTTGAGAATCATATGGAATAAACTTTATTTAGATAAATAAAATATCGTTAATTCAAGTTTTAATAGATTGTAAGGCTTACAACCGGTTTGAAACACAATGATTAGCCTAATGGTCCTTCTTTGTTGTAGACGAATTCGAATTGATCATCCAACTGAATTTTATAAAATGCAGACATTAAACTATCGATCTATGGTATATTTGGGGATAACATATGAATGAACATAAGGTTAGATGATGTTAATATAGATACTTTGTATTATTAGAGATCGTTCATTCTTTCCATCATACGGACTGCTGCTTCGTAAGCAAGGCTGGATGCCAGTAGATCAGAAAGTGTTTTCACAGTGCTGTTTCATTATTAATATCTCATCTCATGGACACTGCTAGCTAATAATATGCATATGTATGCAAAGTGTGAATCATATTCTTCCTTTTTTATTCATAAAGTATTAGGCTCTGCTGGACCTTTCATTATTTTATTACTGAAAATTATAGTGTGTGTCTACTCATAGGCTTTAATCGCCTTAAGCTCGCAGTTGAATTATTGTTGTGTAAAGTGCTATTAATGCATTTTCAAGCTTGTGTTTTCTAGTTTATTTTGAGATATAATATGTAAAGCTTTGTCGTGCAGGCAGCGAGGTAATCACCACTGAAGCCGCATAAGAAAACACCAATTTCCCCTCTATTTAGGGCTCAAGGAGCCAAGACATCTGCTGCGTACAGTGCTGTGCTTTGCATCGCGTGTTGTTGGCCTATTGATCTATGCCTTGGCAATTATATATATATATATATATATATATATATATATATATATATATATATATATATATATATATATATTTATATATATATATATATATATATTGTTTTATTTTCACATTTTTGAAATTTTTATCAACGTGTACTTGCAAAGTAGTTACATAGCTAAATGTGTGGTATATATATAAACTTAAATGAGGGAACCCCTTCCACACACTACACACAACATATATCACACACACAACACCACTGCAACACACACACAACCCACACACACACACACCACACATAACACACACACACAAACACACGCACAAACACAACAAACACAACACACACACACACACACACACACACCACACACACACACACACACACACACACACACACCACACCACACACACATGAAAAGAAGATTGTCAGTACACTGATTCTTGATTCACAGAAAGATGTATTGTATTGTCCAAACTGTTTGTACAACCAGCAGTATACTGCCACATACAATTGTATATACTAATGAGAGCTTGAAACAAAAACAACAAAAATGAACGCAAAGAAAAATGAGTATCAATCAGATCAGCAAGAAAATCGCTGCCACAGCCATTGCTATTCACGTGAAAGGGTGAGCAGTAATTTCAAATTTCAATTTTAACTATTGTTCTCCTGGATTGTAATATCAAAACCAAGTCAAAATGCTTAGGCAAAATATCAATGATATAAACTAAGAATTCCTTTTTTTTTTTGGGGGGGAGGGGGATATTGTATGTGCAGTTTGTAACGCTCCACCACATAAGGAGTCGCATTGTACCAGAGATCAATTTTTAGTTATTGAATTTTATTAATCTGCAATGAAATAGCTATGCAATAGAAAAAATAGATTGAAAATCGGACAATTCTATGTAACTTTATTACAAGTTGAAATGATAGACTGCAGAAAATGGCAAAACGAGAAAATTAATGGACAAGTTTAGCATCATAATAAATGGTCAGAATGAGGGCTTGAGCATTTTTGAAGCACTTTTAAAAGCAAAAGGATACAAAAATTATGACTTGATATTTCATTACAAGGTAGAATAGTGGCTATAGTTTTTATAATCAATCAAATCTGAAAATTGCCAACTTGACCCCACCTTTAATGGCTTCTAGCGGAAAAGTGGGTTATGTGCTAAGCGACTGCTTTTGTGGTGGAGCGTCACATTTGGTAGAGCTGTAAAGTTACACTAGAATCATGTCTTTCTGAATAATTGTAAGTAATATCGCTTCAATTTAAAACAAATCAACACCTTGATTTTTATATAGAAATAAATACCTTTTTATCATTTGCTCACTGTGTTGTATAAATATTCATAAAAATTAGATATATAGTTTTGATAAACTTAGTAGTATAAGATCATAAATTATGTGACCTTTACAGATGTAAAATGATAATGATATGTTTTCCTCAAAATACAATATGTCTAGGATGATAGCAATGCCCAATTTTTCTTTATCATATGTGTTCATGATTCGATTGTAAATAGGCATTAAGCTTCCAAAAATGTCCACAAAATATCCACAAATTTAAGATGGTATTTAACATAAACGTGAAAGACAAATGTATTATGCTAAATATGCCTGGTCTTTGAGCTTTTGGCTTTCCAAAAACCAAAACAAACAAAACCATTACAAGAAAAAAAAACAACTAACAAACAAAGCAAAGAAAACCCGAGGACTTTTCATGATAGGAAGTCTGTCCAATTTGCAGACATTCATGGTTTCTCTTGTGCTTTCAGAAACTGCTAACCAAATCCCAAAATGGCAATTGAGTTTCGATGGAGTCATATTGACTCCATGGTTTTGATAAAACGTTGGATCTTTACTGCGCCTGCATAATAGTTATTTTTTCATCTTCTAACACTCTTCCCAGATGGAATTTTAGCTTTACTGCACACACATTGTCTGCCATTTGATGTAATTCCAGAGAAAAAGTATCTCAACAGCTGTAAAAGTTTAATGATAATAATAATAATAATAATAATAATAATAATAATAATAATAATAATAATATAATAATAATAATAATAATACATGGAATTTATATAGCGCTATATCTTGTAAAAACAAATCAAAGCGCTTGCCAACTGCTGGTAAGCTCTTTTTAATTTTTTTATTTTTTTACCACTGTATGATATGCAAACATGAAGGGGTTGCAAACATAAAACACATGCTGCGATAATGCGTCAATCCCATTGTTAAAACAAGTGTATTATGTATGTTTGAATATAACTTAATCATTTTATTAAATGTATAACCAACCCTGGAAAAATATAAGGAAAAAAGTTTAAAGCACACACATAGCCAAAGAAACAAACAAACCAAGTTTGAACAAAAAGCGCATAAGATAATCAATAAACTTACTTTGCATGTGTTTATATTATATTTAAACAAGTATAAATTGTTATTGCGCTTGTTCATTACCAGTCCATTTCTATTAAGTACCACATAGAACTATGGCACAATCAATATTATAGAAATGCAAAAAAAAAAACCCAAAGGGTTTGAAACCATCTGCAAAAAGTATTAGATAAAAACTGAAACAGTTAATGTTTTCACCACAAAGATGTAAAAAGCTGATCATGGAACATGTCTAATAGTGCAGGCCTTAATGCAGCAAAAAATTATATGTGATAAAAACTGGAACAGTTAATGATTTGGCTAAACAGATGTAAAAAGGTAAACATGCCATTTTTCATGGCACATGTTTAATACTGCATGTCTTAACGCAACAAGAAATATAAACAATGAGCAGTCCGTCCACACCAAAATCTCATCATTGTCAATATGTTTTAACCTTACCCTATATTCATCTGCCTTAAAAGAGATAATTCAAACTCAACGTCAAATAAAATACTGGTGTAAATATACTTCAACAAATCAACAGCTGCATTAATGTCTAGCTCCACACATTCATTGAAAACATTGCCCTCTTTTTGCTTGCTTATACACAACTCTGTAATAAAACATTAATACATTTTGTCTTAAAATCATTTGACTTTTAATAGGTAACAAGAGGAGATTAATTTTCTGTAGAGAGACTGTGATAGAAATGGTAAAGGTCACAATGCCCCGACCTTTTAACAAGAAAGTGCAATCATTTTGCATTTATCACATTAAGTACAAAGAAATTCCAAGAAGGAAATACATTATTTTGCTCCTTAAGACAAACCTTATCTCATTATCAACCCTTTACCATACCTAATGTCATCAGTTCGCAGCAGAATCCAATATACACCGTTGTCTGGGATTTCACTTCTTGGAATAAGATCATTCTTTAGGACAACTGGCGATGGCTGACAGTCTTTATGGAAAATCTCATGGAAGCTAGAGGTTCCTCTTAATTGCCCAGCCAAGAAAGAGTGTGACAAAAAGATACAAAATACAAAACAAATCAACGTTTCATGTCAGCTGGCCACCTCATAGCCTGGAGAAGGCTTTAGATACACCATAAATTTAATGCGTTCTACCAATCACTTGGCTGTTGTGTTCTCACTTGTTTACTCTTATAAGACAACAAACTCACAAACAGACGTTAAGAAGCAACAAATGGGCAAAAGAGGATGATACTACAATAAAAAAAATAGCATAAGGACAAACAACTCTACAGAAGGGACATTTTTTTTACCCTGTACAGTGCTTATCATCTGACTTTCTACTATTATCAATGTTACATTAAACATGTTAGAGAACGTTACAAAACGTGCTGCAAAAAGACTTGAAGAAAATAAAAATTCACACTTCCTTAAACATGTTAGAGAATACTAAGAACAAAATCTGCAAATAGACTGGATCATTTAAATTCTAAGTACATTAAAACTTATTGTACACATCCCAATTGAAAACATCATGCTGGTGTCTATGCTAGCTGGTTTGTAAGGGTTATAAGAAAAATAACAATTTAAAGAACTCAGCATACACAGACAGCTTTTAAAAAACTTTGTAATGACAATCATGGAGTATATAAAAACTTAACATTGCCAGAGTTTGAAATCAGCACATTTGTCGATTGATACAATGTGCTTCAGTCTAATAAGGAAAAACAGTTTTTAGGCCTAATTTTGTTTTGTAGATTCAAGCAGTAGCCAGTAATGCTTCCTTGTGTTTTTCTCTTTGGGAAAGGGAATGAATGGGTCTGCCTGGTGTAAAAAAGCTGTAAGCTTATCCATTCACCCTCAATAAAAAAATCGTGTCTATTCTCTCTCTCTCTCTCTCTCTCTCTCTCTCTCTCTCTCTCTCTCTCTCTCTCTCTCTCTCTCTCTCTCTCTCTCTCTCTCTCTCTCTCTCTCTCTCTCTCTCT
>CM060339.1:26305799-26315799 GCA_030674155.1 Stramonita haemastoma
TCATCAAACAGCAAATCAACCCAGTCAATTAATATGATGATTATGTAGTGTATTGAACAGCTGGAGTGAACACAATATGGCTCTATTTCATTGAGAAAACCGTTGCCAGCAGTTTTGGAATACCTCAGACTTGGTGTACATCTGTACAGTTATTAGTGACATAGAGGACCACAAAAGTCTTTATATACAAACAGAACTCCAAACCAAGCAAACATCCCGGAATATAATTATACCAACTTGTCATGTACACTGCAATTCTGGGCTCCACATCAACATATCCGTAGATCTAAATAGATACATGGTAATGTAGAAATAATAATTTAAAGAAATACGACTACTAATAATAGAAAAACTACACTGTTTGATAAAAAAACACTACTGGATCCCTTCATTCCAGAATTCATGAGGAGGGCACTTTCCCATAAACTGAGACCACTTTTGAATGATCCCTAATGTATTCACCAAAAATAAAACTATGTTACAAAGAAGGTCAAAGCTACTGCCAGAGCAAATTATGTTCGCCTCTTTTGATTCATTCCCCTGTTCTGAGGCATTTTGGCAAGGCAGCATAAAACACTAAGGAGAAACATGGCACAGAAAATAACTACAGGTTAGGGCAGATACATTAGGGTACATGCTGCTTTTGGTAAAAATGCATCACATGTACTTGCCAAACTTACAGCACTTCAACAAGCCTCTGCTTCTTGGAAAGCAGCGGTTTTCAGATGAGTAAAGCATTTTATGAGCCATCACTCGAACACTGAAACAGGGGGGGGATGCAGAAATCCAAGAAATTCAATAAAAAGTTGGTGGTTATTGTGGCAGTAATGGAGTCAAAGATACTGAGACATAACCTTGGGCATGGGAAGGTATTATCCAGGGTATTTCTGCATGTTTTGGTGTCTGAAAATAAGGGGGGAAGGTGTTTCTGCAAACAATTGCTTAACAGTCACAAGACTGGGGTACCAAGTGGCTGGATGAAATGATGACAAAGCTTCCATCAAAACCTCCCAAAATACCTGACCCCATCAGACTCAAATGAAGGTATTGTGTTGAACTCTGCTCTCCCAAGTGAAGAGTGCATCCCCACAAGAGCAGCACCACCCGTAATTTTTTTATATTTCTGTCTACAACTGTTTTTGTTTCCCTATCAGAGAGGCTTTTATCTACAGGATTATTCCAGGGACAACTCCCTTGTTGCCGCGAGTTCTTTCATGTGTGCTAAATAAAATTTGTATAACACACAGGACCTCGGTTTATCATCTCATCCTACAAACTAGCATCCAAAACAGCACTCCTGATCTATTGGATGGGGTAAAAGTTTTGGGCCCCAAAGGGGAATAAAACCACCACACACTTCAAACCCAAAATATGTGTTTTCTAGGCAAGTGTGTTATCTCTAGCCCGCTGATACATCTGCCAGTATACTCTCTTTTCAATACATAAGGAATCGTGCTGTGAAAACCTCGCAAGCAAGGACAGCCAGCCATGTGCAAGTTGTACAGATACTCCATTTTGTTTGGCTTCAAAGAAGTTTTCCAACTAACCTCTGGCCTGAGGGGAATCAAGAGGGCAGCTGCTAACAGTCAAAGCTTTTGAAGGGCAGAGACAGTGACACTTTGCCCCACCCTCCATACTCAGTCAAAGCTTTTGAAAGGCAGAGACAGTGACACTTTGCCCCACCCTCCATACTCAGTCAAAGCTTTTGAAAGGCAGAGACAGTGACACTTTGCCCCACCCCCCCTCCATACTCAGTCAAAGCTTTTGAAAGGCAGAGACAGTGACACTTTGCCCCACCCTCCATACTCAGTCAAAGCTTTTGAAAGGCAGAGACAGTGACACTTTGCCCCACCCTCCATACTCCCCAGCCCTTGCACCTTGTGACTGTTGCCTCTTTCTCCAACTGAAGAAGTCCTTGGCAGGAAGAAGTTTGAAGACTCGGCCATCCTCGGGAATAGTGGTTTCCTAGTGTCTGTCTGGCTCACATGCCAAAATAAGCCTACACATCAGCACTTCTTCATGAGATTGAATTAGAAGTGTGTACAAAAGGGAGGTTAATACTTTGAGAAGATAAAATGGACAAATGTGAATGTTTGATTGAAAGATGAATATTGGTCTTAATTTACCACATGTGCCCTCATAGTCAAAAAGCAACTCTGTGTGCAACAATGAAAAACAATAGAACAGAAGAAAAAAGTGTAAATCAATCAGTGCTTAAACACAATATAAACTGCATCAAAATACTTGATATAGCAATGTAACATATTTATTTTAAATAAATATTATCATTGTGTATGAAGAAATTCTGGAAAATGTTAACTTATTAATCAAAGAAGATGTACAGAAGGCTCTGAAACAAATACAACCCCACAAAAATAGCAAGCCAGCAAAAATCTGAAGTAGTTTTGTAACCTTGAGAAACAAAGTAGTGACAAAAGAATAATTTATACAAAATATAAGAAAACAATACAAGGTTAAGAAACGTCTTGCAATGGTGAAGTAACTAGGAAAGTCAGTGACTGTAAAAAGTTGACTTTACAAAGTTGAACAATTGGGCAAAGTTGATTAAGTGATTTAAATATAAAATAATGCATCCCTATTCCCCACAGATGAAAGCAGTTCTTTGTAGGTAAACATTAATTTGGAAGACGTAGTAAGTGCATTGGGGGCGAAAGCATAGTGTACAATTTTAGAGCAGATGGTTTTTTGGAGGTCAGATTTCTTTTCTTTGAGGTAAACAACTTAGTCTACGGTAAGTTTGAAATCATGTTGAACTACTCACAGCATAGAAACAATGTACCATAACTTTTACTCTGGAGAGGAAAACAAAGGTCAGGGTACTTTCTCAAAGTTACAGATAAGACTGAATCTGTGATTAAAATGCTCTGTCTTTATTAGCTAGTTATAATTGGAGGTAATTTCGCTTTTCTCAGCCTAACCTACCCCACAGTTCTTTCGACTGTGGGGGCACCAATGAAGATTTTGCAACCAGCTTCCTCCACTCTGCTCGGTTCTCCACCTTCGGTAGCAAAAAGCTCCACTCAAGGCCAGTTCACTCTCTGATGTTGTCTTTCCATCGTTTTATCTGTCTGCCTCTTCCTCTCCCTCCTTGTAATGTTCCCTGTAGAACAGTCTTGGCCAGTCCAGATGTTCGTGTGATATGCCCATACCACTTTAGTTTGAGGTTTTTTTCCATGAAGTCAGAAGCTCTTTATGTGGACCCATGGCGTTTTTAATTCGGGGGTAACTTTTGGCAATAATGTACAGTTTACAAATTACAAAATAAAATCTAAAGATTCCAAAGAATTTAAAGTCCTGCTCTTATATATATATTTAGAAAAACTATACAAAACTTTCAACATCTGATCGAAGTTTTATTTCAATGTTTTGAGGACACATGGACTTTGGAATTGTGTAAATGATTAACTATTTCGAAAAGGAATTCTAAATGCAATGTTGAATTTACCCAGGGGTCATCCTTAAAGACAAAGATAATGCAGTCAAGGAAAACTTGGTAGTACATACGTTACCTTGTCTTCAATTCTAAGGTCAGTATTGACCTGCTAGAAGTTAAAAACAAAAAGAACATTTCTTACACGCCCACACACTCTTGTCATTTGTCAGCCGGTCGTTTGGACTTCTTGACCTGTGCATAGACCTGGTCCCCCTCCTCCTCTCTCTCTTCCAGGACCAGGTTTTTCTTGGGCTTCTTCTGCACTTGAGCATAGACATCTTCAGAGGGGGCACTGCTTGGGGTGGAGGCCTGCTGGGTTTTGGTTTCGTCTTCCATGGGGATGGTGGCAGTAGCAGCAGCAGCAGCAGCAGCAGAGGCAGTAGGTGTTCTGGAACTTGCTGCTAATTGCTGACCATCAGGGGCGGCGTAGGTGTCTGAAGAGAGGAGGTCAGGAGGGTTGTTGAAGACATCAGCAGATACGTACGTGTCGTTGATATACTCCACAGCCACTGCAAGAAGGTTAAGGCTTACCCCTTGTGATCAACAAAACATCGACTCATCATCATCATCACCATCATCATCATCATCTTCATCATCATCATCATCATCATCATCATCATCATCATCATCATCATCATCATCATCATCATCATCATCTTTAGCAGCAGCAGCAGCAGCAACAACAACAACAGCAAAAGCAACAACAGCAACAACAGCAACAACAGCATCATTTGGAAACTATAAACATAAACACAAGAGAACTAAACTATTATGTTCAGTCAGAAAGTTGTGACTAGCTCCTGTTCTACCTCAGACAGACAGCTGACATCCTGCAGCCAATCAGCGCTGACCTTGATGTCTACGTCATGTTGCCACACGAGCACAGGAGCGCCTGTGTCCAGTGTATGTGACCACAAACTTTGAACCTGCAGCCACCTTTAGCTGACACATCTTTCAAACAGTGTGTGTGTGTGTGTGTGTGTGTGTGTGTGTGTGTGTGTGTGTGTGTGTGTGTGTGTGTGGTGTGTGTGTGTGTGTGTGTGTGTGTGTTTTGTGTGTGCAGCAGTTTGTACTCTTTGCACTGACATGTCTGAAAGAACAAAATAATAGGAACGGTCTGTTAGAGTCGTAAGATAAAACAGTATGTGTCACTGGCTCCACATGTCCACACTGATATTCTTAAACAGACATCCACGTCAACTTAGAAAATAAACATTCACATTATTTGCATAACTACCTGCAGGGTCACACTACACAATCCCTCATTGAGTACACAGGCTTATTTGCCTGCATGAAAAGGAACATTAACTATGATAATAATATTCACGTATATTTTCAAACTAATACATATCCATAAAACTAAGGAAACAAAAATCAGCCAGCCACCTAGCCAACCAGCCAACTAGTCAACTAGCCAATCTAAGAAACACTGAGATTCACAGCCAGTCAGACAGACGGAAAATCACAATCAGCTGTGGTTGACAGGGTACTTACCATTGGCACTGCTCTCCACAGCTTGAGAATGTCTGTTCTCTGTATGTGAAACACACACACACACACACACACACACACACACACACACACACACACACACACACACACACACACACACACACACACACACACCACACGCGCGCACGCGCTAATAAGTGTGATGTATGTGAAACATGAAATGTGCACTTGTACGCAAAAGAACATGTTAAACGGGACAACTCTACAAAAAAAATAATAGATTTCTCTGCTTATTCCCAAATAATGTTTTTTTTTCTGGTAATACCTTTCTTATTCAATTGCAATACTGAAAAAAAACATAAAACAGAACACACACGCAAGCAAACACACACACACACACTCTCTCTCTCTCTCTCTCTCTCTCTCTCTCTCTCTCTCTCTCACACACACACACACACACACACACACACACACACACACACACACACACACACACACACACACACCACAGCACACACACACACACACACACACACACACACACACACACACACACACACACACACACACACACACACACACACACACACACACACACACACACACACACATACACACACACACACACACACACACACACAACCACACACACACACATTATCTGCATACACACCGACCCCTCAATAATTCATTAATTCACTCATACTCAGACCTTTCCGACGTTTGATCAAAATGATGAGGAGAACGATGAGGACGATGAGTAGCAACGCTGCTGCAGCACCAATGGCGATGAGTTCAGTTGATGAGGAACTGTCGTCGTTGTTGTCATCGTCATCGTCTGTGGCTGGCCGGCCATGTGTTGCTGTGCCACTGGGTGTTGTAGGAGATGTTTGTGTAGGAGATGTTTGTGTAGGAGATGTTTGTGTAGGAGATGTTTGTGCAGGAGATGTTTGTGCAGGAGATGTTTGTGTAGGAGATGTTTGTGCAGGAGATGTTTGTGTAGGAGATGTTTGTGTTGGTGCAGAAGTCCTGTGGCCAGTGGTAGTTGGTCGAGATGGTGGGGGTGGTGTCCCAGGTGAGGTTGTGGTCGCCTCTGAACAGGAGCATACACATGCACACACGCGCGCACACACCCACTCACGCACATACACGCACGCACACACGCACACATACACACACACACTCACACACGCACACACACACACACATACACACACACACACACAAACACAAACAGTTAATTTCTTCCATTGTACTATGGTTACTGTAGTTAGTTCTTTAACCTTTTTCACTGAATTGTTTGTCTTTTTCTGTCTAATAACACTTTAAGTCAATTAGCGTTAAATTGAAGAAGAAGAAGAAGAACAACACACACACACACACACACACACACACACACACACACACACACACACACACACACACACACACACATACATACATACATACATACATACATACATACATACATACATACATACATACATACATACACATACACATACACATACACATACACACGCATGCGCGCGCACACACACAATTTGACGACCCCGGTTTAATTCCCGTTGGAGGGGAATTTTCCTCTGAAGTTAACATCAGTACTGACTCCACTCTCCCCAAAACTCCTTTCAATGATACTATAAACCGAGGCCCCGTGTGCGAACGCACGCAGAACATTTCGCGCACACGTCAAATCCTGTTCCATTTTTCGTAAGAGAATGCCATTGTGTGCTGGTGGGAACATATGACAAGAATTACAAAACTGCATACACACGGGAATTTTATGTAAAAAACACAAGAGCTGATTCTGTTATCCTCGATATAAAATAATAAACAAACAAATAAATAAATCAATAGAATAATAAAGAAAGAAAGAAACATAACCACGCACATGCACACATACACGCACACATACATGCACACATGCAAGCACGCACGCACCAACGCATACGCACGCACCCACGCATACGCGCGCACACACACACACACACACACACACACACACACACACACACACACACACACACACACACACACACACACACACACACACACACACACACACACGACACCTGACTGATGATGTGCACCCCAACAGAAGAGGAGCCAGTATCCTAGCTACCAACATTGGGCGACATCTGGACAGCCTACTCTGGGAAAAGCCAAAAGGGAGGGCATGGAAACGTCCACAGCGCAGATCTCCAGATCACAGAAGACAGGAACAACACAAGAGACAATGGAACCGACCTCAGAACCGCTTCCAGAGATGGCAAAACAACGCAAGTCGAAGTTTTCAAACTGTGAACACAGACAGACCATCTGCATACTTCAGAGACACACGTGGAGACAGATATTCAGGAAATAATGATGCAGACTACACATATGACAGGAGATATAGTGGCTACTGATAGGAATGCGATGTATGACAGGCCCTGGTACCAGTCATCCCTGCCAGAGAGACTGACACAGCATCAATACCACCCACAGAGAGAATGGAACAGAGACTGGCCACACAGATCTAGTCAACACGTGCACAGCTACAGGCGTACAAGGTACCGGGAAGATGACACTGGTCACCGTGGCAACTTCCCTGCTAGACGCGCTTCAGTGCGTGGCAGCTGGTCACGTTATGACAGACCAAATTACTACTACTAGATCTAGACTATGATTTCTATAAGGGTTAACACTGACAGACCAAATTATTACTACTAGATCTAGACTATGACTTCTAAAACGTTTAACACTGAAAGTAGATTCACTGAACACTAGTCTTAACACTACATCAAAACGAAACATGGTTAAAAGAAATATTAGCATTTTGTCATGGAATATCAAAGGCTTTATAGAAACAATTGACGGTATTCGGGTAAATAAATTTATAAACAGACAGTTTTATGACAGATTACAAACATATGACCTTGTATTTTTAGAAGAAACTCACTTAGATTATGAACAAGCAAAAGATGTTTTTATCCACAATTTTTCTCCAGGAGTTCACTATTGTCGACGAAAAAACAAAAATGCACAAAAATCGTCAGGTGGTATATCAGTATTTGTAAAGCCAGATGTACGAGAACATATTAGGTTTTTACCCCAAAGTAATTGCGACATTGTATGGATTCATATCCCAAATAAAGAGAAGAATAATGATGACACCTTTATAGGCTGCTGTTACATTCCTCCATCATCTTCATCATGTGGTAAAATAATTTCAGAACAAATATGGAATACTTTAGAAAAGGACATTGAACATTTTTCTTCCAAAGGAAATATTATCTTATGTGGTGATTTTAATGCAAGAACAGGAACGCTAGTTGATTTTGTTGACATCGAGTCTGATAGTAATCCTTACATTCCACCTTCTTTAGAATGTCTCAGTACTGCGAACAATAGATGCTCAATGGATCATGTTGTTCACAGAATTGGACGAAGACTTGCTGACATTTGTACCAATAATAATTTACTTATTAGAAACGGCAGAACTCTAGGGGACTTGAAAGGGAAATATACCTGTCATGTACAGCAAGGTAGTAGCGTTGTAGATTATTTTATATGTTCAGATACTCTGACAAAAGACATTTTCAAAATGACAGTTAAAGACCTGAATCAGTTTTCTGACCATTGCCCATTACAATTAACTGTAAGTTTAACGCTGAAAAAAGGTCAAGACAAAAATAAGTTATCAGCATATTCCGCAAACAAGAAACACGATGATAAGCAGAAAGATTATGCTGAACGATTTTTCTGGGATGACAAATCTGCCAAAGCTCTTAGTCAGGCATTAAAGACCAGAGAAATCAGACAACTGTTACAAGAAATAAAGAACGACCTAAATACCCTACACTCCACAAAATCTGTCGATTTTATAGTTGAAAAAGTTACAAACATGTTGAAAAAACGCATCAAAACTAGCTCTCCGTTGTACACAAAGACGTACAACACGAACTTTAAAACCTTCTAAGAAGTGGTTTGACCAAGCTTGTTACATTCAAAGGAGAGAACTTATATCACTAAGGAATGCACTAAATAGGCAGCCGCAAAACAGAACGTTAAATGAGAAATACTATCACCAGCTAAAAGTTTATAATAGACTGTTGAAGAAAAAAAAGAAATCGTACAAAAATATGTTAGTTCAGAGTCTCAATGAAGCCTTATTACAAGACCCAAACCAAGTATGGAAGACTTTAAAACTACTCCAAGAAGCAGAGAATCCTATAAAATATAATCACTCTCCCCTTTCAAACTCGAAATGGTTAAAACATTTGGAAGGCCTTTTGGGTAAAAACTGTAACATTGATAAAAACATAAAAGCAAAAGTACACACTGAACTGGAAATTATAAACTCAAACATTTCATATTCTTACCTCGACTTTCCAATTACTATAAAAGAGATACTGCATGCGTCTCGAAATATGCGCAACAAAATGGCACCAGGAAAAGATGGCATTACTAATGAAATAATAAAAGCCAGCCTACCAGACATGATAGAAACTGTTCAAAAATTATTTCAGCTAATTCTTAATTCTGGCACCTATCCTGAATCGTGGAAAAAGGGAATTAGTTTACCCATTTTCAAATCTGGGGATCCAATGGAACCTGGAAATTATCGAGGAATAACACTGAATAATTCTCTTAGCAATCTTTTCTGTCAGATATTGAACAATCGCATATCGAATTATCTTGAAGACAACAGACTAATATCACACGAACAAGCAGGCTTCCGAAAATCATATAGGACATCAGATCAGATATTCATACTGAAGAAAATAATAGATGACATTTTAAAATCTCGAAAGAATCGTCTTTATTGCTGCTTTGTTGACTTTCAGAAAGCTTTTGACTCAGTCTGGCATGAGGGTCTTATGTTGAAAATGTACCGCTTAGGTATTAAAGGAAACTGTTTTAGAATAATCCAAAGTATGTATAATAATGCAACAGTGTGCACCAGAAATCATTGTGGTTTCTCCTCTGAAACATCAGTTCAAAAAGGTGTACTACAAGGAAATGTACTTAGTCCTACTTTATTTAATGTATTTGTAAATGATCTTCCAAGTTATATTGATGATATGGACTCACCATCTATAGATGATA
>CM060339.1:26325799-26335799 GCA_030674155.1 Stramonita haemastoma
GACGCAAACGCCGTTTTCCGGCCGTTGCCGGCCGCACCTTTCCAGGGTTGCAGAGCCCACGGCACCAAGACCGTCTTCTACACTATGCAGACACACTTTACAACCATTTCCCATGTGTGTGGTGCTGGAATTGTGGCGACACCACGGCGCCGAAGATGGCAACCCTGCCTGTGCATAGTCAAGTTTGGCGACAAGAAACATGGTACAGTGTAGGCAAAAACCACCCCTAGAAGACGCATCCAATAATAATATCATACAATATCATGCACCACAGCAATCTGCGGGGTCTCCTCCACACGCACAAACACAAAAAACCGCACACACAAACACCAGCGAACGCGCGCACACGCGCATGAATACCCACCCTCCTAATAAGACTAAAGAAGCATAGGGAAAAGATGCGACGCAAACGCCGTTTTCCGGCCCTTGCCGCCCGCACTTTTCCGGGTTGCAGAGCCCACGGCACCAAGACCGTCTTCTACACTATGCAGACACACTTTACAACCATTTCCCATGTGTGTGGCGCTGGAATTGTGGCGACACCACGGCGCCGAAGATGGCAACCCGCCTGTGCATAGCAAGTTTGGCGCCAAGAAACATGGTACAGTGTAGCAAAAACCACCCTAAACACACATCCAATAATAATATCATACAATATCATGCACCACAGCAATCTGCTGGGTCTCCTGCACACGCACAAACACAAAAAACCGCACACACAACACCAGCGAACGCGCGCACCGCGCATGAATACCCACCCTCCTATGATAAGACTAAAGAAGCATAGGGAAAAGATGCGACGCAAACGCCGTTTTCCGGCCCTTGCCGCCCGCACTTTTCCGGGTTGCAGAGCCCACGGCACCAAGACCGTCTTCTACACTATGCAGACACACTTTACAACCATTTCCCATGTGTGTGGCGCTGGAATTGTGGCGACACCACGGCGCCGAAGATGGCAACCCCGCCTGTGCATAGCCAAGTTTGGCGCCAAGAAACATGGTACAGTGTAGCCAAAAACCACCCCTAAACACCATCCAATAATAATATCATACAATATCATGCACCACAGCAATCTGCTGGGTCTCCTCCACACGCACAAACACAAAAAACCGCACACACAAACACCAGCGAACGCGCGCACGCGCGCATGCATACCCACCCTCCTATGATAAGACTAAAGAAGCATAGGGAAAAGATGCGACGCAAACGCCGTTTTCCGGCCCTTGCCGCCCGCACTTTTCCGCGGTTGCAGAGCCCACGGCACCAGACCGTCTTCTACACTATGCAGACACACTTTACAACCATTTCCCATGTGTGTGGCGCTGGAATTGTGGCGACACCACGGCGCCGAAGATGGCAACCCGCCTGTGCATAGCCAAGTTTGGCGCCAAGAAACATGGTACAGTGTAGCCAAAAACCACCCCTACAACCACATCCAATAATAATATCATACAATATCATGCACCACAGCAATCTGCTGGGTCTCCTCACACGCACAAACACAAAAAACCGCACACACAAACACCAGCGAACGCGCGCACACGCGCATGCATACCCACCCTCTATGACTAAGACTAAAGAAGCATAGGAAAAGATGCGACGCAAACGCCGTTTTCCGGCCTTGCCGCCCGCACTTTTCCGCGGTTGCAGAGCCCACGGCACCAAGACCGTCTTCTACACTATGCAGACACACTTTACAACCATTTCCCATGTGTGTGGCGCTGGAATTGTGGCGACACCACGGCGCCGAAGATGGCAACCCCGCCTGTGCATAGCCAAGTTTGGCGCCAAGAAACATGGTACAGTGTAGCCAAAAACCACCCCTAAACACGCATCCAATAATAATATCATACAATATCATGCACCACAGCAATCTGCTGGGTCTCCTGCACACGCACAAACACAAAAAACCGCACACACAAACACC
This sequence comes from Stramonita haemastoma, assembly GCA_030674155.1. Taxonomy (NCBI): domain Eukaryota; kingdom Metazoa; phylum Mollusca; class Gastropoda; order Neogastropoda; family Muricidae; genus Stramonita; species Stramonita haemastoma. The sequence goes on from CM060339.1 coordinate 26,327,727, forward strand.
AGCGAACGCGCGCACGCGCGCATGCATACCCACCCTCCTATGATAAGACTAAAGAAGCATAGGGAAAAGATGCGACGCAAACGCCGTTTTCCGGCCCTTGCCGCCCGCACTTTTCCGCGGTTGCAGAGCCCACGGCACCAAGACCGTCTTCTACACTATGCAGACACACTTTACAACCATTTCCCATGTGTGTGGCGCTGGAATTGTGGCGACACCACGGCGCCGAAGATGGCAACCCGCCTGTGCATAGCCAAGTTTGGCGCCAAGAAACATGGTACAGTGTAGCCAAAAACCACCCCTAAACACCATCCAATAATAATATCATACAATATCATGCACCACAGCAATCTGCTGGGTCTCCTGCCACACGCACAAACACAAAAAACCGCACACACAAACACCAGCGAACGCGCGCACGCGCGCATGATACCCACCCTCCTATGACTAAGACTAAAGAAGCATAGGGAAAAGATGCGACGCAAACGCCGTTTTCCGGCCCTTGCCGCCCGCACTTTTCCGCGGTTGCAGAGCCCACGCACCAAGACCGTCTTCTACACTATGCAGACACACTTTACAACCATTTCCCATGTGTGTGGCGCTGGAATTGTGGCGACACCACGGCGCCGAAGATGGCAACCCGCCTGTGCATAGCCAAGTTTGGCGCCAAGAAACATGGTACAGTGTAGCCAAAAACCACCCCTAAACACCATCCAATAATAATATCATACAATATCATGCACCAGCAATCTGCTGGGTCTCCTCACACGCACAAACACAAAAACCGCACACACAAACACCAGCGAACGCGCGCACCGCGCATGATACCCCCTCCATGACTAAGACTAAAGAAGCATAGGGAAAAGATGCGACGCAAACGCCGTTTTCCGGCCCTTGCCGCCCGCACTTTTCCGCGGTTGCAGAGCCCACGGCACCAAGACCGTCTTCTACACTATGCAGACACACTTTACAACCATTTCCCATGTGTGTGGCGCTGGAATTGTGGCGACACCACGGCGCCGAAGAGGCAACCCGCCTGTGCATAGCCAAGTTTGGCGCCAAGAAACATGGTACAGTGTAGCAAAAACCACCCTAAACCGCATCCAATAATAATATCATACAATATCATGCACCACAGCAATCTGGGTCTCCTCCACACGCACAACACAAAAAACCGCACACACAAACACCAGCGAACGCGCGCACACGCGCATGAATACCCACCCTCTATGAATAAGACTAAAGAAGCATAGGGAAAAGATGGACGCAAACGCCGTTTTCCGCCCTTGCCCCCGCACTTTTCCGCGGTTGCAGAGCCCACGGCACCAAGACCGTCTTCTACACTATGCAGACACACTTTACAACCTTTTCCATGTGTGTGGCGCTGGAATTGTGCGACACCACGGCGCCGAAGATGGCAACCCGCCTGTGCATAGCAAGTTTGGCGCCAAGAAACATGGTACAGTGTAGGCAAAAACCACCCTAAACACGCATCCAATAATAATATCATACAATATCATGCACCACAGCAATCTGCTGGGTCTCCTCACACGCACAAACACAAAAACCGCACAACAAACACCAGCGAACGCGCGCACACGCGCATGATACCACCCCTCATGAATAAGACTAAAGAAGCATAGGGAAAAGATGCGACGCAAACGCCGTTTTCCGGCCCTTGCCGCCCGCACTTTTCCGCGTTGCAGAGCCCACGGCACCAAGACCGTCTTCTACACTATGCAACACACTTTACAACCATTTCCCATGTGTGTGGCGCTGGAATTGTGGCGACACCACGGCGCCGAAGATGGCAACCCGCCTGTGCATAGCAAGTTTGGCGCCAAGAAACATGGTACAGTGTAGCAAAAACCACCCCTAAACACGCATCCAATAATAATATCATACAATATCATGCACCACAGCATCTGCTGGTCCCTCCACGCACAAACACAAAACGCACACACAAACACCACGAACGCCGCACCGCGCTGCATACACCCTCCATAAAGCTAAGACATAAAGATGGACGAACGCCGTTTCCGGCCTTGCCCCGCACTTTTCCGCGTTCAGAGCCCGGCACAGACCTTTCTATTGCAGACAACTTACAACCATTATTGTGGGCCGATTGTGGCGACACACGCCCAAGAGGCAACCGCTTATAGCCAAGTTCGCCAGAACATGGTACAGTGTACCAAAACCCCTCAACACACATCCAATAATAATATCATACAATATCTGCACCACACAATCTGCGGGTCCCTCACACCACAAACAAAAACCGCACACACAAACACCACGAACGCCGCACCGCCATGCATACCACCCTCATGAAAGCTAAGAACATGAAGATGACGAAACGCCGTTTCCGGCCCTGCCCCGCACTTTTCGCGTTCAGAGCCGGCACAGACTTTCTACTATGCAGACAACTTACAACCATTTCATGTTGGGCCTAATGTGGCGACACCACCCAAGAGGCAACCGCTTCATAGCCAAGTTTGCGCCAGAAACTGGTACAGTGTACCAAAAACACCCAACACACATCCATATAATATCATACAATATCAGCACCACACAATCTGCGGTCCTCACAGCACAAACAAAAAACCACACACAAACACCAGCGAACGCCGCACCGCGCATGCATACCACCCCCATGATAAGCTAAAGAAGCATGTAAAGATGGACGAACGCCGTTTTCCGCCTTGCCCCGCACTTTTCGCGGTTCAGAGCCGGCACCAGACCTTTCTACCTATGCAGACAACTTACAACATTATGTGTGTGGCCTAATTGTGGCGACACACGCCCAAGAGGCAACCGCTGTCATAGCCAAGTTTGCGCAAGAACATGGTACAGGTACCAAAACACCCCTCAACACACATCAATAATAATATATACAAACATGCACCACAAATCTGCGGTCCTCACCGCACAAACACAAAACCGCACACAAAACACACGAACGCCGCACCGCGCATGCATACCACCCTCCAGATAAGCTAAAGAAGCATAAAGATGGACGAAACGCCGTTTCCGGCCTGCCCCACTTTTCCGCGTCAGAGCCGGCACAAGACCTTTCTACTATGCAGACAACTTACAACCATTTATGTGTGTGGCCTGAATTGTGGCGACACACGGCGCCAGAGGCAACCCGCTTGCATAGCCAAGTTGCGCCAGAAACATGGTACAGTGTACCAAAAACCCTCAACACACATCCAATAATATACAACAAATCATGCACCAACAATCTGCGGTCCCTCAAGCACAAACACAAAAACGCACACACAAACACCAGCGAACGCCGCACCGCGCATGCATACCCACCCTCCATGATAAACTAAAGAAGCATGAAAGATGCGACGAAACGCCGTTTCCGGCCCTTGCCCCCGCACTTTTCCGCGGTTCAGAGCCCGGCACCAGACCTCTTCTACCTATGCGACAACTTTACAACCATTTCATGTGTGTGGCCTAATTGTGGCGACACCACGCCCAAGAGCAACCCCGCTGTGCATAGCCAAGTTTGCGCCAGAAACATGGTACAGTGTACCAAAACACCCCTCAACACACATCCAATAATAATATCATACAATATCATGCACCACACAATCTGCGGGTCCCCTCCACAGCACAAACACAAAAAAACGCACACACAAACACAGCAACGCACGCACACGCGCATGCATACACCTCCATGAATAAAGCTAAAGAAGCATTTCCAAAATTACGAACGCCGTTCCGGCCTTGCCCCGCACTTCGCTCAGAGCCGGGGCACAGACCCTATTCACGTAGCAACACTAACACCATTTTGTGGTGTGCACTCAATGGCGCACAAGCCCCAGACGGAACCGCTTGTCATGCATTCACAAAAAGACGTGTACCAATGACCCAACACATCAATAAATCAACAAATCATGCACCACAACAACTGCAGTCCCACAACAAACACAAAAAAACGCACACACAAACACCAGCCAACGCACGCACACGCGCATGCATACACACTCTCCCATGAATAAAGCTAAAGAAGCATTTCCAAAGATGTGACGAAACCGCCGTTTTCCGGCCCTTGCCCCCCGCACTTTTCCGCAGTTCCAGAGCCCGGGGCACCAGGACCCTATTCTACTGTATGCAGACAAACTTAACAACCATTTTTGATGTGTGTGGCACTCTAATTGTGGCGACAACACAGCCCCGAAGACGGCAACCTCGCTTGTTCATAGCCAAGTTTGTCGCACAGAAACATGGTACAGTGTACCCGAAAATGACCCCTCCAACACACATCCAATAATAATATCATACAATATCATGCACCACAACAATCTGCAGGGTCCCCTCCACACGCACAAACACAAAAAAACGCACACACAAACACCAGCGAACGCACGCACACGCGCATGCATACACCACCCTCCCATGAATAAAGCTAAAGAAGCATTTCCAAAGATGTGACGAAACCGCCGCTGTTTTCCGGCCCTTGCCCCCCCACTTTTCCGCAGTTACAGAGCCCGGGGCACCAGGACCCTATTCTACTTTAATATACACACACACAGATACACACATGCACGCACAGCATGCATGCAGGTGCAGCACTCGTGCACACACACACACACACACAACACACATACACACACACACACACACACTGACTGGTTTACTGAAATAACTACCAATCAGAACAGTGCACCACCAATAGACAATTTGCACAGTATATAAAAGCTTTTTCGTGTGACCTGCTTTGCGCATATAAACCTATCTAAAAGCGGCGAAATCAGGATCCTGCCCTATCCCTCTCTCTTGGCCTCATACTTTTCAGTCTTTTCTCCCTGGTTTGCTACTATCAATAGCAGCTGCAGGGCACCTCCTTTTTACAACCACCTGTACACACAGGAGCCCATTGAGACGCCAGTCTTTGGAATGTGTGAGGTTTGCTGCCTGGGTATTGCTTGAATCCAAACATTCTTGCTGTTTGTGAGACAGTAAGTAAGTAGGTTATTGACTCATCTCTGACTCTAGTGCTGGTCTTTTGCTGTTTTGGGATAAGATAAGGTTCTTCATTTTGTATTATATTTCATCTCATTTTTTGGTTAATGTCAGTACATGTAGATAAATCCTTGAATGTTCTGTTTTCTTTGTTATTCCATGTTGTGTGTTTTGTGTATGAGTGTGTTTTTGCGTGCATGGGTGTGTGTGGGTGTGTGTGTGTGTGTGTGTGTGTGTGTGTGTGTGTGTGTGGTGTGTGTGTGTGTGTGTGTGTGTGTGTGCAATGCATTGTATTGCACTGCACATTTTTTTGATGATATTGCTTTTATTTTACTTTTATTGTCTGGCCTTTTTAATATGCTGTGTATTGTATGTGCATGCATTTTGCCTTATTTTTTGTGCTAGTCAATTTTTTTCAGTTCATAATTATGTAACCTATTTAAATTGATTTGATTATACAGCGGGTGAGCCAATGTCTTTTGAGAAATCGCGCTATATAAGCCTCTATTTTATTATTGTTTTTTTTTATTGTTTATTATTATTATATTATTATTATTATTATTATTATTATTATTATTATTATAATATCATTATCATATCATTATTATCAAGTACTTTTTCGATTGTCTTTGTGTAGGATAGGTGTATATTTCTTTAGTGTTCATGTGGCCCTTCAAACACGCACGCGCGCGCGCCGCACAGCACACACACACACACACACACACCACAACACACACACACCACACACAACTCTCTCGCCCATAGGCAGACATTTCTCTTGCAAACATAAACTCATTCATACATGGAACATATATACATACATACTAACATACATTAATGCAGATACACTACATACATCAATACCATTATTACTATTTTTGTTTACATTGTTTATTATTATTATTCTAGTTTTATTTCCTTTAATTCTTTTCAGTTATTTTGTTATGTATTGTAACAATGTTGTAGCTAAATATTTTTTTGGTGGGGTTTTCTTGATTGTAATCTCCTTGTTCGCTTGCTGCTTAATTTTTGTTAGTTGTTGTTTTTTTTATAAGTGTTTTTAAAAAATTTGGGGGGGGGGGTTTTGTTCTTTTTGGTTGGGGTGTTTTTGTTGTTTACTTGATAGGTGGCTTGATGAAAAAACAAAAATTATTGCTTACTCAATGTACCATCTGGAAATAAAATTTTGACTTTGACTTTGCATACGCAGAATGCCAGACACAAACTTCTACCTCTACAAATTTACACCCCTTTAACCACTCCCCCTCCCTTCCCCCCTCACTTTTTCGTCTTTGAATGTTCAGACAGTAGCTTTTGTTGTCTGTCCTACAGCAAACCATGTCTAGCACTGCTGTGAAGCACTGGACAAGTCAGGCCGGATACATTCCTCTCCATCTGGGAGAGAAAAGTTCTCTTTTAAGTCTTTCTGTGAAAAAGGCACAAGGCCAGGCAAATTCTTTTATTTCGAGGATAATGAATAAGCACTCGTGTGCTTTTTTACCTTTACCCCAGCCTTATCAGGGATAAGATCAAGTTTTTTTATAAAAACCCTAACATAAACAACAATAATAATAATGATCCAAATACCAAGAACAAGACATCATATCCAGTAGCAAACAATTAACAACAGACAAGAAATAAGGACAGAAAGAATATAATAAGGTTATTTAAAAAAAAAGCACTCATTCAGAAAACGAACATAAGAAATATGAATCAAAGATGATTTTGATTTATGTTTTTAAAAAGCGCTAATAACTAAAGAGCAAACAAGACAATATAATAAGTTTAACAAAACATCAATCCACCACCATCTATCACTAAATATAAGTTATATAAATCCTAACATTTTGATAAAAGGGGAGAAAAAAATTACACACACACACACACACACCACCACACACCACACACACACACACACACACACACACACACCACACACTTCACAGGTTTGCACGCATGTCAACAATAAACTTTATTCTAAGAGAAATATATGCCTTGAATTTTAAACATCATGTAGCGGAACACAAAAGGATTCTGTAGGCTGCAAGGCACATATTTTGGGACAGATATATTCTAATACCTAAATCAGTCTTATGACTATGGTCATGAAACTCACGTTCATAACCATATCATAATCGTGATGGACATAGCTATTCAGCTTACTTAAAAAGATCATTGATTAAAAAGTTTACACAAAATCAATTACATTGGACACACAATTATTAAAATAGAGAGTACAAAAGAAGAATGGACCAAGAAGGCAGAAAATAGACAAGAAGGGGAACAAGATGAAAAGGACCAAGGCAGACACAAAGAGAGGTAGAAAAAAAGGAATTCCTAGCACAGAACATCCAGAAAGTCATGATGCAGTCTATATTGACAGCCCCCTCCCCCACTCTCTCTCTCTCTCTCTCTCTTCTCTCTCTCTCTCTCTCTCTCTCTCTCTCCTCTCTCTCTCTCTCTCTCTCTCCTCTCTCTCTCTCTCTCTCTCTCTCTCTCTCTCCTTCGCTCGCTCGCTCGCTCGTCGTCGCTCTCAGGGGATTTGTCCATCTGATACCCACATTGTATAGAGACCTTAACTGACACTAAAAAAACTACCTCCAACTTTTTTTTCATGAAATGAGGTCACACTCCTAACTCCTATCGTCAGTGTCTTAAATTCAGCCACCTATCACAGCAAGGCAGCACCTTGTTTGAATAGAAGCGTGAGCCCGCCACTTCCTTTTTTCCGCTCAATTTGAATTTTAAAAAAAAACCGTGCTGCTTTTGTAGCCACGCTGATAGATCTAAATGAGGTCACCAGCCTGCATGCCAGTGCAAGTGCACACATATAGACACACACACACACACACACACACACACACACACACTTACACACACACACACACACACTACACACACACACACACACACACACACACACACACTCCCATGCACGCACACACACTCCCATGCACGCACACACACTTCCAAGCACACACTTCCAACCACGCATACACACACACTTCCAAGCATGCACACACACACACACACCCATGCACACACACACACACTTCCAAGCACACACTTCCAACCACGCACGCATGCACGCACATACAC
>CM060339.1:26338299-26340799 GCA_030674155.1 Stramonita haemastoma
CTCTCTCTCTCTCTCTCTCTCTCTCTCTCTCTCTCTCTCTCTCTCTCTCTCTCTCTCTCTCTCTCTCTCTTCTCTCTCTCTCTCTCTCTCTCTCTCTCTCTCTCTCTCTCTCTCTCTCTCTCTGAGTCTCTCTCTCTGAGTCTCTCTCTTTTTTCCATCCTAGACTTATCACTGTATAGATGTTTGGTTCCTGTGTTGAATTAAAATTGAATTTTACTGTTTAATATAGTTATGTGATTTTATTTAGTGTTTTGTGTTAAAGGGTTTTTTGTGTTGTTGTTGTTTTTTGTTTTTTGTTTTTTTTCATGTGTGTGTGGGTTTTTGTTGTTGTTGTTTTTGTTTGTTTTTTGTTGTTGTTGTTTGTTTTTTATGCTGTCTTTGCTCCCCCCTCCCCCCCCCCCTCACTCACACACACACACACACAACACACACACACACACACACACACACACACACACACACAACACACACACACATGGAATGTATTATTTTTCATATGAATGTTTTGGCTTATAGATTTGTAATGCCTTATGTACCATCGTCCTGAATTATTGCATTTTCTCTTTCATCTTCATTAGTAAATTTTGTATCTCTTATGTATTGAGTTTGATTTTAAACTTGTTTGTGTAACCTTAAATGTTGTTTTGCCCCTATTTGTTACTTCTTTTATACAATTTTGCTCTTTGTTGTTTTGCTTTCGGGATTTTTCTTTCACTGTTAGGCCTGGCCACATTGTGAGCTTGGCCTAAAGGTTTTATTGATGATTTGTTTACAGAAGTGTTTTGTGGGCGTTTTGAAATACTTTGTTGACTGATTTGTTTTGATCGTGATGTAATTTAAAGATTCCTTTTATTTTCTTATTTTTTTTCTTTCTTTTTTGTCTTCCATTTTCCACTTTTACATATGCTATCTTAGTCTTATTATTGGATAGGAATGTTTTGGTTCTTAAAAATTTGAATTGAAATTGTAGTTTTACTGTTTAAATATAAAGATACGAATTTTATTTTTTTTATTGTTTTTTGTTGTTGTTTTTTTCTTTTCTTTTTTTTTCTTCGTGTGTATTTCCTACTATGCCTTCTTTACTTGTTTTTCCCCCCTCACCACACACACACACACACACACACACACACACACACACACACACACACACACACACACACACACACACACACACACACACACCACACACACAAGCATGTACGCACGCACGCACGCACACGCGCGCGCGCACACACACAACACACACACACACACACACACACACACACACACACACACACACACACACACACACACACACACACACACACACACACACACACACACACACACACACACACACACACTTACACACACGGGATATTTTAATTTTCATACGAATGTTCTGTGAGCTTATAGGTTTCATTGATGATAAATTTTGTTTACAGAAATGTTTTGTGGGTGTTTTGAAATATTTCGTTGATTGGTTTGTTTTGATGATGATGCAATTTGATGACTCTCTCTCTCTCTCTCTCTCTCTCTCTCTCTCTCTCTCTCTCTCTCTCCTCTCTCTCTCTCTCTCTCTCTCTCTCTCTCTCTCTCTCCTCTCTCTCTCTCTCTCTCTCTCTCTCTCTCTGGTCCTGATTATTTGCTATTTTTTCATCTTCATTAGTATATATATAATATTTTTAACGCATAGAGTTTGATTTAAAATTGGTTTGTGTTTATAATTTTAAATGTTGTTTCGCTCCTATTTGATTTTTTTAAAATATTTTTTATACAATACTGCTCTTTTGTTTGTTGTTTGCCTTTTGGGGTTTTCTTTTCCTTGTAAGGATTGGCTACATTATGAGTTTATAGATAATTGATGATGATTATTTTTTTTTTACAGAAGTGAGAGTGTTTTGAAATATTGACTAGTTTGTTCTGATGTAATTTGAAGATGCTCTCTCTCCTCTCTCTCCTCTCTCTCTCTCTCTCTCTCTCTCTCTCTCTCTCTCCTCTCTCTCCTCTCTCTCTCTCTCTCTCTCTCTCTCTCTCTCTCTCTCTCTCTCTCTCTCTCTCTCTCTCTCTCTCTCTCTCTCTCTCTCTCTCTCTCTCTCTCTCTCTCCTCTCTCTCTCTCTCTCTCTCTCTCTCTCTCTCTCTCTCTGGGTTTTCTTTTCCTTGTTCAGTTTGGTTAAATTGTGAGCTTTTGATTTTATTGATGATAGATATTTTTATGGAAGTGTGAGTTTTTTGGAATATTTTTGTTGACTGGTTTGTTTTGATCACGATGTAATTTGGGATGCCTCTCTTCCTCTCTCTCTCTCTCTCTCTCTCTCTCTCTCCTCTTCTCTCTCCTCTCTCTCCTCTCTCTCTCTCTCTCTCTCTCTCTCTCTCTCTCTCTCTCTCTCTCTCTCTCTCTCTCTCTCTCTCTCTCTCTCTCTCTCTCTCTCTCTCTCTCCTCTCTCTCTCTCTCTCTCTCTCTCTCTCTCTCTCTCTCTCTCTCTCTCTCTCTCTCTCTCTCTCCTCTCTCTCCTC
>CM060339.1:26348299-26375799 GCA_030674155.1 Stramonita haemastoma
GGAGAAAAAAAGGAAGAAAGAAGTAAAAGGGGAGAGTAGAAAGAGGAGGAAAGAAGAAAAGGGAGAGAGGAGGAGAAAAAAGAAAAGGAGACGGAATGAAGAAAAGGAGGAGAAGGGAGAAAAGGAGGAGAAGAAAGGAGAAAGAGGAGGAGGAGAAGAGAAAAGGAGAAGAAAGAAGAAAAGGAGGAGGAGGAAAGAAGTAAAAGGAATAAGAATGAAAAAGAGGAGGAAAAAGGAGGAGAAGAAAATGGAGGTCTAAGAGAAAGAAGAAAAGGAGGAGAAGAAGAAAAGGAGGAGGAGAAAGAAGAAAAGGATAAGAATGAAAAAGAGGAGGAAAAGGAGGAGAAGAAGAAAAGGAGGTGTAGAGAGAAGAAGAAAAGGAGAGGAAAGAAAAAGAGGAGAAGAAGAGAAGGGGGAGAAGGAGAAAGAAGAAAAGAGGAAAAGAAGAAAAAGAGGAGGAGAAAGAAGAAAATGAGCAGAAAGAAGAAAGGAGGAGGAGGAAAAAGAAGAGAAGGAGGAGGAGAAAGAAGAGAAGGAGGAGGAGGAGAAAGAAGAAAGAAGGAGAAAGAAGAAAGAAGGAGAAAGAAGAGAAGGAGGAGAAAGAAGAAAAGGAGGAGAAGAAGGAGGAGGAGGAGGAGAAAGAAGAAAAGGAGGAGAAAGAAGAGAGGAGGAGGAGGAGAAAGAGAAAAGGAGGAGAAAGAAGAGAGGAAAGAAGAAAAGGAGGAGGAGAAAGAAAAGGAGAGAAAAGGAGGAGGAGGAGGAGAAGAAGAAAAGAAGGAGAAAGAAGAGAAGGAGGAGGAGGAGAAAGAAGAAAAGGAGGAGAAAGAAGAAAAGGGGGAGAAAGAAGAAAAGGAGGAGGAGGAGAAAGAAGAAAGGAGGAGAAAGAAGAGAAGGAGGAGGAGGAGAAAGAAGAAAAGGAGGAGAAAGAAGAGAAGGAGAAAGAAGAAAGGAGGAGGAGAAAGAAGGAAAAGGAGGAGGAAAAAGGAGGAGGAGGAGGAGAAAGAAGAAGAGAGGAGAAAGAAGAAGAGCAGGAGACAGGAGGAGATGAAAGAAGAAAGGAGGGAAGAGAAAGAAAAAAGGAGGAGAAAAAAGGAGGAGAAAGAAGAAAAGGAGAAAAAAGAAGAAAAGGAGGAGTTGGAGAAAGAAGAAGAGGAAGAGGAGAAGAAAAGAGAATAAGAAGAAGAAAAAGAACCAAGACAAAAGGCGGAAAAAGAAGAAGAACAACAAAATAACACAACAGCAAAAGCAACAATAATAAAACAACAAGAAGAACAGAAAATGGAAATATAAACAAACACACAATTAAAAAAACAAGAACAAAAAAGAAGAATAGAAAATCAACATAGATGAAGAACAAGCAACAGAATGAAAATGCAGAAAGCAAACTCCAACTGTAAGAAAAGCACACAAAAATAACTGGAGGAAACGAAAACGATTACGGTGGAAAAGCAACACTGTAAAAGAAGACAGTCTGCAAAAGTAAAAAAAAAAAAAAAAAAGTTTTTCTTAAAAAACAAAAAGGAAGCCAAAATGAAAATATACAAAAAATGGGGGAAAGTAAAACAATGCACAAAAGGACAATGCAAACAAAACTCAGGCACATACAGGTTTGCAAAAGAAAAAGATAGAAAAGAAAAGAAAGATGAAAAAAATACACAGAAAATACAGAAAAAAGACTGGAAGATGCGAAAAAAAACAAAAGAAAAAATACAGAAAAAAAAAAAGACAATGAAAACAGAAAAAAAAAGACTGGAAGATGCCAACAGAAAGCAATACAGAAAGATGCAAAAAAGCAAAGAAAATACAGAAAAAGACTGGAAGATGCACAAGACAAAGAAAAAATATATAACATGAAAAAGACAAGGAAAACAGAAAAAGACTGGAAGATGCAAACAGAAAGCAATACAGAAAGATGCAAAAAACAAAGAAAATACAGAAAAAAAAAACAGAACGGTGCGGAAGGGAAAGGAAAAGAAAAAAAAACAGATTCAAAAGAAAACGAAACCAAAATACAGGAAGATGCAGAAGAAACAGGAAAATACCCGAAGAAAAGACATGGAAATAAAGGAGAAAAAACCCAGAAATACACACAGAAAAAAGGGCTAAGGAGAAGAAGTACACAAAGAAAAAACATGAAGATGAAGAAGAAAAAAGAACACACAGAAGAAACAGGGAGGAGAAACGGAACACAAAGACAACAGAGAGAAAAGAAGAAGGACAAAGAAGACCATGGAGATGAAGAAGAAGAAGACAAAGGAGAAACATGGAGATGAAGAAGAAGACAAAGAAGAAAACATGGAGATGAAGAAGAAGACCAGCAGAAAGAAGAAACAGAGAGAAGACAAAGGAAAAAAAGAAAGATGGGTATGCAGAAGAAAAAGAAGACAAAGAAGAAACAGGGAAACGGAAAAGAAGACAAACAGGGAGATGAAGAAGAAAAAGAAAGACAAAGAAGAAAAATGGAAAAGAACATTATGAAAAGAAAAAAAAACATACAAAAGAAAACACAAAAACAAGCAAGAAAAAAAGATTCAAATAAAAGAAAAATAAAACCAGGAAAAGGGAGGGAAAAAAAACCAGAAAACAAAGACAAAACAAAAATGAGCAGGAGAAAAGGAAAAATCTGCAAGATGCAAAAGACAAAGAAAAGAAAAAAAAGGTGAAAAGGACGAGGAAAGGAAAGTGAAAAAGGCAAAGAAAACATAGAAGAACAACAGAAGGCGGGGAAAAAAAAGAAAGAAAAAATAAAAAAAGCAAAAAACAACGAGACACGAAGAAAACACGAAGGACGAAGAAAAAAACAAAAGACAAAGAAAAAAACAGAAAGACGAGAAAAACAGAAAGACGAAGAAAAAACAACCAGAAAGACGCAGAAGAAAAAAACAACGAAAGACGCGAAGAAAAAAACAACAGAAAGACGCGAAGAAAAAAAACAACAGAAAGAACGAAGAAGAAAAAAACAGAAAAGCGAAAAAACAACAGAAAGACGCAGAGAAAAAAACACAAAAAGACAAACAAACAGAAAGACGCAGAAGAAAAAAAACAGAGAGCAGAAGAAAAGAAAAGAAATCAGAAAGAGCGAAAAAAACGAACAACGGAAAGACGCAGAAGTAAAAAGAAAAGAAAAACAGAAAGACGCAGAAGAAAAAGAAACGAAGAACAGAAAGACGCAGAAGAAAAAAAAGAAAACGAAAGAAAAGAAAGACCAGAAAGAGCAGAAGAAAAAGAAAACGAAATAAGAAAGAGCAGAAAAGAAACAGAAAGAGACAGAAGAAAAAAACAAAGAAGACAGAAGAAAAAACAACACGAAAGACGCAGAAGAAAAAAAAAAACAGAAAAGAGCAGAAAAGAAAAAAGAAAAAGTAAAGGGGCAAACAACAGAAAGACGCAGAAGAAAAAAAAAAATAAGAAAAACAGAAAGAACAAAAGGGGAAAAAACAACAGAAAGACGCAGAAGAAAAAGAAAAAAAAAAAACCAGAAAAGAAACAAAAGAAAGAGAGGAAGGAGAAAAAAACAACAGAGAAGAGCAGAAGAAAAACAAAAAACAGAAAGGACGCGAAGGAAAAAAAACAGAAAAAGACGCAGAAAAAACAAGAAGAACGCAAGACGTAGAAGAAAAAGAAAAACACAGAAAGACGCAGAAGAAAAAAACAAACTGAAAGACGCAGAAGAAAAAAAGAAAAAAAAAAACAGAAAAGATACAGAAAGGGGAAAAAAACAACGAAAGACGCAGAAGAAAAACAAACGAAAGACGCAGAAGAAAAAAGAAAAAAGAGGCAGAAGGAAAAACAGAAAAAACCGAAGAAAAGAAAAAAACAAAGAAGACGAAAAAAAAACAGGGAAAGACAAAGAAAGACACAGAGAAAAAAAAAAAAAACAACAGAAAACCAGAAGAAAAAAACACAACAGAGGAGAAAATAAAGAAGATAAAGAAAAGAACAGAGAAGAGAAGACAAAGGCAGGAGAAGAAAAAGGAGGACGGTAAAACAAAGGAGGAAAAGAAGAAGAGAAAGAAGAGAGAGAGACAACGGGAAGCGAGCAATGGGAAGAGAAGAAAAAGAACAAAAAACCACAAAGACCAGAAAAAAACACACAAATGGTCTGGAAAAACAACACCAATTACAACAGAAAAACGCAAAAGAAAACAAAAAAAATGAAATAACAAGGCAATAGACAAAGAAAATGTAGAGAAAGACGGGAAATGCAGAGAAAAAAGAACACGGGAAACGAGAAGACACGTAAAGAAAATAAAGAACAGAAAGACATCTAGAAAAGAAAGAAAAAATAAAAGCAAAGAACCAGAAGAAAAAATAAGAAAAAACAGGAAGACGCAAAAAAAAAGACCCACAGAAATTCATAAACAGAAGAAAAAGAAAACAAAGAAAAACAGGAGGTGGTGAGAAGGAGGTGGTGGTGAGGAGGAGGTGGTGGGGAGGAGGTGGTGGGGGGAGGAGATGGTGATGGTGGGAAGGTGGTGGTGGGGAGGAGGAGAGAGGGGGGAGGGGGTGGTGAGGAGGGGGTGGTGGGGAGGAGAGAGAGGGGAGGAGATGGTGGTGAGGAGGAAGAGGCGGTGGTGGGGAGGAGGAGGTGGGGGAGGAGGTGGTGATGGTGGGGAGGAGGAGGTGGTGGGGGGAGGAGGTGGTGATGGTGGGGAGGAGGAGGTGGTGGGGGGAGGAGGTGGTGATGGTGGGGAGGAGGAGGTGGGGAGGAGGAGGTGATGGTGGGGAGGAGGAGGTGATGGTGGGGAGGAGGTGGTGATGGTGGGAAGGAGGTGGTGATGGTGGGAAGGAGGTGGTGGTGGGGGGAGGAGGTGGTGATGGTGGGGAGGAGGAGGTGGTGGGGGGAGGAGGTGGTGATGGTGGGAAGGAGGAGGTGGAGAGGAGGAGGTGATGGTGGGGAGGAGGAGGTGATGGTGGGGAGGAGGTGGTGGTGGGGAGGAGGTGGTGATGGTGGGAAGGAGGTGGTGATGGTGGGGAGGAGGAGAGAGAGGTGGGGGGAGGAGGTCGTGAGGTGGAGGTGGTGAGGAGGTGGGGAGGAGGAGGAAGTGGTGGTTGGAGGGAGGTGGGGGAGGTGGTGGTGAGGAGGAGAAGGGAAAGAAAGTTTTTTTTTATTTATTTATCTGCTCTTTTATTTCGAGGGTAATGGATCAAGCACTTATGTGCATTTTTACATCTAGTCCCCGTGTGTATGCAGTTTTATAACATTGTCATCCATCCCAACCGGCCCACATTGGCCTACTTTTTTGAAAAGCGGAACAGGTTTTAACGTGTGTGCAAGATGTTCTCCGTGTGTTCGTACACAGGCATTGGTTTAGTCTCATCCGAAGGACTTCTGGGGATAGTGGAGTCAGCACTGATGTTAACTCCAGAAGAAAAAATCCTCTTGAACAAGATGTCAGCAGATCACGAGTGCATCAGTGACCACTCTGATGAGGGGAGGGAGGAGAAGGAGACGAAGGAGGTGGAAGAGAGGAGGGAGGGGGAGGAGGTGGAGAGAGAGGGAGGAGGTGGAGAGAGAGGGAGGAGGTGGAGAGAGAGGGAGGAGGTGGAGAGAGAGGGAGGAGGTGGAGAGAGAGAGAGGGAGGAGGTGGAGAGAGAGAGAGGGAGGAGGTGGAGAGTGGAGGGAGGAGGCGGAGAGAGGGAGGAGGTGGAGAGAGAGAGGAGGTGGAGGAGAGGAGAGGAGGTGGTGGAGAGGAGGAGGTGATGGAGAGGGAGGAGGTGATGGAGAGGGAGGAGGTGATGGAGAGGGAGGTGGTGGAGAGGAGGTGGAAAGAGAGGGAGGAGGTGGAGAGGAAGGGAGGTGGAGGAGGTGGAGAAGAATGAGGAGGTGGAGAGAGAGGAGGTGGAGAGGGAGGAGGTGGAGAGGGAGGAGGGAGGAGGTGGAGGAGAGGAGGGAGGTGGTGGAGAGGGAGGAGGTGGTGGAGAGGGAGGAGGTGGTGAGAGGGGAGGAGGTGGTGGAGAGGGAGGTGGAGAGAGAGGGAGGTGGAGAGAGAGGGAGGTGGGGAGGAGAGGAGGTGGGGAGGAGAGAGGGAGGAGGTGGAGAGGGAGGGAGGGGTGGAGAGAGAGGGAGGATGGTGGAGGAGAGGGAGGAGGAGGTTGAGGAGAGGGGGGATGAGGAGAGAGAGGAAGAAAGAAGAGAGGGAGGAGAAGGACGTACAAATCTAGAGGAAAACAAATTGGGAGGAGGCAAAAGAGAAGAATGATGAGGAAAAGCAGGAGCAAAGACATGGAGACGACTTCAAAGAAGACAACAACAACAAACAGCAGCAACGACAACAACAACAACAACAACAACAACAACAAAGAGGAGGAGGAGGAGGTAGGTAGATGAGAAGGAGGAGGACAGTCAGGGCAAGAAGAAGTAGAACGTCCGGTGAGTTAAACGTCTTCATGTAAATGGTATTGAGTGTATTTGCATATACACACGTGCACTCACGAGAGGGGCATGCACGTGTGTGTGTGTGTATGTGTGTGTGTGTGTGTGTGTGTGTGTGTGTGTGTGTGTGGTGTGTGTGTGTGTGTGTGTGTGTGTGTGTGTGAGGGGGGATTGGAGGGGAGGGGATGGGGTGTGTGACTTTTGTGTTTGTGTGTCTGTGTTGTGTGTGCGTGAGTACGTGCATGCATAGGTGCGTGCTTGTGTGCGTGCGTGCGTGCGTGGTGTGTGTGTGTGTGTGTGTGTGTGTGTGTGTGTGTGTGTGTGGTGCCATTAATTTCATTGCTAGGTCAATGATGTGATCACTACACATGGACTTCCAAATTGATAGTTTTGCTTTTCTATTACAGTACAATAGAACCAAGACTGTACAGAACAGAGCATGGACAAATAGAAAAAGAAGAAACAAGAGACAAGCAGCAGACGAAGAAACAGACGACGACAAAAAAAAAAAAGAGGCAGGATAATATACCAAAGATTTTTAACAACCAGTATGGTAAAAATGAACGAAAAAAAAAAATACAACAGAAGCAAAAGAAGTAAAAGAACACAACAGGAACAAGAATAGAGAGAAAAACATGAACAAAATGAACAAGAACAAAAGTGACGAAGAACAACAGGAACAAGAGGAGAACAACAAGAACAACATCAATAAGAATAACAACAACGCTAACAAGAACAAATCAGGAAGGAAGAAAAACAACAACATGAAGAACAAGAATAACAACAAACAACATCAACAACAAAAAGAAAGACAACCAAACGAAGAACAAGCACAATACAATAAGAAGCAAACCAGAACATGAAGAACAACAAAACAACTAGAGCAACAACCACAAAAACAACCAAAAGAAAAAAAGCAACAACACCAAGAATAAACAAGAAGAAAAACAAGAAGAAATGAAACAACAAGAACAATAAGAACAAACAAAAAAGAAGAAGAAGAACAAAGAAGAAGAAGGGGAGAAACCAGATAAAGACAGCCTGTCAGAAACGGGTAGCAGAAGGAGGAAGAGGAGGAGGAATAGGAGGAGGAGGAATAGGGGGAGGAGAAATTGGAGGAGGAGGAGGAGGACAATACACAGGACAAGCAGAAAAAAGAATATACTGGTGAGTTATTTATTTATTTTGTATTTATTCTTTTATATCGAGGATAACAGAATAAGCAACATGTGTTTTTTTTCATCCGGTCCGTGTGTATGCAGTTTTGTAATATTGTCATCTGTTCCACCGGCACACGATGGCCTACTCTTACGAAAAGCGGAACAGGATTTAACGTGTGCGCAAGATGCTCTGCGTGCGTTCGCACACAGGGCCTCGGTTTAAAGTCTCATCCGAAGGACTTTTGGGAGAGTTAAACGTCTTCATGTAGATGACTTTGAGTGTGTTTGCATATACATGTGTGTGTGCGTGTGTGTGTGTGTGTGTGTGTGTGTGTGTGTGTGTGTGTGTGTGTGTGTGTGTGTGTGTGTGTGTGTGTGTGTGTGTCATGTATGTGTGCGTGCGTGCATACGTGTGTGTACTTGAGTGCGTTTGTGTGATTGTGTCTATGTGTCTGTGAGTGTGTGTGCAAGTATCTTGTGACATTAACTTCAGATGCTGCACCAAAGATGTAACGCACGGACTTACAAATGATGATCATTGTCCACTTTCTAACCCCTTACATGGTGTTCATCTATGGCATCAACCCCCAAAACAAGTACACAATGCATTTTTTATGCTTTGAAAAAAACTGTGAAAACCAGCAAACATGTTTCTTACTGGCACGCTATAGAAGACACTACTTGACCCTGGAAACTAACCCTTATGTGTAACCTCTTTAATATTTTGAGAGTATGGTTATGCTTGAGTTGGATCAAGGATGCAAGTGTTTTTGTATGGGTACCTATAGCTTTTTAAATTTGTACTTGTACATGTGTGTGTAACTGCTAAATTGTACAGTTGGCTGTTTCTTTCTGTCTGTCTGTCTGTGTCCATGTATATGTGTCTCAATCTCTGTGTGTATGCCCTCCACAGAAGACAACATCGTGCAAGACTACAGCCTGCTGGACACCATAGAAAAGAAGACCCTGGAAGACTGTTCCCGTCCTAGGTACTTCAATGCCTGAGGATGGGGCACGAGCAAGTGGAAACACCCAATAAGGTATGTTCACGTTGTCATATGTTGTAGGGGGTTTCACAAACTAATTTTCTGAGAGTTTTAAGAACATGTGTACTTTCTTACACAATGTAGGTTAAGAATTAGTAAAGTCTCTTGTGAGTGAGCAGGTTGAGGAAATAACTTTTTTCTTTCTGTCCTTAAAACTTGACTATAACTGTTTGCTTACTGTAGCTATAGAATTTTTTGTCTCCTTCCATGGAGAGTACAGGTCATGCTAAGAGTCTGTCATTGATGAAAACAGTTGAAAATATATAAAAGCATTAGGTTTGAATATCAACATTGGTGCTTTCTTTGCATCTATACTATGTAAAATTATTGGACCTTGCTATGTTAGTTAAAATGTTCCTTTTACCAGAATAGTGCTGTTTAATATTTAGAAAGTATGGTTTTGTGTTGAGTTGGGACAAGGGTGCAAGTGTGTGCATAGCAATACTAATGGCTATTTTAATTTTGCACCTGTACATGTGTGTAACTACTAAATTGTACTGTTGGCTTGTTTCTTTCTGTCTGTCTGTGTCCATCTATGTGTGTCTCAATCTCTCTATGTGTGTGTGTGCCCTCCACAGAAGACAGCATTGTGCAAGACTACAGCCTGCTGGACACCATAGAAAAGAAGACCCTGGAAGACTGTTCCCATCCTAGGTACTTCAATGCCTGAGGATGCGGCACGAGCAAGTGGAAACACCCAATAAGGTATGTTCACATTGTCATCTGTTGTTGTTATTGGGGGGGGGGGTTACGAATTAATTGTATGAGAGTTTTAAGAACATAATAATTATGTACTTTCTCATGCAGTGTATTTAAGAATCGGTGAATCTTTAAAAGTCTCTTGTGAGTGAGCAGGTTTCAAAAAATGTTTTATTTTCTTTCTGTCCTAAAAACTTGGCTAATAACTAGTGCGTACTCTGGCTTCAGAAGATTTTTTCTCCTTCCATGGAGAGTACAGGTCATGCTAAGAATTTGTCATTGATGAAAACAGTTGGAAGATATCTAAAAGCATAAGACTTGAATATCGACATGAGCACTTTGCTTGCATCTGTACTGTGCAAAAGTATTGGACCTTGCTATTTTTGTTAAAAAGGATTTTTTTTACCAGAATAGTGCTTTTTAATATTTAGAAAGTATGGTTATGTATTGAGTTGGAACAAGGATGCAAGTGTGTGCGTAGTTTACTTATGGCTATTTAATATGTGCCTGTATATGTTTATGTAACTGTTGCTGTCTTTACTTGATTGTTTCTCTTTCTGTGTCTGTGTGTCTCAGTTTCTTTGTGTGTGTGTGCCCTTCACAGAAGACAACATCGTGCAAGCCTACAGCCTGGTCGATGCCATAGAAGACAATACCCTGTAAGACACCACAGAAGATGACAGCATGAAAGATGACAACCTGCAAGAGCATGCTAGACTACACTGTGCTGGACACCACAGAAGACAATAGTCTGCAAGATAGCATACAAGACTTCAGCCTGCAAGATGACACCATGCTGGACATTATAAAAAAGAAAACCCTGGAAGACTGTTCCCGTCCTAGGTACTTCAACGCCTGAGGATGCGGCACGAGCAAGTGGATGCACCCAATAAGGTAATACCTGTGCTATATGTTGTTCTAGGGTGTTTTACATTAGCAATCTCAAGAATATACACTGGATCTCACACATCCTACTCAACAAACGCTAAAACTGTAAGCACACTGGCTGTAAGTAAGAAGTTTGCATATAAAAGAAAAAAGTACAGGTGTCCCGTAACCTATGTGGTTGTAGGGGAGCAAGACATCAGAGACCTCAGCTTCTCTAGGGGACAACATATTGAGGGCAGTGCCCTTCTCCTCTCTCTCGCTGCTTTACCTTCCCTGACCCAAAAGAGGCAGGTACCCATTTACAGCTGGGTGGACTCAGGGACTATACTGAAGCCAAACCAGGCAAACAGTCACCCATCCAAATAGTAACCAGGCTCGGTACTGCTTACCTTAGCTTGGGAAAAGCGAATACTCTGACCACTGAGCTATCCTGTCCCCATCCTTTTAACATGTATGGCCCTTTTCTCAAGTGCCTAGCGATATACTAATATAGGCAGCTTGAACTCTGGTTTCAGGGGATTTTTCCTCTGTCGAGAAACATTAAGCGAGAGGAGAAGAGAGAGCGAGTAGAAGGAGTGGAGGGAGAGAGGAGGGCAGGAGGAAGGGGCGGTAGAGGTAAGGGAAGAGGAAGGGAAGGAAGAGCAGGAGGAGGAAGAGGAGGAGGGAGTAGAAGTAAGAGAGGAAGGCAAGGAGGAGAGGGGACTCAGGAAAAAGGTAACATCCTGGTGAGTTAAACGTCTTTATGTAAATGGTTTTGAGTGTGTTTGCGTTTTATAATAATATATAATATAATCGTAATAATAATAATAATAATAATAACAATAATAATAATATAATAATAATGATAATAATAATAATAATATAATAATAATAATAATATATGGAATTTGTATAGCGCTATATCTTGTAAAATCAAATCAAAGGGCTTGCATTCGACCTATACAACACACAAGCAATCAATAACAATTTAGAATTTCAGCAAATCGAATGTACCGCAATGCATGCGCACAACACACAAGGGCGCGGATGCACGTGTTGTGTGTGGGGGGGGGGGGTTCGAGGGGTTTGTGTGTGTGTCTCTCTGTGTCTATGTGTTTTGTGTCTGTGTTTGTTGTCTGTGTGTGTGTGCGCGAGTGCGTGTGTGCTGTCTACGTGGTGCGTGTGTGATGTTGTTGGTGCGTTGGTGTGTGTGTGTTTTGTGTGTGTGTGTGATGTGTGTGTGTTGTGGATTTCATATGCTAGGTCAATGATATGATCACTACATATGGACTTGCAAATGTATAATTTTTGCTTTTTACATTACAGCACATTAGAAGCAAGACTACACAGAACAGAGCATGGACAAATAGAAAAAGAAAAAGAAGAAAGCACAGAAGACAAAGCAGCAGACCAAGAAACAGATGACGACAAAGAAGACAGAACGGGACAAAACCCAAAGATTTTCAAAACCAGAATTCCACAACGAACAAAAGAAGTAACAAGAAGAAGAAGAACAACAATACCAAAAGGAACAAGAGAAACAAGAAGGACAACAACAAGAGGAAACAACAACAACAACAAAACCCCAAAAACAACAACAATGAAAAGAATAACAATTTATCAACAAAAAGAGCAACAACAAAATTACAAAAGCAAGAAGAACACAAAGAAGAAGAAGAACAGGAACATCAACAACAAGGAGAACAGCAAGAAGAAGAACGAGGTGGTCAACAACAAGAACAAGAATAACAAGAAGAATGACCAGAAGAAGAAGAACAATAACAACAAGTCAAAGAACAACAACAGCAAAACACGGACAGACAAGAAAACAACAAACACCGACAGAAGAAGAAGAAGGAGGAGAAAACAACAGAAAGAGAGAAGAAAAAGAAAAGAAAACAGAAAGATGCAGAAGAAAATACAACAGAAAGGCAACATTAGAAAAAATAAAAGAACAACAGAAAGACGAAAAAGGTAAAGAACAACAAAAAGATGCAGAAGAAAAAGGAAAAGAATAACAGAAAGACGAAGCAAAGAAAAGAACAACAGAAAGATGCAGAAGGAAAAGGAAAAGAACAACAGAAAGACGAATAAGAAAAAACACAGAAAGGACAAAAGAAAAAAAAAAGAACAACAGAAAGACAAAGAAGAAAAAGAAAAAACAACCAAAGACCAAGAAAAAGAAAAGAACAACAAAAAGTCCCAGAAGAAAAAGAAAAGAACAAAGAAAGACGAAGAAGAAAAAGAAAAGAACAACAAAAAGACGCAGAAGAAAAAGAAAAGAACAACAGAAAGGAAGGCAGAAGAAAAGAAAAAGAACAACAGAAAGACGCCAAGAAGAAAAAGAAAAAGGACAACAGAAAGACGCAGAAGAAAAGAAAAGAACACAGAAAGACGAAGAAAAACAACAAAGGAAAAGAAACGAAAAAAAAAAAAGACAAAGAAAGAAAAAGAAGAAAAGAAAAGAACAACAGAAAGACGCAGAAGAAAAGAAAAGAACAGAAGAGAGAAAAAAGAAAAGAACAACAGAAAGACAGAAGAAAAAAACAACAAAAAATGCAAAAGATGAAACAAAAACAGAGAGATAGAGAAAAAAATATTCTTAAAAAAACACAGAAAGATGCAGAAGAAAAAAGTAGTTTGAAAAACACAGGACGCAGAAGAAAAAGAAAAAAAAAAAAAAAGAAAGATGCAGGGAAAAACCAAGGGAAAGACGCAGAAGAAAAACAAACACGGAAAAATGCAGAAGAAAAAAAACAGAAAGCTGCAGAAGAAAAAAGAAAAACAAAAAGCTGGAGAAGAAAAAGAACAACAGAAAAAGACGGAGAAGAAAAGGAAGAACAACAGAAAGATGTAGAAGAAAAAACAACAACGGAAAGACGCAAAAGAAAAAAAAACAAAACGGAAAGACGCAGAGGAAAAAGAAAAGAACAACAGAAAGACGCAGAAGAAAAACAAAAGAACAACAGAAAGACGCAGAGGAAAAAGAGACGAACAACGGAAAGACGCAAAAGAGAAACAACAGATAGATGAAGAAAAAAAAACAACAAAAAGACAATGAAGAAAAACAACCAACAAAGAACACATAGACGCAGAACAAATAAACACAAAGGTGCAGGGAAAAAAACGCCAATTACAACAGAAAAAACGTAAAAGAAAACAAATAAATGAAATAACGAAGCAATACACAAAGAAAATGTAGAAGAAGACAGAAAAATGCAGAGGAAAAAGAACATGGGAAACAGGAAGACGTATAAGAAAAAATAAAGAAAGAACAGAAAGAAACTTAGAAAAGAAAGAGAAAAAACAGCAAAGAACCAGAAGAAAGAATAAGAAAAAAACAGGAAGACGAAAAAAAAAACAACAACAGAAAATCAGAAACAGAAGAAAAAGAAAACAAACAAAAAACAGAAGGAGGGTGGTGAGGAGTTGGGGGGGAGGAGGAGGTGGGGGAGGAGGAGGTGGTGGTGGTGGAGGAGGAGTGGTGGTGGTGAGGAGGAGGTGGTGGTTAGGAGAGGAGGGGTGAGGAGGAATGGTGGTGAGGAGGAAGTGGTGGTGAGGAAGAGGAGATGGTGGTGAGGAGGAGGGGTGGTGAGGAGGACATGGTGAGGAGGAGGAAGAGGCTGTGGTGAGGAGGAGGAAGAGGCTGTGGTGAGGAGGAGGAGGTGGTGAGGAAGGGAGGTAGGAATAGGGATTTTTTTTATCTTTGGAAGAGTGGAAAGAGGATGAGGAGAGGGGAAGAGGAGGAGAGGGAGGAGGAGGAGGAGACGGGGAAGAGGAGAAGGATATGAAAGAGGAGGAGAGGGAGAAGGAGAGGGAGGAGTAGGAGGAGAAGTAAAAAAAAAAAAAAAAAAAAAAAAAAAAATTGGTGGAGAGGAACAGAAGAAACCAGAAAACAAAAACACAGCACAGAGCAGCAGAGGAAGGAACAAACGACGACAAAAAGGAAACGGAAAACAACAAAGAAGAAGAAGAAAAACAACAACAACAAAAGACCAAGAACAAGAAGAATTCCGGAGACCAACGAGAACAAGAAGAAGAAGAGGAAAGGTGAAGAACAAGAATTACGAAGAAGAAGAGGAAGAAGAAGAAGAAGAAGAAGAGAAAAAAGAAGAGCAAAAATGACAACAAAAACCAAGGAGACCATGAAAAAGAACAAAAAAAGAGGTAGAGAACAAAGAACAAGAAAAAGAAAGAAAAACAAAAAGAAAAAAAACGCTAATTATGAAGAAAAACAACAGCAATGTCGACCAAGGTAAAAAAACAAAAACCATCAGAAAACAGAAAAAAAGAAGAAAGAAGAAGACTGAGCAGACGAGATTGTAGTTGATGATGAAAATGACCACTACAAAGGAAAATTTGGCAAAACTTACGAAGAAAAGAAAGACATCAAAATAACAAGGACTTAGTAAATGTAGAAAACACAGAAAGCAAAAAAATCCAACCCAGAAAATCCTGAAAGAAAACGAGAAAAGAGAGGAGAAGATGCAGAGGGGAAAAATAAAAACAAACAAACAAAAACAGAAAAAGACGACAATGAAGGAAAACGCAAGACAGCAACGAGAAGAAAAAGAGACAAAGGGAAAAAGAAAACAAAGATCAACACAAAAGTGGAGAAGGCAGACAACACATGGCAAAGAAGATAAAAACCACAGCAAAGATGAGGGCGAAAAAGACCAGGCGGAAAACAGAATGGACAGAAAGGAGAAGATGGATAAAATGCTAAACAGCCGAAGAACACAAGAGACCAAGAAAGAAGAAAAAGAGGGAGAAAAGACAGAAGACAACAAGACAAAGATAAAAACAAGAAGAAGAACCACAAAAACAAGAAGAACAACATCAACAATGAGAATAATAATATGAACAACAAGAAGATGAACAAGAACAACAAGAAGATGAACAACAAGAACATCAATAACAAGAAGAACTAGAACATAAAGGAGAAGAAGACAAACAACAAAAAGAACAACTACAAGATGACACAAAGAACAACAGCAACAACAAGAACAAAAAGAAAAAGACAATGAACTAGAAGAAGAAGAAGGAAAAGAAGAAGAACAACAAGACAAAAACAAGAACAAAAGCGAGAAGAAAAAGAAGAACAACAAAAGCAACAAAAAAAACAACAACAAGACGAACAACATCAAAAAAGACCAACAACAAGAACAACATCATAACCAACAACAATAAGAAACAGAACCACAACAAGATCAACAACAACACGAAGAAGAAGAAGACGACGATGAAGAAGAAGAGCTACTACTACAACAACACGAACAAGGAGAAGAACAACCACATAAAGAAGAACAACAACAGTAACAAGAAAAAGAAGAGGAAGAACAAAAACAAGAAGAAGTTGAAGAAGGACAACAACAAGAACAACAAATACAAAAAAACAAGAGCAACAACAACCACCACAACAAGAAGAAAAACAAGAAGATTAAGAACAACAACAAGAAAAACAATATAATTAACAACAAGAAGAAAAAAAAAACAAGAAAAAGAACAACAACAAGATAATCAAGAAGAGGAACAAGAACAAGAAGAACTACAAAAAAGAGTAAGAAGCACAACAACAACAACAACAGGAAAAACAACAACAAGAAGAGTAAGAAAAACAACAACAACAAACAGAAGAAGACAACATAATTAACCAGAAGAAGAATAACAACAACAATACGAAGAAGAAAAAGAACAATTACAAAAAGAGCAATAACAACAAGAAGAAAAAACGGAGGAAAAACAAGAAAAAGCTGTAAAAGAAGAACAAGAACAACAACAACAAAAAGAAGAAGAACAACAAGATGAACAAGAAGAAGAAGAGGAACAAGAAGAACAAAAGCAACAACAGGACAAACAACAACAAGAATAAAAAGAACAACAACACGAAGAATAAAAATCAAATTCAACAACAACATGAACAAGAAGAAAAACAACCACAAAAAGAACAACAGCAACAAGACCCTGACAAAGAAAAAGAATGACAAGAAGAACAGCAACAAGAAGAACAGAACAACAACCAGAACAACAGCAACAAGAACAAGAAGAACAATGACAAGACGAAGGAGAGCAACAAGGAGATGGAAAACAAGAACAACAACAATATGAAGGAGAACAACAAGAACAACAACAAGAAAAGAAAACAAGAACGAGATCAATAAGAACAACAACAGTATTAAGGAAAAGAACAACAACACGAAGAACAAGATCAACAACAAGAAAAGACAACAAAAAACGAGATCAAGAAAAACAAGAGCAATAACAAGAAAAAGAAAAAAAAACAAGAAGAAACAGAAGAAGAAGAAGAAAAATACAAGATTAACAACAACAGCAAAAAAGAAGAACAACAGCAACAAAAAGAAGAGCAACAACAACAACAACAAAAAGAAGACGAAAAAAAGAACAACAAAAAGAAAACTGAGAAGAGCAACAATAACAACAAGACAAACAACGAAAAATTCAGATGACACCTTTTAGGACTACACCTTTCAGGACTACACCTTTCAGGACTACACCTTTCAGGTCTACACCTTTCAGGATTACACCTTTCAGGACAACACCCGCAAGACGACACTGTTCCCGTCCTAGGTACTTCAATGCCTGAGGATGCGGCACAGCAAGTGGAAGCACCCAATAAGGTATGTTCAGAATGTCATCTGTTGCTGTTGTTGTTGGCCAATCCACAGCTGAATATTCGGAGAGCTTTGAAGACATTGCATAATTTCTCACACAATATGTTAAAGAATCAATGAGAGTTTAAAATGTTTGGGTTTAAAAGTGAGCGGTTTGCGTAATTGGTCTTTCTTTTTTTTCCCCTAGAGAACTTGGCTATACCTATCTGCTTACTCTGCCTTTAAAATAGTTTTGCTCCTTCCATGGAGAGTACAGGTCATGTTAAGAGTTTGTCATTGATGAAAACAGTTGGAAGATACCTAAAAGCATCAGATTTTCATATCAACATTGGTGCTTTGCTTGCATCAGTACCATGCACGACTATTGGTCCTTGCAATGTTTGTAAAAATGTTTCTTCTACCAGGATAATGTTCTTTTAATATCTAGATAGTATTGGTTATGTGTTGAGTTGGAACAAGGATGCAAGTGTGTACGTAGGGCTGTTTATGGCTATTTAAATCTGTTCCTGTATATATTTGTGTAACTGTTGCTATGTTTAGTTGACTACACCCTGCAAGACCATAGAAAAGAAGACCCTGCAAGACTGTTCCCGTCCTAGGTACTTCAATGCCTGAGGACGTGGCACGAGCAAGTGGAAGCACCCAATAAGGTAATACCAGTGCTATCTGTTGTTGTTGGGGTGTTTTACATCTTAACATTAACAGTCCTCAAGAATATACACTGGATCTCACACATACACAAGAATCGCTGAAACTGTAAGAACACTGGCTGTAAGTAAGAAGTTTGCATACAAAAGAAAAAGGTAAAGGTGTCCCATAACCTATGTGGTCGTAGAGGAGCAAAGCATCAGAGACCTCAGCTTCTCTAGGGGCTAGCGTATTGAGGGCGGCGCCCATCTCTCCCTCGTTGCTTAACCTTCCCTTACTCTTAAAAAGGCAGACACCCATATACAGCTGGGTGGACTCGGGGATTGTACTGAAGCCAATGCACGCAAACAGTCACCCATCCAATTGGTAACCACGCTCGATGCTGCTTAACCTTAACTTGGGAAAAGCGAGTGTTCTGACCACTGAGCTATCCCGTCCCCATCCTGTTTGCATAGATGACCCTTTTCTCAAGTACCTAGCAATACACTAATATAGGCAGCTATACTCGGGTTTCAGAGGATTTTTTTCTTCTTTACAAAGAGGACCACTTAAGCTACACACCATGCCCACAAAATTCATCATCATTTCTTTTATTTTTTTTAATTATTATTATCATTATTATTATTATCATTATAATTTTTTTTATTGTTGTTGTTGTTGTAATCATTATTATTATTATTATTATTATTATTATTATTATTATTATTATCATCATTATTATCATTATTATCATCATTACTATTATCATCATCATTATCATCATCATTATTATCATCATCATCATT
Source organism: Stramonita haemastoma (assembly GCA_030674155.1). Lineage (NCBI taxonomy): Eukaryota > Metazoa > Mollusca > Gastropoda > Neogastropoda > Muricidae > Stramonita > Stramonita haemastoma. The sequence goes on from CM060339.1 coordinate 26,366,513, forward strand.
AATATTATTTTCATCTGTAATATCATCACTATTTTTATCATTAAACAACAAAGGATTGAATATGTGCTTTAACATAATTATTTGTACAACATTAAATGTTTGTCTGTCTGTCTGTCTTCTGTCTGTCTGTCTGTCTGTCTGTCTTCTCTCTCTCTCTCTCTCTCTCTCTCTCTCTCTCTCTCTCTCTCTCTCTCTCTCTGCTCTCTCTGTCTCTCTCTGTCTCTCTCTGTCTGTCTGTCTGTCTGTGTGTGTGTGTGTGTGTGTGTGTGTGTGTGTCTCTCTCTCTCTCTCTCTCTCTCTCTCCTCTCTCTCTCTCTCTCTCTCTCTCTCCTCTCTCTCTCTCCTCTCTCTCTCTCTCTCTCTCTCTCTCTCTCTCTCTTCTACCTCTCTTTCTCTCCTACCTCTCTTTCTATCCCTCTCCCCCCCCCCTTCTCTCTCTCTCTCTCCTCTCTCTCCTCTCTCTCTCTCTCTTCTCTCTTTCTCTCTCTCCTCTCTCTCTCTCTCTCTCTCTCTCTCTCTCTCTCTCTCTCTCTTCTCTCTCTCTCTCTCTCTCTCTCTCTCTCTCTCTCTCTCTCTCTCTCTCTCTCTCTCTCTTCTTACCTCTCTTTCTCTCCTACCTCTCTTTCTATCCTCTCTCCCCCCCCCTTCTCTCTCTCTCTCTCTCTCTCTCTCTCTCTCTCTCTCTCTCCTCTCTCTCTCCTCTCTCTCTCTCTCTCTCTCTCTCTCTCTCTCTCTTCTCTCTCTCTCTCGACTTCTGTTGCTTTGTTTTTGTTTATGGTTTGTTTTCTTCACTCTCCTTTGGTAGAACGATGGGATGTGATATACAACTTTACCGTTGTACCATTGGACATTTTGTTTCAATACTGATCAAAATTCTAACCAGATATGCCTTGAAAGCTGCAAAAAGAATTCGTGGCCTCAAACTTCATAGCACAGCTGGGATGCTGACTGTAGCAAGCCTCCTGGCATTCCTACTGATGGCAGGCATAGAATCCAACCCTGGTCCCACACAAACAGATAGGGATAGTGAGAAAACCCAGGCGAAGCAATTTACACCTGATGCTTTGGCCGGAGAGGGATTTCCACACCAGTCCCCTCCACACAGAGACAGAGAAGATCGACTGACTAATGCTGTGGAAGAAATGGCAAATGCAATACGGCAACTTCAGGCATCACAGGAAATGCTGTCATCCCACATCGACTCAAAACTGGAAGACATGGAAAAGAAACTTGTGGGGGAGGTGAACGAGCTGTATGACAGGTGTGACACTTTACAATGCGACGTGGATGCTATGAACGACATTTGCTGTGAAGTGAAGGAGGAGAACGCCTCACTTCTGGAAAAAATCACACATCTGGAAGAAAGACTGGAAGCTGCAGAAAATCAAGGCCGTCGGAAGAATCTCCTCTTCTTTGGCATTCCTCATGCAGTCTCCGAACAGTGGGCTGACTGTGAAGCTAAGGTACGTGACGTAATTAGAACTGATTTAAAGATAGCCGAAAACGTGCTCATAGAAGGTGCCTATAGACTGGGTAAGGCCATTTTGGTCAAATTTCAGTCAAGAAAACACAAAGAACTGGTCTTGAGCGCCGCAAGAAAACTCAAACTGGCAACAGTATATGTCAAAGAAGACTTCCCTCCCGAAGTAAGAAGCAAGAGAAACAGCCTGCAGCCTCTTCTCCGCTCCCTGCGGGCTGACGGTAAGAAGGCGTTCTACAGCTTGGACAAAGTGGTGTGCGAGGACACAGTCTACACCTTCAACACTCACAGCCAGTCCATTGAACAACATAGCAGGAAGAAACCACAGTCTGGGGCTGCAGCCATGCCAGCTGGGGAAGGAAGTCCGCAAGCAACCAGACCAGACACGGACCCTTCAGTACCTGTGGGCACACGCAGGCCGAACCAGTCTGCAGCAGGAGTCAAACCCAGCGGTTCCTCCCGCGGCCACCATGGACGCCAAACACGCGGGTTTGGCAGAGGGAGAACGCCACCATCTGCCTTCTGGAGGTAGGAGTTCGGCCCGCCCTTACGCACCGATGTATCACCGCCCGGGGGTACAAATGAATATCTTCCAGAAACAAGTAAGAAAGAAAGCTCGGACAGTGTCGGAAACCATGTGTTGCTACCAACTGACGAATGGCTGTGTAATATGCTACCTGGTAATAATAGCGACTTGGGTGATGGAGAACATGAGAAGGAGGAGGTGGAGGAGGATAATGATACTACAAATGAGAATGGCAATACTGAAGAAAAAAGGTGAAGATGTTGATAACTATAATGACGGTGGGGTTTGGGGCGGTGATAGGGTTAATGATAATGACAACAATGATGATGACGATGACGATGGTGACTGTAATGATGGCAACGATGACTATGACAATGATTTATCATCTAAACATGATAATTCGGATGAAAATATAAATACAACAAATTCCATCAACAGTGTAAAATTTCTAGTGTGGAACATTGGTGGCCTTGCCAGCCAACTAGGAGACAGTGATTTCATAAGCTATGTCAGTAGTTTTGATATTGTGTGTCTTTTGGAAACTTTTCTACAAGATTTTTTTGACTTATCCTCTCATTTTGTAGATTTTGTTAAATATACTTCTCCTGCAATTAAACTTTCTAATCAGGGTCGCTGTTCAGGAGGTATCTTATGTATGGTAAAAAAAGGTATCGCAAAATACGTAGATGCAATTGATTTGTCTCTTGATCATATGTTGGTTATGAAATTGTCAAAGCTATTGCATGGTGGAATGAAAGATATTGTCTTCATACCTGTATATGTACCACCTTGTAATAGTCCATATTACCATACGAAGAATTCATCATGTTATATTAATGATATAGAAATCTCGATAGGAAACATCATGGAGGGACAGGGAGACAGTGAGATACTTCTTGTTGGAGATCTCAACTCAAGGACAGCAGACTACCAAGTTAACACACAGAATATGTTAGGTGCCTATGTACAAAACCAGGACTGTAATGAGGAAATGGTTTTTCATGGTCGGGTATCCGAGGATGACGTCTTAAATGGTTTTGGTTCTGCTCTCTTAGACTTCTGTGTCATTTTTGATCTGACTATTTTGAATGGCTCGTGCAACATAGCAGAGTCTAGCAAGTACACCAACCTGTCTCATCAAGGTAACAGTGTTGTTGACTATTGCTTGTCGACTTACTGTTTAGCAGATAGTGTAAGGGATCTGTGCATTGGTACAAGAGTTGAATCATCGCACATGCCCCTTGCATTTGTGTTTCAGACAGAAAGAGAACAATGCAATGTAAAACAACAACAACCAGGTAGAAAACTTATTTGGAATGAGGATGAGAGGGAGAATTTTTATAACTCTATCTCATCATCAGAATTCCATGACAATATAAATGAAGCAATTCAGATGATCGACTACGATGCTGACAGAGCACTGCACATGTTTAATGATCATCTAAATAACGCTGCACAGAGTATGTTCAGGAAGGTTGGGAGCAACAGCAGAACTTTTACCCAGAGATCCAGGTGGTATGATCAGGAATGCCTACTAAAGAAAAGACTTGCTCGAAGGCAACTGAGAAAGTATAAAAGAACTAAAAAAGGTGAAGACAAAGCACACTTTATCATACTGAGGAAGGAATATAAAGCCACAACTAGACAGAAGCAACAAGAATATAAAAAGAATAGAGTTGAAGAGCTTGTAGAGGCCTCCAAAAATCCAAAGCGCTTTTGGTCCATCATTCGTAAATCCCGGCGCAGAACCTTACACCACACTGAGATAACAGCAGAAGAATGGTGTGAGCACTTTAAGTCCCTACTAAATGCAGGTGCTGATGTTGGTGAGATAGAAGAGGACATGCAGTCAGAGGAAGGTATGGGAGATGACTACTTAGACAGTGACATAACAGAGGACGAAGTCAGAGCAGCCATTAGGCGGCTAGGGGATGGGAAAGCAGCTGGATTTGATGGTATCCCAAATGAGATTATTAAAGCAGCAGAAAATGTTATTGTACCTTTTCTTCTTAAGCTATTTAATTACTTGTTCAAAAATAGTGTGTATCCAGTTGAATGGACAAAGTCCGTCATTATACCTCTGCATAAGAAAGGAAGTACCGACAATCCGAATAACTTCAGAGGAATATCCCTACTCAATACATTGTCTAAAGTTTTCACTGCTATCTTAAACAAAAGGCTATACACATGGGCAGAATCCAATAATGTGATAGATGAGAGCCAAGCTGGATTTCGCAAAAACTATTCAACAATAGATCATGTCTTTACTCTTCATGCTTGCATCCAGAGGCAGTTTTCAAAACATGCTAAACTGTATGTGGCATACATAGATTTTTGCAAAGCATACGATACAGTTAAACGTCCTGTGTTGTGGTCAGTTTTGTGGAGAACCGGTATACAAGGTAAAATGTTAAAAATTTTGAAGAGCATGTATGGGACTGTAAAGACTTGCATTAGAAATGGTAACGAATATTCAGATTTCTTTGACTGCATGCAGGGTTTAAAACAGGGCTGTGTAGCGTCACCAGTGCTCTTTTCCTTCCTTGTAAATGAACTTGCCCAAGAAATATTAAGCCAAGGTAAGCACGGAATACGTCTTTCACCAACTGAAATGGAACTGTTTATCATGTTATTTGCTGACGATATTGTTTTGATGTCCCACTCTATCACTGGTTTGCAAAGTCAACTAAATGCTCTCTTTTGTTCATCCAGCCGACTAAACTTAAATGTTAACCTCGAAAAATCCAAAGTGATGGTGTTCAGGAAAGGTGGTTTTCTGTCATCAAAGGAAAAGTGGTTTTATGGTAAGGAAAGAATGGAGGTCGTTAACACTTACAAGTATCTAGGTGTTACCATGTCCACAAAAATGAGCTGGAATGTAGCAGTAAATGACAGAATTACACGAGCAAAGAAATGCACTACCGAAATAATATCATGTTTATCAAAAATGCATTGCAATTCTGCCAGAGTTTTCTTTAAAATGTTTGATACCCAAATTACACCAATGTTATTGTATGGTTCGGAAATCTGGGGCTATACACAGTACGAGTCCTTAGAAAAGGTGCACTTGTTTGCATGTAAGAGATTTTTAAAGATCTCATTGAGAGCCCCTAATAACTTGGTTTATGGAGAATTAGGCCGCCATCCACTATATGTAAACTCTGCAGTAAACTGCATACGATACTGGTTCAAACTTCTAAAACAACATAACGGTAAATATTCAAGATGTGCCTACAACACGTTACTGGAAATGCACAATCAAGGACATGTAAATTGGGTTACACGCATTCGGGATTTACTATGCCTTAATGGGTTCTCATTTGTATGGACTTATGGCAGCGTTGGCAATGAAAAAATTTTCCTACGCGAATTCAAAACGAGATTAAAGGACGTGTTCTGCCAGCAGTGGTTCTCGCACTTTGAGAGAACAGATCGAAGTCAAATGTACAGCGAACAAAAGAGCTGTCTTGACAGAGAAAAGTACGTTGAACTGATCAGCTTTAACCTGTATAGAACAGCTCTAGCACGATTTAGGATTGGAGTTTCGGAAATAAACTGCCACCGATTTAAATATACATCGCTTACTGAGAAAAGAAATTGCCCGTTTTGTAAAAATGTATTAGAAGACGAAATCCATGTTGTTTTTTTATGCTCGCTGTATCGAGACATACGCCAAAAGTATTTAACTATTACTGATACGAGACCACTTAAAACACAGTATGCTAAATTGTTAAGTTCTCAGAAGGAAGAAACTATCTTTAACTTCAGCAGATTCCTGTATTTTATGCTGCAGGAGCGACGGAGACAGATGACCATGTAATATTGTCAGCATCGTTAGCCCTGCCCTTAGTCAACGAGCACACATATACATGTGCTCTATCACTTGGAAAATGTGTTGACATAAATAATGGTGAATCTATATGGATAACAACTTAGGTGTGCCCACACGTGTGTGTGTGTGTGTGTGTGTGTGTGTGTGTGTGTGTGTGTGTGTGTGTGTGTGTGTGTGTGTGTGTGTGTATGTGAGAGTTTTGTGTGCGTGCGTGTGTGTATGTGTGTGTGTGTGTGTGTGTGTGTGCGCGAGCATGTGCCGCGTGTATGTGTGTGCGCGTGCGTCTGTGTGTGTATATGTGCGTTGGTGCGTGCGTGCGTGCGTGCGTGTGTGTGTGTGCATGCATGTGTGTGTGTGCACGCGTGCAAGGAAGTGACATTGCCCAATAGATGTACTTTTTCTCTGTATACTGTGTTGTAATTTGAAGAACCTTGTTTCTCACTTCATGATGCATGATTGTCAGTTACTGATTTGTGTATTATGGAAACCCCAAATGTACGGGGCTGTTGGCCTTAAACATTAAAATTTCGTATTTTCTCTCTCTCTCTCTCTCTCTCTCTCTCTCTCTCTCTCTCTCTCTCTTCTCTCTCTCTCTCTCTCTCTCTCTCTCTCTCTCTCTTCCTACTCTCTCTTCTATCCCTCTCCCCCCCCCCTCTCTCTCTCTCTCTCTCTCTCTCTCTCTCTCTCTCTCTCTCTCTCTCTCTCTCTCTCTCTCTCTCTCTCTCTCTCTCTCTCTCGCTCTCTCGCTCTCTCGCTCTCTCTCTTTCTCTTTCTCTCTCTCTGTCTCTGTCTTTTTCTCTCTGTCTGTATGTCTGTCTGTCTGCAGGTATTTGATTTTAAAATATATATCTCAATTTTTTGTGCAGATGTATTCTGCCGTCTGGACTGTTCCCGTCCTAGGTACTTCAATGCCTGAGGATGCGGCACGAGCAAGTGGAAACCTGAAATAAGGTACTGTGTGTTGTTGTTGGTTTTGCAGCTGATTTTGTCTTTATCTGCTCCATCATTTCCAGGATAATGGAATAAGCATTTGTGTACTTTGTTTCACATACAGTACTCGTTTGCATACAGTTAAGTAAATTTTGTCGCCTGTTCTCACCAGCACACAATGGCCTAATCCTCCAAAAGGCAGAACAGGTTTTAACATGTGCGCAAGTTGTTCTGCATGAGTTCTCGCACACAACCTCGAATATTTCACAGTCTTATCCATTAGACGTGATTTGAGTGTTCTCCAGACTGTGGTCCATGAATAGGCAGCTGCACTCTGGCTTCAGAAGGTTTGTTCTCCTTTCATGGAGAGTAGAGTTCATGCTAAGATTTTGTTGAGGATGAAGACACTTGTATATCAGCATTGGTGCTTTGCTGACATCAATAACTCAGACAACCTCAACACTTGTATAATTATCAGCATGGGTGCTTTGCTGACATCAATAACGCAGACAATCTCAACACTTGTAGATGAGCATTGAATATTGCCCTGGGCCATGTATGTTACTGATAGGTTTCTTTTACAAAAATGACATTGTTGCATGTGTACAGGAGAGGATTAGTATGTTCTGAGTGTGAACTACAATTGAATGCTAAAGCAACGTATCACTTTTTTATGTGAATGGGATGACAGACTAGAGCGCACGGGCGCGCGCGTGTGTGTGTGTGTATGTGTTATATATATATATATATATATATATATATATATATATATATATATATATATATATATATATATATATATATATATATATATATATATATATATATATATATTTATTCTTTTATATCGAGGATAACAGAACAAGCAATCATGTGCTTTTTTTTCATCCGGTCCCCGTGTGTATGCAGTTTTTGTAAATATTGTCATCTGTTCCCACCAGCACACGATGGCCTACTCTTACGAAAAGCGGAACAGGATTTAACGTGTGCGCAAGATGTTCTGCGTGCGTTCGCACACGGGGCCTCGGTTTAAAGTCTCATCCGAAGGACTTTTGGGGAAAGTGGAGTCGGCACTGATGTTAACTCCAGGATAAAAATTTCCTCGACCGGACTCGAACCCGGGTCGTCAAATTGCCAGCGCAATGTTCTGACCACTAGGCTATCCGTCCCCCGTGTGTGTGTGTGTGTGTGTGTGTGTGTGTGTGTGTGTGTGTGTGTGTGTGTGTGTGTGTGTGTGTGTGTGTGTGTGTGTGTGTGTGTGTGTGTGTTGTGTATGCGCAAGCGCGCGTTGTGTGTGTTGTGCCATTCATTTCATATGCTAGGTCAATGATGTAATCACTACACATGGACTTCCAAATGTATAATTTTGCTTTTACATTACAGCACAATAGAACCACGACTCTACAGAACAGAGCATGGAAAACAGAGAAAGAAGAAAGGACAGAGGACAAAGCAGCAAAACGAAGAAACAGACGACGACAAAGTAGACAGAACGGGAAAACCCCAAAGATTTTTAAAACCAGTATGTCTACAATAAACAAAACAAGAAGAAATACAGCAGCAGCAACAACAACAAGGACAACAACAACGACAACAACAAGGATAAGAAAAACAACAACAATAAGAGCAAGAAAAACAAGGAAATGATCAAGACCAAGAAGAACGAGAACAGCAAGAACAGTATGTGAACAGAAACAAGAAAAACAACAAGAAGAAGAACAACAACAAAACGCAGAAGAAGCAGTTTTGTGAAGGAGAAGGAGGAGTGGGAAAGGAGGAGGTGGTGAGGAGGGGGAGGTGGTGAGGAGGAGGAGGTGGTGGGAGGTGAGGAGGGGAGGTGGTGAGGAGGAGGAGGTGGTGAGGAGGAGGAGGTGAGGAGGAGGAGGAGGTGGTGGTGAGAAGGAGGAGGAGGTGGTGGTGAGGAGGAGGAGGAGGTGGTGGTGAGAAGGAGGAGGAGGAGGTGGTGAGAAGGAGGAGGAGGTGGTGAGGAGGAGGAGGAGGTGGTGAGGAGGAGGAGGTGGTGGTGAGAAGGAGGAGGAGGTGGTGGTGAGGAGGAGGAGGTGGTGGTGGTGAGAAGGAGGAGGAGGAGGAGGTGGTGAGAAGGAGGAGGAGGTGGTGAGGAGGAGGAGGTGGTGAGGAGGAGGTGGTGAGGAGGAGGTGGTGGTGAGGTGAGGAGGAGGTGATGGTGTGTGGGGGAGGAGGTGGTGGTGAGGAGGAGGTGAGGATGTGTGAGGGCAGTTGAAGGAGGGTTTTGCATTGAAATCTGATTCAAAGGACATGAATCTATTATGCAGGTGACGAGTGGCTGTTTCTGAAATGATGTCTTGCAGTGTTTTCATTATCAAAGGACATGAATCCATTGTGCAGGTGACGAGTGGCTGTTTCTGAAATGATGTCTTGCAGTGTTTTCATTATCAAAGGACATGAATCTATTGTGCAGGTGACGAGTGGCTGTTTCTGATAGATGTCTTGCAGTGTTTTCATTATCACCCCATTCACTTTTTTATGACATAAGATGT
>CM060339.1:26380716-26393783 GCA_030674155.1 Stramonita haemastoma
TAATAATAATAATAATATATGGAATTTGTATAGCGCTATATCTTGTAAAATCAAATCAAAGGGCTTGCATTCGACCTATACAACACACAAGCAATCAATAACAATTTAGAATTTCAGCAAATTCGAATGTACACGCACATGCATGCGCACACACACACAAGGGCGCGGATGCACGTGTGTGTGTGTTGGGGGGGGGGGGTTGAGCGGTTTGTGTGTGTGTCTCTCTGTGTCTATGTGTCTTTGTGTGTCTGTGTTTGTATGTCTGCGTGTGTGTGCGCGAGTGCGTGTGTGCATGTCTACGTGCGTGCGTATGTGTGTGTGTGTTTGTGTGTGTGTGTAACTGTGTGTGTGTTGTGCCATTTCATATGCTAGGTCAATGATATGATCACTACATATGGACTTGCAAATGTATAATTTTGCTTTTACATTACAGCACATTAGAAGCAAGACTACACAGAACAGAGCATGGACAAATAGAAAAAGAAAAAGAAGAAAGCACAGAAGACAAAGCAGCAGACCAAGAAACAGATGACGACAAAGAAGACAGAACGGGACAAAACCCAAAGATTTTCAAAACCAGAATCTCCACAACGAACAAAAGAAGTAACAAGAAGAAGAAGAACAACAATACCAAAAGGAACAAGAGAAACAAGAAGGACAACAACAAGAGGAACAACAACAACAACAACAACAACCACAAAAACAACAACAATGAAAAGAATAACAATTTATCAACAAAAAGAGCAACAACAAAATTACAAAAGCAAGAAGAACACAAAGAAGAAGAAGAACAGGAACATCAACAACAAGGAGAACAGCAAGAAGAAGAACGAGGTGGTCAACAACAAGAACAAGAATAACAAGAAGAATGACCAGAAGAAGAAGAACAATAACAACAAGTCAAAGAACAACAACAGCAACACGGACAACAAGAATAACAACAACACCCACAGCAAGAAGAAGAAGGAGGAGAAAAACAACAGAAAGACGAAGAAGAAAAAGAAAAGAACAACAGAAAGATGCAGAAGAAATACAACAGAAAGGCACATTAGAAAAATAAAAGAACAACAGAAAGACGAAAAAGTAAAGAACAACAAAAAGATGCAGAAGAAAAAGGAGAGAATAACAGAAAGACGAACAAGAAAAGAACAACAGAAAGATGCAGAAGAAAAGGAAAAGAACAACAGAAAGACGAATAAGAAAAACAGCAGAAAGGCACATAAGAAAAATAAAAGAACAACAGAAAGACAAAGAAGAAAAAGAAAAACAACCCAAAGACCAAGAACAAAAAGAAAAGAACAACAAAAAGTCCCAGAAGAAAAAGAAAAGAACAAAGAAAGACGCAGAAGAAAAAGAAAAGAACAACAAAAAGACGCAGAAGAAAAAGAAAAGAACAACAGAAAGACGCAGAAGAAAAAGAAAAGGACAACAGAAAGACGCAGAAGAAAAAGAAAAGGACAACAGAAAGACGCAGAAGAAAAAGAAAAGAACAACAGAAAGACGCAGAAGAAAAAGAAAAGGACAACAGAAAGACGCAGAAGAAAAAGAAAAGGACAACAGAAAGACAAAGAAGAAAACAACAACAGAAAAATGCAAAAGATGAAACAAAAACAGAGAGATAGAGAAAAAATTATTCTTAAAAAAACACAGAAAGATGCAGAAGAAAAAAGTATTTTTAAAAACACAGGACGCAGAAGAAAAAGAAAAAAAAGAAAGAAAAACAGGGAAAAACCAACGGAAAGACACAGAAGAAAAACAAACACGGAAAGACGCAGAAGGAAAACCAACGGAAAGACGCAGAAGAAAAACAAACACGGAAAGACGCAGAAGAAAAACAAACACGGAAAGACGCAGAAGAAAAACAAACACGGAAAGACGCAGAAGAAAAACAAACACGGAAAGACGCAGAAGAAAAACAAACACGGAAAGACGCAGAAGAAAAAACAACAGAAAGCTGCAGAAGAAAAAAGAGAAACAAAAAGCTGGAGAAGAAAAAGAATAACAGAAAAAGACACAGAAGAAAAGGAAGAACAACAGAAAGATGTAGAAGAAAAAACAACAACGGAAAGACACAAAAGAAAAAAACAACAACGGAAAGACGCAGAGGAAAAAGAAAAGAACAACAGAAAGTCCCAGAAGAAAAAAACAAGAACAGAAAGACGCAGAAGTAAAATAAAAGAACAACAGAAAGACGCAGAAGAAAAATAAAAGAACAACAGAAAGACGCAGAAGAAAAAGAAAAACAACAACTCAAAGACCAAGAACAAAAAGAAAAGAACAACAGAAAGATGCAGAAGAAAAAGAAAAACAACTCAAAGACCAAGAACAAAAGAAAAGAACAACAGAAAGATGCAGAAGAAAAAGAAAAACAAAAACTCAAAGACCAAGAACAAAAAGAAAAGAACAACAGAAAGATGCAGAAGAAAAAGAAAAACAAAAACTCAAAGACCAAGAACAAAAAGAAAAGAACAACAGAAAGATGCAGAAGAAAAAGAAAAGAACAACAGAAAGACGAAAAAGAAAAGAACAACAGAAAGACGAAAAAGAAAAGAACAACAGAAAGACGAAAAAGAAAAGAACAACAGAAAGACGAAAAAGAAAAGCAACAACAGAAGGATGAAGAAGAAAAAGAAAAGAACAAAGACAGACGCAGAAGAAAAAGAAAAGAACAACAGAAAAATGCAAAAGATGAAACAAAAACAGAGAGATACAGAAAAAAAAATCTTAAAAAACACAGAAAGATGCAGAAGTAATAGTGTTTTTAAAAACACAGGACGCAGAAGAAAAAGAAAAAAAAAAGATGCAGAGAAAAACCAACGGAAAGACGCAGAAGAAAAACAAACACGGAAAGACGCAGAAGAAAAACAAACAGGGAAAGACGCAGAAGAAAAAAACAGAAAGCTGCAGAAGAAAAAAGAAAAACAAAAAGCTGGAGAAGAAAAAGAACAACAGAAAAAGACATAGAAGAAAAGGAAAAACAACAGAAAGATGTAGAAGAAAAAACAACGGAAAGACGCAAAAGAAAAAAAAAAAACGGAAAGACGCAGAGGAAAAAGAAAAGAACAACAGAAAGTCCAGAAGAAAAAAAACAAGAACAGAAAGACGCAGAAGAAAAACAAAAGAACAACAGAAAGTCCCCAAAGAAAAAACAAGAACAGAAAGACGCAGAAGAAAAAGAAAAGAACAACAGAAAAACGCAGAAGAAAAAGAAAAGAAATACAGAAAGACGCAGAGGAAAAAGAGACGAACAACGGAAAGACGCAAAAGAGAAACAACAGATAGATGAAGAAAAAAGCAACAAAAAGACAATGAAGAAAAACAACCAACAAAGAACACAAAGACGCAGAACAAATAAACACAAAGGTGCAGGGAAAAAACACCAATTACAACATAAAAAACGTCAAAAGAAAACAAATAAATGAAATAACGAAGCAATAGACAAAGAAAATGTAGAAGAAGACGGACAATGCAGAGGAAAAAGAACATGGGAAACAGGAAGACATATAAGAAAAAATAAACAAAGAACAGAAAGAAACTTAGAAAAGAAAGAGAAAAAAAGCAAAGAACCAGAAGAAAAAATAAGAAAAAACAGGAAGACGAAAAAAAAACACACACAGAAAATCAGAAACAAAAGAAAACAGAGAAAAACAGGAGGTGGTGGTGGGGGGGAGGGGGAGGAGGAGGTGGTGGTGAGGAGGAGGTGGTGGTGAGGAGGAGGTGGTGGTGAGGAGGAAGAGGTGGTGGTGAGGAGGAAGAGGTGGTGGTGAGAGGAGGAAGAGGTGGTGGTGAGGAGGAGGAAGAGGTGGTGGTGAGGAGGGGGGGAGGAGGAGGAGGTGGTGGTGGTGAGGAGGAAAGAGGTGGTGGTGAGGAGGCGGTGGTGGGGAGGAGGAAGAGGTGGTGGTGGTGAGGAAGAGGAGATGGTGGTGAGAGAGGAGGAGGTGGTGAGGAGGAGGTGGTTAGGAAGAGGAGGTGGTGAGGAAGAGGAGGTGGTGGTGAGGAGGAGGCGGTGGTGAGGAGGAGGTGGTGGTGAGGAGGAGGTGATGGGGAGGAGGAGGTAGGAATAGTTTTTTTTTATCTTGGGAAGAGTGGGAAGAGGATGAGGAGAGGGGAAGAGAGGAGAGGGAGGAGGAGAGGAGGAGGAGAGGGAGGAGGAGGAGGAGGAGACGGGGAAGAGGAGGAGGATAAGAAAGAGGAGGAGAGGGAGGAGGAGAGGGAGGAGTAGGAGGAAAAGTATAAAAAAAAAAAAAATTGGTGGAGAGGAACAGAAGAAACCAGAAAACAAAAACACAGCACAGAGCAGCAGAGAAAGGAACAAACGACGACAAAAAGGAAACGGAAAACAACAAAGAAGAAGAAGAAAAACAACAACAACAACAAAAGACCAAGAACAAGAAGAATTGCGAAGACCAACAAGAACAAGAAGAAGAAGAGGAATTGTGAAGAACAAGAAGAACAAGAATTGCAAAGAAGAAGAAGAAGAAGAGAAAAAGAAGAAAAAGAAGAGCAAAAATGACAACAAAAACCAAGGAGACCATGAAAAAGAACAAAAAAAGAGGAAGAGAACAAAGATCAAGAAAAAAAAAAGAAAAACAAAAAGAAAATAAACGCTAATTATGAAGAAAAACACAGCAATGTCGACTAAGGAAAAAACCATCAGAAAACAGATAAAAGAGAGGAAGAAGAAGAAACTGAGCAGACGAGAGTGTAGTTGATGATGAAAATGACGACTACAAAGGAAAAGTTGGCAACACTCATAAAGAAAAGAAAGACACCAAAATAACAAGGACTTTGTACATGTAGAAAATACAGAAAGCAAAAAACCAACCCAGAAAATCCTGAAAGAAAACGAGAAAAGAGAGGAGAAGATGCAGAGGGGAAAAACAAAACAAAACAAACAACAAAAACAGAAAAAGACGACAATGAAGGAAAACGCAAGACAGCAACGAGAAGAAAAAGAGACAAAGGGAAAAAAACAAACAAAGATCAACACAAAAGTGGAGAAGGCAGACAACACATGGCAAAGAAGATGAAAAAAAAACCACAGCAAAGATGAGGGCGAAAAAGACCAGGCTGAAAGCAGAAAGGAGAAGATGGATAAAATGCTAAACAGCCGAAGAACAAACGAGACCAAGAAAGAAGAAAAAGAGGGAGAAAAGACAGAAGACAACAAGACAAAGATAAAAACAAGAAGAAGAACCACAAAAACAAGAACAAGAAGAACAAAAACATTGCAACAAGGAGAACAATAATATGAACAACAAGAAGAAGAACAACAAGAAGATGAACAAGAACAAGAAAAACAAGAAGATAAACAACAAGAACAACATCAATAATAATAACAAGAAGAACTACAACATAAAGGAGAAGAAGACAAACAACAAAAAGAACAACTACAAGATGACAAAGAACAACAACAACAACAAGAACAAAAAGAAGAAGACAATTAACTAGAAGAAGAAGAAGGAAAAGAAGAAGAACAAGAACAACAAGACAAAAACAAGAACAAAAGCGAGAAGAAAAAGAATAACAACAAAAGCAACAAAAAAAAGAACAACAACAAGACGAACAACATCAAAAAAGACCAACAACAAGAACAACATCATGACCAACAACAATAAGAAACAGAACCACAACAAGATCAACAACAACACGAAGAAGAAGAAGACGACGATGAAGAAGAAGAAGAGCTACTACAAAAACAACATGAACAAGGAGAAGAACAACCACATAAAGAAGAACAACAACAATAAGAAAAAGAAGAGGACGAACAAAAACAAGAAGTTGAAGAAGGACAACAATAAGAACACCAAATACAAAAAAACAAGAGCAACAACAACCACCACAACAAGAAGAAAAACAAGAAGATTAAGAATAACAACAAGAAAAACAATATAATTAACAAGAAAAACAACAACAAAAACAAGAAAAAGAAGAAAAACAAGATAAACAAGAGTAGGAACAAGATCAAGAAGAACTACAAAAACAGTAAGAAGCACACAACAACAGGACAAACAACAACAAGAAGAGTAAGAAAAACAACAACAACAAACAGAAGAAGACAACATAATTAACCAGAAGAAGAATAACAAAAACAATATGAAGAAGAAAAAGAACAATTACAAAAAGAACAATAACAACAAGAAGAAAAACAGAGGAACAACAACAAGAAAAAACTGTAAAAGAAGAACAACAACAAGAACAACAACAAGAACAACAAGAGGAACAAGAAGAAGAAGAGGAACAAGAAGAACAAAAGCAACAACAGGACAAACAACAACAAGAATAAAAAGAACAACAACACGAAGAATAAAAATCAAATTCAACAACAACATGAACAAGAAGAAAAACAACCACAAAAAGAACAACAGCAACAAGACCCTGACAAAGAAAAAGAATGACAAGAAGAACAGCAACAAGAACAACAACCAGAACAACAGCAACAAGAACAAGAAGAACAATGACAAGACGAAAGAGAACAACAAGGAGAAGGAAAACAAGAACAACAACAATATGAAGGAGAAGAACAACAACAACAAGAAAAGAAAACAAGAACGAGATCAAGAAGAACAACAACAGTATTAAAGAAAAGAACAACAACATGAAGAACAAGATCAACAACAGGAAAAGACAACAAACAACGAGATCAAGAAAATCAAGAGCAATAACAAGAAAAAGAAGAGAAAAAAAAAGAAGAAACAGAAGAAGAAAAAAAAAAACAAGATTAACAACAACAGCAAAAAAAAGAAGAACAACAGCAACAAAAAGAAGAGCAACAACAACAACAACAAAAAGAAGACGAAAAAAAGAACAACAAAAAGAAAACTGAGAAGAGCAACAATAACAACAAGACAAACTACGAAAAATTAAGATGACACCTTTCAGGACTACACCTTTCAGGACTACACCTTTCAGGACTACACCCGGCAAGACGACACCCTCGTTGACACCACAGAAAAGAAGACCCTGCAAGACTGTTCCCGTCCTAGGTACTTCAATGCCTGAGGATGCGGCACGAGCAAGTGGAAGCACCCAATAAGGTATGTTCAGAATGTCATCTGTTGCTGTTGTTGGCCAATCCACAGCTTAATATTCGGAGAGCTTTGAAGACATTGCATAATTTCTCACACATTATATCAAAGAATCAATGAGAGTTCAGAATGTTTGGGTTTAAAAGTGAGCGGTTTGCGTAATTGGCCTTTCTTTTTTTTCCCTAAAGAACTTGGCTATACCTATCTACTAAATCTGCCTTTAAAAGAGTTTTTCTCCTTCCATGGAGAGTACAGGTCATGGTAAGAGTTTGTCATTGATGAAAACAGCTGGAAGATATCTAAAAACATAAGATTTTCATATCAACGTTGGTGCTTTGCTTGCATCAGTACCATGCACGACTATTGGTCCTTGCAATGTTTGTAAAAATGTTTCTTCTACCAGGATAATGTTATTTTTTAACATCTAGATAGTATGGTTATGTGTTGAGTTCGAACAAGGATGCAAGTGTGTACGTAGGGCTGTTTATGGCTATTTAAATCTGTTCCTGTATATATTTGTGTAACTGTTGCTATGTTTAGTTGACTACACCCTGCAAGACCATAGAAAAGAAGACCCTGCAAGACTGTTCCCGTCCTAGGTACTTCAATGCCTGAGGACGCTGCACGAGCAAGTGGAAGCACCCAATAAGGTAATACCAGTGCTTTCTGTTGTTGTTGGGTGTTTTACATCTTAACATTAACAGTCCTCAAGAATATACACTGGATCTCACACATACACAAGAATCGCTGAAACTGTAAGAACACTGGCTGTAAGTAAGAAGTTTGCATACAAAAGAAAAAGGTAAAGGTGTCCCATAACCCATTTGGTCGTAGAGGAGCAAAGCATCAGAGACCTCAGCTTCTCTAGGGGCTAGCGTATTGAGGGCGGCGCCCATCTCTTCCTCGCTGCTTAACCCTCCCTTACTCTTAAAAAGGCAGACACCCATTTACAGCTGGGTGGACTCAGGGACTATACTGAAGCTACGGGACACAAACAGTCACCCATCCAATTGGTAACCACGCTCGATGCTGCTTAACCTTAACTTGGGAAAAGCGAGTGTTCTGACCACTGAGCTATCCCGTCCCCATCCTGTTTGCATATATGGCCATTTTCTCAAGTACCTAGCAATACACTAATATATAAGCAGCTATACTCTGGTTTCAGGGGAATTTTTCTTCTTTGCAAAGAGGACCACTTAAGCTACACACCATGGCCACAAAATTCATCATCATTTCTTTTTTTTTTTTTAAATTATTATTATTATCATTATTATTATTATTATTATTATTATTATTATTATTATTATTATTATCATTATTATTGTTGTTGTTGTTGTTGTTGTTGTTATTGTTGTTATTGTTGTTGTTATTATTATCATCATCATCATCATCATCATCATCATTATCATCATCATTATTAGTATCATCATCATCATTATTATCATCATCATTATTATCATCATCATTATTATTATTATTATTTTCATCTCTAATATCATCACTATTGTTATCATTAAACAACAAAGGATTGAATATGTGCTTTAACATAATTATTTGTACAACATTAAATGTTTGTCTCTCTGTCTGTCTCTCTGTCTGTCTCTCTGTCTCTCTCTCTGTCTGTCTCTCTCTCTCTCTCTCTCTCTCTCTCTCTCTCTCTCTCTCTCTCTCTCTCTCTCTCTCTCTCTCTCTTCTACCTCTCTTTCTCTCCTACCTCTCTTTCTCTCCCTCTCTCCCCCCCCCCCTTCTCTCTCTCTCTCTCTCTCTCTCGCTCTCTCTCTTTCTCTCTCTCGCTCTCTCTCTTTCTCTCTTTTTCTCTTTCTCTCTCTGTCTTTATCTCTCTGTCTGTATGTCTGTCTGTCTTGTCTGTCTGTCTGCAGGTATTTGATTTTAAAATAAATATCTCAATTTTTTGTGCAGATGTATTCTGCCGTCTGGACTGTTCCCGTCCTAGGTACTTCAATACCTGGGGATGCGGCACGAGCAAGTGGAAACCTGAATTAAGGTACTGTGTGTTGTTGGTGGTTTTGCAGATGATTTTGTCTTTATCTACTCCATCATTTCCAGGATAATGGAATAAGCATTTGTGTACTTTGTTTCACACACAGTACTCGTGTGCATACAGTTGAGTAAATTTTGTCGCCTGTTCTCACCAGCACACAATGGCTCAATCCTCCAAAAGGCAGAACAGGTTTTAACATGTGCGCAAGTTGTTCTGTGTGAGTTCTCGCACACAACCTCGAATATTTTACAGTCTTATCCATTAGATGTGATTTGAGTGTTCTGCAGATTGTGCTCCATGAATAGGCAGCTGCACTCTGGCTTCAGAAGATTTGTTCTCCTTTCATGGAGAGTAGAGTTCATGCTAAGATTTTGTTGAGGATGAAGACACTTGTATACCAGCATCGGTGCTTTGCTGACAATAACTCAGACAACCTCAACACTTGTATAATTATCAGCATTGGTGCTTTGCTGACATCAATAATGCAGACAATCTCAACACTTGTAGATGAGCATTGATGATTGCCCTGGGCCATGTATGTTACTGATAGGTTTCTTTTACAAAAATGACATTGCTGCATGTGTACAAGAGAAGATCAGTATGTTCTGAGTGTGAACTACAATTGAATGCTAAAGCAACCTATAACTTTTTTTAAGTGAATGGGATGACAGACTAGAGCGCACGGCGTGTGTGTGTGTGTGTGTGTGTGTGTGTGTGTGTGTGTGTGTGTGTGTGTGTGTGTGTGTGTGTGTGTGTGTGTGTGTGTGTGTGTGTGTGTGTGTATGTGTGTGTGTGTGTGTGTGTGTGTGTGTGTGTGTGTGTGTGTGTGTGTGTGTGTGTATGTGTGTGTGTGTGTGTGTGTGTGTGTGTGTGTGTGTGTGTGTGTATGCGCAAGCGCGCGTTGTGTGTGTTGTGCCATTAATTTCATATGCTAGGTCAATGATGTAATCACTACACATGGACTTGCAAATGTATATATTTTGCTTTTACATTACAGCACAACAGAACCAAGACTATACAGAACAGAGCATGGAAAACAGAGAAAGAAGAAAGGACAAACGACAAAGCAGCAGACGAAGAAACAGACGACGACAAAGTAGACAGAACGGGAAAAACCCCAAAGATTTTTAAAACCAGTATGTCTACAATAAACAAAACAAGAAGAAATACAGCAGCAGCAACAACAACAAGGACAACAACAACGACAACAACAAGGATAAGAAAAACAACAACAATAAGAGCAAGAAAAACAAGGAAATGATCAAGACCAAGAAGAACGAAAACAGCAAGAACAGTATGTGAACAGAAACAAGAAAAACAACAAGAAGAAGAACAACAACAAAACGCAGAAGAAGCAGTTTTAGGATGAAAGGAGAGGTGGGAGAGTGGGAAAGGAGGAGGTGGTGGGAGGGAAGGGGGAGGTGGTGAGAGAGGAGGTGGTGAGGAGGAGGAGGTGAGGAGGAGGAGGAGGTGGTGGTGAGAAGGAGGAGGAGGTGGTGGTGAGGAGGAGGAGGAGGTGGTGGTGGGAAGGAGGAGGAGGAGGTGGTGAGAAGGAGGAGGGAGGTGGTGAGGAGGAGGAGGAGGGTGGTGAGGAGGATGAGGTGGTGGTGAGAAGGAGGAGGAGGTGGTGGTGAGGAGGAGGAGGTGGTGGTGGTGAGAAGGAGGAGGAGGAGGAGGTGGTGAGAAGGAGGAGGAGGTGGTGAGGAGGAGGAGGTGGTGAGGAGGAGGTGGTGAGGAGGAGGTGGTGGTGAGGTGAGGAGGAGGTGATGGTGGTGGTGGGGAGGAGGTGGTGGTGAGGAGGAGGTGAGGATGTGTGAGGGCAGTTGAAGGAGGGTTTTGCATTGAAATCTGATTCAAAGGACATGAATCTATTATGCAGGTGACGAGTGGCTGTTTCTGAAATGATGTCTTGCAGTGTTTTCATTATCAAAGGACATGAATCCATTGTGCAGGTGACGAGTGGCTGTTTCTGAAATGATGTCTTGCAGTGTTTTCATTATCAAAGGACATGAATCTATTGTGCAGGTGACGAGTGGCTGTTTCTGATAGATGTCTTGCAGTGTTTTCATTATCACCCCATTCACTTTTTTATGACATAAGATGTTGTTTGCCTTGAGTGAGCACAATGTAATTCAATATTCTTGCACACAACACTCTGTGCACATTGCACTAACCTACGACTGACATAATCATACTCAGTAGGCACAGTTGTTGTTGTTTTTAATATGGTAACTGTTCACGGACTAGCAGTATCAGAACAACAGCTTGCCAGCCTAACAGAACATCCGAACAAGGCATCTAAAACATTATGGCATGGAAATCAGTGCAGAGAATACCAAACTGATGACCAATAACGCCAAGGGTATCAGTACTAATATCACGGTCAATGACCAGAAGCTGGAAACGGTTCAAAACTTCAAGTACTTGGGAGCCGTTGTATCACACAAGGGGTCCAAGCCAGAGGTAGTATGTAGGATTGCACAGACAATAACAGCACTGTCAAAACTGAACACCATCTGGAAAGATAAAAATATCTCACTCAACTCCAAGATCAGACTTATGCGCTCCCTTGTCGTATCCACATTCCTTTCTGCCTGTGAATCGTGGACCCTGACTGCTGATTTGGAGAGAAGAATACAGGCGGTAGAGATGAGATGCTTCCGGAGACTCCTTGGCATCTCCTATGGAGACCACATAAGCAACAAAGAAGTGCATAACAGAATCTAGCAAACGATTGGCCCTACAAAAACCTTCTATCAACCATACTGAAGCGTAAACTTAAATGGTACAGGCATGTCACAAGATCAAAAGAACTTGCAAAACCAATACTGCAAGGCACTGTCCAGGGAGGATGAAAAAGAGGCAGACCAAGGAAGAGATGGGAGGACAACATCAGTGAATGGACAGGCCTAGAACTCAACAAAATTTTGAGATAGGCAGAACAGAGAGAGGAATAGAGGGAACTGGTTGTCAAGTCTTCATGGGTGCCCCCGCGGTCGCCACACTAAGGGATCGATCGATCGATGGGTAGATAGATAGATAGATAGAGAGATAGATAGATAGATAGATAGATAGATAGATAGATAGATAGATAGATAGATAGATAGATAGATAGAGAAAACTGTTCTGAAAATACAATAGTTTGTGAAGGATTTCAGCTATTAGCTGTACGCTGCACACTTGATGTTTGTATTTTGAATGTTTGTGTTGACATTGTCAGGTAAACTCTATTATCAACTTTGGTCCCGGTTGTGCTTTGAGCAATGTTTTGTTCTGTAACCTTGAGCTAAGAACTGTTTGAACTGTTTGGTTTAAGGCAGCACTTTATTCATGATTTTGGAACATGTATATTCAGCTGCTCTGTTTTTGGTACATGCCAAGGTGTGTAATTATGGCAAAGTCTTATCAAATATTACGTGAATTTATTTTTTATTTTCTGATTTTTATAAAATTCTCTTTTTCCATTAATATTTTTGAATTGTATTGTGGCCAAAGGTTGAAGTACAAAATCGTTTCAGTGTTCAGTGCCTCTCTCTCTCTCTCTCTCTCTCTCTCTCTCTCCTCTCTCTCTCTCTCTCTCTCTCTCTCTCTCTCTCTCTCTCTCTCTCTCTCTCTCCTCTCTCTCTCTCTCTCTCTCTTTATATATATATATATATATATATATATATATATATATATTATATATATATATATATATATCTTTCTTTCATTCTTTCATTCCTCATATTTTTTCTTCCGACACCCCCTACTCTATTTTATAGCACTGAACAAAGATGACAGGCCCACGGGCACTCCTTGCTGCGCTGTTCAATTCCCACGTACAACACGGCCAACCGTCTGGTCTCCGTCAACCTTGTGTGATGTTGACCCAGTGTCAGTGACAGTGCGAGTTGGTGCTGGAAGACTGGAGTTACGACTCTGACACTGACAGGGATATTGACGATGAAGATGTCATGACTGTGTGTTGTCACCACCAACAATACCGCCCCGTGACAGTGACAGAATACAGCTCTACAGAAGACGGGACAGAGAAAGGC
>CM060339.1:26393883-26401383 GCA_030674155.1 Stramonita haemastoma
ATGGCAAAACTGAACAAGATATGGAGAAGCAACGACATCAGCTTCAAAACAAAGATAAAAAATGTAATTGTTCAGATCCCTGGTCATCTCCATCTTGCTCTACGGCTGCGAAAGTTGAAAGTTGGACAATGACCGCTGAAACCACCAAGCGGATCCAGACGTTGGAGACAAAATGCTTCAGGCGACTGCTTGGCATCACACTGCTGGCTGGTCCTCAGGAACCCCTACTAGCCACTGTCAAGAAAAGGAAGCTGGCATGGTTCACCATGTCACACGCCACATTACCCTCCCAAAGACAGTCCTACAAGGATCGCTAGAAGGTGGCAGACACCGAAGCAGACAAACCAAAAGCTGGATGGATAACATCAAGGCGTGGACCCACCTGGACAGTCCAACACTCATTCGGAAGGCAGAGGACAGGGCTGGATGGTGACGGCTGGCTGCAGAATCATCTCTCATGTCTCCTCCACGACCATTCTGGTCATGAAAAAGAAGAAGAAACAGATTTTCTGAGTACTAGGGACATGAATATAGCAAGTGGTATATAAAACAGTCAAGGTAACTATGAACAAATGTCCACACTGACATCAACCCTTGCATAGACTGGACATAAGACCAGCGCACCCCAAAACAGGCAGAATTTTTTACTTTCAGTCTGTGTTTGTCCTGGGGGCTCTTTCAGAATAAATGGCATCCCTACTTCCTGCAACTTCTGTGCTAGAAATCTCCCCTTTTCTATCACCTATTTTTCTCCCTTTTCTTTTGCCTAGTTTCTCCCCACCCAGCCCATTCTCTTGCTTTTTTTCAAGCAAATTTTAAATTTCATCTCATGAAATTCTAACTGAGCTGCCTAAAGTTTGAATGTATTGATAAAGGCCAGACTTAGAGGGGAATAAACACAGGAGTCTAGACATGCAATTCAGTGTGTGTAGGTGTACATTATATAATGTATTCAGGCATGTTACTCAGTGTGTGTAGGTGTACATTTTATATTGTATTTAGAGGTGTTATTCAGTGTGTGTAGGTGTACATTATATAATGTATTTAGACGTGTTATTCAGTGTGTCTAGGTGTACATTATACATTGTATTTAGATGTGTTATTCAGTGTGTGTAGGTGTACATTATATAATGTATTTAGACGTGTTATTCAGTGTGTCTAGGTGTACATTATACATTGTATTTAGACTTGTTATTCAGTGTGTGTAGGTGTACATTATATGATGTATTTAGACGTGTTATTCAGTGTGTCTAGGTGTACATTATATAAATTGTATTTAGACTTGTTATGCAGCGTGTGTAGGTGTACATTATATATTGTATTTAGACTTGTTATTCAGTGTGTGTAGGTGTACATTATATAATGTACATAGACGTGTTATTCAGTGTGTGTAGGTGTACATTATATAATGTATTTTGACATGTTATTCAGCATCTGTAGGTGTCCATTGTATAATGTATGTATTGTCCATTATAGACTGTTTCTAGATGTGTTGTTCTGCACGTGTAGGTGTCTGCTCTAGAATGTATTCAGACATCTTGTGCCACATGTGTAGGTGCCTGTCCATTATAGAATGTGTTTCATTGTAGAATGTGTCCAGATGTGTTGTTTGTTTCTTTATTTATTCTTTTATATCGAGGGTAACGGGATAAGCATTCATATGTTTTTTTACATCCAGTCCCCGTGTATATGCAGTTTGTTGTAAATGTCATCTGTTCCCATCGGCACATGATGGCCTACTCTTATGAAAAGCGAACAGGATTTAACAAGTGTGCAAGATGTTCTGGTGCATTTGCACACAGAGCCTCAGTTTATAGTCTCATCTGAAGGACTTGTGAGGAGAGTGGAGTCAGCACTGATGTTAACTCCAGAGGAAAAAAAACCCTCAACCGGGAATCAAACCAGGTCCAACCAGGCCCGCAAATTGCCAACGCAATGTTCAGACCACTAGGCTATGCCTCCCTCTGTGTGTTTAAGTGTCCTTGTAGAATGTGTTTCATTTTAAAGTTGGTTCAGATTTGTTCTGCATGTGTAGGTGTCCATTGTATAATGTGTTCATTGTAGAATGCGTTCATTGTAGAATGCGTTCAGACATGTTGTTCAGCATGTGTAGGTGCCCATTGTAGTGTTCATTATAAAAATGTGTTCAGATGTGTCTTGTATGTGTTGTTCCACATGTGTAGGCATCCAGTACAAAATGTGTTCATTATAGAATATGTTCATATGTGTTGTTATGCGTTTGTATGTGCCAATTGTAGAATCTGGTCTTAGCAAAATGCGTTCAGACCAGTTCTGCGTGTGTAGCCTAGGTATCGTGGAATGTATTCAGACGTGTTGTTCAGCATGTGTAGGTGTTGTACAATGTGTTCATGGCAGAATGTGCTCAGGCATGTTAATCTGCAAGTATAGCCGTCCTTTGTAGAACACGTTCACTGTAAAATGTGTTCACTGTAGAATGTTTTCACTGTAGAATGCATTCAGATGTGTTGTTCTGCATGTGTTTGTTACAGAAGGTGCCCATTACATAATGTGTTCAGATATGTCCTTGTTTGTGAAGGTGTGACCATTGTAGAATACCTTAATATAATGTGTTCTGATGCATTGTTCTGCATGTGCATGTTGTAGAATGTATTTATTGTAGAATGCATTCATACGCATTTAAGTGTGTAGGTGTCCCTTTAGAATATGTTCAGACTTTTCAGCATGTGTAGGCACCTGTTGTAGAATGTCTGCATTTTATAAGCCGGTTATCAAATAGATGTACATGTTCATCAGAAGTCTTTTTTTTTTTCTAGATGTCTGTTATCAGAGGTTTGTTTCTCAGATGTTGTATTTTCCAAATCGTGTCATAATTTTTTTGTTTGTTTTTGTTCAAATGCTTGCAAGTTGGATGGGAGTGTATTTTCAGTGAATTTAGTTCTATATTCAGAAGTTGGCATTAAAATACCTGTATTTTAATCAAGTACAGTCTGCATCTGGGAACATGTACAAACTTCAGCTGGCCCTATTTCAGATGTCTGTTGATACATTTCAGGCATCTGAATTTGAATGCCCGTTTTAAAAACCTTTATTGATGTATTTTAGAGGACCATTATATCTGTATTTTTGTTATCTTTGTCCAGTATGTATTTTAATACATATATTTATTTATACATCTGAATTTGGAATACTATAGAGGCATCTGAAATGTATTTTATAGGCGTTTTATGTCTGTATCCCATATGCTTTATAGAAGTCTGTATTTGGGCATTTTGCATCAGCAACACATTTCAAATATCTGTACTTCAGCGGTCTGTACCTCAAAGTATATATGTCTGCATCTTAGATGCACTTTAGGGTTTGTATTTTAGATAATTTAGATAGTTATCTATATCTCTACATCTTAGATGCATTTTAGGGTTTGTATTTTAGATAATTTAGATAGTTATCTATATCTCTACATCTTAGATGCATTTTAGGGTTTGTATTTTAGATAATTTAGATAGTTATCTGTATCTCTACATGTTAGATGCATTTTAGGGTTTGTATTTTAGATAATTTAGATAGTTATCTGTATCTCTACATCTTAGATGCATTTTAGGGTTTGTATTTTAGATAATTTAGTTATCTGTATCTCTACATCTTAGATGCATTTTAGAGTTTGTATTTCAGATAGTTATCTGTATCTCTACATCTTAGATGCTTTTTAGGGTTTGTATTTTAGATAATTTAGGTAATTATCTGTATCTCTACATCTTAAGTGCATTTTAGGGTTTGTATTTTAGATAATTATCTGTATCTTGGGGGCGGGATAGCTCAGCCGTCAGAGGGCTGCTTTCCCCAAGTCAAGTTAAGCAGCGTGATGGTGGTTACCAGTCGGATGGGTGATCATTTGCATGCCTTGGCTTCAGTACAGTCCCCCGGCTGTAAATGGGTATCTGCCCTCTTAAGGGCCAGGGAAGGTACAGCAGCGAGGGAGAGGAGATGGGCACCGCCTTCAATGTGCTGGCCCCTAGAGAAGCCGAGGCCTCTGATGCCTTGCTCCCCTAGGTTATGGGACACCTTTACCTCTATGTTGTCCAGTGTAGGTGTTTTCCTAATGCATCTGGCATGCATTTCATATGTCCATATTTCCAATGCCTGAATTCACATATCTGTGTCTCTATATATTCCTGCTTAATGTCATTTGTTTGAGCTCCAACATTGACCGAAGGCAAGATTTTTGCATATGCTACCTTTCCCCTCAGTTTAGGAGTCAGACCCTAGTGATAGCGTTGACATATGCATCCATTTTATGAGTTTTGTCATGTTCTTACTAGCACAAAATGGCCTACTCTTCCAGACGGCAGAATCAGAACCTCACATCTTAGTTGTACCATCACCTTCCTTCTCAATGGATGAATTGCATACCTACACTTAGGTGACTTTTAAATACACTGGGTGAAATATTTGTATTATGTCAACTCTGGATAGAGAAACCCTTCAAGCAAGCACATAAGTGTTTGTTCAAATAAGTCAGTTCGAAATGTCTGTACGTCAATTTAAAAGTTGATGTATAGCTCTGTATTTTATGCCCAATCCTTTGGTAAAGTAAAGGTACATAGGTAAAGGTGTTCAATGACCAATGCAGTTGTTGGGGAGCAAGACGTCAAAACATCTCCAGGGGCAAGCATGTTGACGGCAGGTACCCATTTATAACTGGGTGACTGTGCTGAAGCCATGGCAGCAAAGGGTCACCCATCCATTTGCTAGCGTTTTATGTTGCTGAACCTTATATGGGGAAAGTGACTGCTTCAACCACAGAGCTATCCCGTTTCTTTTGGCTCCAGTACAGTCCCCAGCTGTCAATGGGTATCCACCCTTTTTAGGAGCAAGGGAGACGAGATGGGCACCACCCTTAATATCCTGGCTGCTGGAAGAGCCGAAATCTCCAACACCTCACAGGCTAATGACCACATGTTATGGGATACCTTTACCAACCTAACCCACAACCTTTAGCTTACTTTTTTTTAAAATCCTTCGCACGAGACCGTGAACCGAGGCCATGTGTCCCAACACATCCAAATTATTCTGGTCATATGCATTCAGGTTAGGTCATTTTCTGCCCTATAGGAACAGGTAAAATTGTATGTACACAGGTGCCATGTTTAGACACCATCCCTGAAGTTGAATTGCACCTACCTAAATCAGGAGGAGGGTTCAAGTACAACAGAATCTTGCCATTGGCAAACCTTTGAGCCCTAGCTAAGCACATTTTAAAAAGAAAAAAAAAGAAAGTGAAATCATTATTATTAGATGCCTCATCTTGTGAAGTAGTTACCCACATCTAGACATCTGTAATCTAATTTAAGAGCCCAGGCAAATTATCTGAAATTTTAGTGGTTTTTATTTTTGGGGTGGGGGTGGGGGTGGGGCTACATCAATATTTTAGTCAATTTTTGATATCTGTATATGTCTCAAGGTTGTATGCAAATTGTAGCCTATTTATTTCTGATGTTTGTACTTATGGCTATTTGAAATTGGTATTTGAAAGTAGGCCTACATTTCTGACATTGGTATACTACATGTATTTGAATTTGGTATTCTATTCAAAAGCTCGTTATCTATATGTACTTTCCTGTTGGGGGGGGGGTTCAAAATTTTTTTTTTTTTTAAAGGTCTTTGATAGCATTATACATATCTTAAATGTTCACTTGCAAATGCTTATTTTTGATTTTGTTATTTATATCAACTCTTTCTTATGTCTCTGCTTTTTATTATATTAAGTTTTCTGAATTCAAAGTGTCTGATTTACTTCATGTAAAAACTTTAATTCAAGGGGTCTTGTTGAATGTCCACATTCAGATGCTTATTTTTCTGGGACCAAATTCAGATTTTAAAAAATATTAACTCTGATTTTTGTATCTTTTCTTTTTACCAATATTTCATCATCTGAATTTGTCTGATTTACTTAATGTTGAAACTTTTATTCAAGAGGTCTTGTTAATGTGCAAGTCTTTTTACTTTGGATATATGATATTTTATGTCTGTATATATGTCAGTAATTACATGTTGGGAATTACTGGTGTCTCTTGTTTTAAATTTCTGTGTTTAAATGCATTTGTGTTGCTCCACCACAAAATGAGCTGCTTATTATTCTCGATATAAAAGAATAAAATAAATAAATAAAATAAAAAACATTTTTCTGCTTGGAGCCATATAAGGCATTTGGAGTCAGGTTGATTTTGATTCATGATAAAACTATAATCTTTATTCTACCCTGCAATGAAACATCAAGGCATATCCCTCATTCTGACCATGTATTACAATGCTAAACTGGTCCATATCTTCTTTTGTCACGTCCTGCAGTTTATCATTTCAATTTGTAATCACTTTTCATAGAAACGTCTGATTTTCAATCTGTTTTTTGTTTTGGATAACCTCTTTATCGCAGATTAATAACAGGTCAGTAACAAAAAATTGACCTCGGGCGCAATGCGACTCATTATGTGTTGGAGCATCACAGTTTTACATTATAAATGATCCAAGGATTTGGGATATTTGTACACCCTATTAAATGTTTATGCCGTTCATTTTTTTTCCCATCTACATGGATTAATCTTGGAGATCTGTATTCTAGAAGCCTGTATTCAGATGTCTGTAATCAGACGTCTGTCTGTAATCAGACGTCTCTACTTTTGGAGCTATTGCCCACCACCTTTAGTTGGGGCAGATTTCTCTGCAGGAAATTTGGACTGATGTAAAAAGCACACCAGTGCTCATTCCATTATCAGTGAAATGAAAGAATGAATGAAGAAACACTGGAGTAGCAATAAATCACAATCATAATTTATCTGATAAACCCCCACAAAACAACCCCCCCCAAAACATACACTGACACACACACCCCTCTAGGGGCAGAGCAGGGTAAGGTAGTGCAGTGGTTAACTGATTTTGAGTTCAGACTGTGTGTGATGCCACTGCAGGTTACAGCCACCACTGAGAGCAGACAGACAGATGCCTGTTCCTGAGGATTTTCTCTCTGGTGATAACTTCAGTGCTGACTCCACTCCCCAAAATTAATTCCAATGAGACTTTACACTAAAGTCTGCAGATCATTTTGTGCCCACATTAAAACCTGTTCTGTCTTTTAGAAGAGTAGGCCATTATGTGCTGGTATGAAGCATTGACACATGTAGAAAACGCGCACACAGGTATGTTTCCACATCAACTCTTAAGTTGGAATGCGGCTAACTTACTGGTGGCAAACGCTCAGATACAAAATCTCACCAACGGAGCTCTGAGGACAGAAAAAAAGCCCCCTAAAAACCACTTTTCCAATTCTCCACCTTTGATATACAGACATCTGGATACAGGCAGCTGAAGAACAGCAGTAGAATACAGATGGCTGTGGGGGGTTGGTGTAACCCTCACTTTTGATTCTGATGTGGAAAACCTACATGTAGGACACACACACACACACACACACACACACACACACACACACACACACACACGTCACACACACACACACACACACAC